>PVJN01000557.1:0-195169 GCA_004026805.1 Lasiurus borealis
AAATTTTTATCCATCTGAAAAACTCCAGCACATCCTTGGCTAAGAACCTTTGCACTTGTCATCGCCTCTGTCAAAAATGCTCATTCTTCAAATACCTAAATTCTTTCTTCCCTGATTTTACTCAGATTTTTACTACAATTTTGTTTTCCCAGGTGAAGCTTTCTTTAGCTTCTATTGCAATGGCTACTCCCACATGTCTCCCTAACACTTTTTTTCCAGCTTTATTGAGATATAATTTACACACAATATTGAGTAAGTTTAAGGTGTGCATGTTGATTTGATACGCTTATGTATTGGGAAACAATTACCGCCACAGTGTTAGCTAACACCTGCATCACGACACAAAATTACCTTTTCTTTTTGGTAGCAAGGCATTTAAAATCTATTTTCTCAGTCACTTTTCAGTATGTAATACAGAATTATCCACTATAATCCACATGTTGTAGATTAGATCCCAGAACTTATTCATAATATAACTGGAAGTTGTAGCTTTTAAACATCTCCCATTCCCAAATCCCACCCCTGGGGATTGTCATTCTACTCTCTTACTATGACTTTGATTTTTCTAGGTTCTACATCAAAGTGATTCAATACAGTATTTGTATCTTTTTTGTTTCATTGTGTTTAATACATTGCTTTCCAGTCCGTCCATGTTGTCAAAAATACAGACTTCCTTCTTTACCATGGATGAGTAACCTTTCCCAGATATTTCATTTTCAGTGTAAACAAATGCGACTGCTTTTATATGTGGTCTTGTAGACTACACATTTACTGAATTAGTTGATTAGTTCTGAAAGGATTTTCTACATAAAACTCATATCACCTGCAAATAAAGACATTTTCTATATGTCTTTAATATTTATACACTATTTATTATTATGTGTTATTGTGTTATTACTTGCATTCCTTTATTTACCATTGTTAAAGTTGTTAGAGGTGAAAATTCCCAGAAAGCAAAGCGTGGACCATTATTCCCACCTCTCTCCCAATGGGCATTGTAGGCCATCAGTTTAATTTAGTCCAAAGGCAGAAATGATTAAGTGCTAATCTGGGGAGGCATTTCAAACCTTAATAACTGAAAAGTGATGGGGTAAGTGAGAGACAATGGGCAGCACTAATCAGGGCCTAATACATCAGTGCTAATGGCAAGCTATCACTTTAATGGGATGAAGTTTTTTGTTGTTTGTTTTTTTTTTAGTTTCAGTATACATTTGTAAGAAATCACTATTAATTTTGAAATATAGAGGCTGAGAATTTGGACATGTAGATATAAAAATATTTGGTAAAATACTTTGATGCCAAAATGATTTTTGATAGTATTGATCTGTAAGGCAATCATGTATTCATCTTTCTCAGTTATTCTTTGGATCACATTTACTGTGTTCCATTGGTTTTGGCCTAGGCCAGTGTTATCAACACAGGGTACATGGCAGAAACACCTGGAAAGCTGAGATTGATACCTGGATCCCACTACCAGAGATTCGCGTCGCATTGATCTGGGGCACAGTTTGAGAATCAGAATGTTTTAATTTCCCAGGTGTTTTACTTAAGGTTAAAAACCACTGTCTATAAATATACCATTTTTAATTTGTGAACTATGTACATGTTTACAATTATATGGTATTTATTTCTTTTTATATTCATTCATTTATTCTTTCTTTCCACAAGTATTGAGTATCTGCTCAATAAATGGGTCAGGCGCCGTGCTAATAACAGGATAGATGTTAGCAAAAAGAACTGGTACGCCCTCACCACAGTCACCACGATAGTTACCTACAGTAAAATTTATTACATAAAACCACGCTGTCATCTACTTGTGTGACAACTCAGACAGAATCTTGTCTTTGAATGAGTGGAAGTCGCCTCCAGCCATGAAGACAGCTGCTTCTGAAGTGAAATCTCGGAGTGCCAGGGTGTTATTAACACTGACAAGGAATCCTTCTCCCAGATTTGTTCCTGTGTCTGCCCCTTATAAGCCACATAAGCTTTTCTTACTTTGCCCTCTGAATTCCTCATTCTTTCTCCTGCCAGGAACTTTATTTATTTCTCAGCTATGCCTTCACTGTTAAACTGGTAAGGTTTGAAATGCCTACCCAGATTAGCACTGAAACCTAAATAATGTCTGTTTTTGGACTAAGTTAAATGAGATGATCGTGTTTAAAAAAAGAGATGTGACTGTGGTTCTTAGTATTCATTATATTAAAAAATATATATATATACATATACATATATATATATATATATATATATATATATATATATATATATATTATTGGATTTTTACAGAGAGGAATAGAGAGTTAGAAACATTGATGAGAGAGAAACATTGATCAGTCGCCTCCTGCACACTCCCCACTGGAGATGTGTCCGCAACCAAAGTACACGCCCTTGACCGGAATCGAACCAGGGATCCCTCAGTCCACAGGCCAGCACTCTATCTACGGAGCCAAACTGGTTAGGGCTTAATAAGACAGCAAGAAGGTATCCCCAAAGGCAAATCTCACTGATTATATATAAAGACTTAGTAATTTCTTGTCTATGGCTGACATTAAAGCCTAGCACAACATATCCATACACATTAGTACTAATAACGGTAGTTAACATTTTTTTGAGGGGTTTATAATCAGGCACTTTTCTGAGCACTTTATGTGAAATAGTTTACTATATCCTCAGGGAAAACAGTGAGGCCATATGTACTATTATTATTATTTCTATTTTAAAAGAAAAGAAAACTGCAGTACAGAGAATAGATACTCATGTGATGGCCTTTCAGTGTTTAACAAATGAATCTAGACATGCATGTCCTTTAAAATTTAGAGATATATTCAAGGCCTCTCTGTTTAAACTGCAAACCCTTCGGAGCCTCTCACAACACATCGCTATTCTTTTTTTTTTATTTTTTATAAAAAATGGCCTTGTTTTCCAGTTAATATTGTCATGAGTCAGGTAGTTCACGAGTTTCTATTCAGCAGAATTTTCAGAGGAGAATGGTTTTGTACTGTTTTTTTATAAAAGTAAGGATGTCAAAAATCTAATCCATGGTATCAGAGTTTTGCCAGAAACCTTGTTCAGACTAAAATGAAAAACAGGATCTCCCACGGGATTTCCCTCCATAATGAAATCATTGAGATATGAAGGGTCCCGGGAGGGGGACTTTCAAAGTTCTAGCCATTGGCAAATAAGAAACCAATTGAGATTTGTTTTTAAAAGAAGATGGTGTAATATTCCTATAGTTTGATATTAGGAAGGAAGCCAAAATTCTAAATAGTGGACCATCTGGAGAAGAAATATAATGAAGAAAGCCAACAAAAATATAATTACAACAACTGGCTTAGAAATAACAACTGCATTTATTAAGAACAGCCTAAGTAGGGATGTCAGGAACAAAATCTGAGCTAAGTTTCCATTTCAGCTTCGCTGTGGGAATAGGAGAAAATGCTCTGGTCTCTAGACTCAACCCGGGAGCAGAAGTTATGAGAAGAATTTGGTAAAATAGCAAAGGTAAAAAATCCACACTTAAACCTCAGCCCTTATATATTTTTTCCCAAAAGAAATAAATAATTGAAGAGCATCAAATGTATGTGATAATCTATGGTAGATGCTAGCTGGGAGTGCAGAAATGAGACTCACCTGGTCTTTTTTTTCCAGAGCCTTAAATATGATCATGCACATAAAAATAGAATATTCATATAAACAGTTTAAGAATAATAAAAACGATTGCCCAACCAGTGCAGCTCAGTGGTTGAGCATCAACTTATGAATCGGGAGGGTATGGTTTGATTCCCATTCAGGGCATGTGCTGGGGTTGATGGCTGAACCCCAGTAGGGGGTGTGCAGGAAGTAGCGGTCAATGGTTCTCTCTCATTGATATTTCTAGCTCTCTCTCCCTCTCCCTTCCTTTCTTAAGTCAAAATGAGATGAATAACTACATGAAGTGTTTCATAATTTGATTCTTTAAAAAGTATTTTTTTAAAAGAATCAAATTATGAAACACTTCATGTAGTTATTCAGAAACACTGCATAGTACATTCATCAGAACTTCCCCACTTCCTAAAATAATAAAGCAGCAACGTGTTAGACTGATAATTGTGAGGAACAAATCTGTAATATATGCAGAGATGCTCTTCATTCAACATATGTGGCAGCCATTGTGTTAAGCATGGCTACTGAAATAAATATAAAAATATACCTTCTTTCTCATGGCAAACAGACTTGGGAGACGAAATTCAAACTTACTGGATGCAATGCGTAAAGAAACAAATAGGAGAAGAGTTTTGGTGTCAAGGTGAAAAGCAGATTAAAGAAAGGCTTCTAAGCATAGACTGACTTAACACTGAAGGAGAGCTGAGTATTTCTAAGGAAGAAAAGGGCAGGAGGTTGGGATGAAGGACATATGAAGCAAAGCTCAGAGCTACGCAAGAAAGAAACAGCTGGCACTCAGGAGACACATTAAGCTCGAGGTGAGATTGGAGGAAAGAGTGGGTGGCAGATGATTCAAGAACAGTGAGCGGGGCGCACCTTCTTAGGGCCAAGGCCAAGAAAAGCACGTTTTCCTCTGAGATTTCTCGGGAATCAATCATTGATTCTCTGTAGGGAAGTGACACAAACTGATCTGTCTTTGGATAACAAGCTACATCTTAAAACCGGATCACAGTCCTTCCCCCCGCCTTATCCCGGGGGATACATTTCAAGATGCCCGGTAGATGCCCGAACCTGCAGATAGTACAGAACCGCATCCATGATGTGATTTTCCTGTACAAACACACCAATGGTAACATTTAATTTATATATGAGGTGGAGTAAGAGATGACCGACAATAACGAATTAAAAAAAATATATACTGTAATGAAAGTTATCTGCACGTTGCCTCTCTCTCAAAATATCTTATTGTACTGTACTCACCCTTTCACTTAAAGGAGACACTCTATGGATCCTCTTCGGCATATCCAAATCAGCAGTCTTGTTCTTTGGGACAATTATGACATAAAAATAATGGCTTCTTGAACAGAAGCTCTGCAAACCCATGCAGTTAGCTGGTCCCTAAGATGGCTACTGCGTGGCTAATGGGCGAGGTCCATACAGGTGGAGACGCTGGATAAATTGAAGATTCAAATCCTGGGCAGGACAGAGCAGGACTGGTGAGATGCATCAAGCTACTCAGAACAAGCACTCAATTTAAATTATAAATTGTTCATTTTGTAATATTTTTTGGCCAGTGGTTGACCATGTATAAATGAAACCTGGCCATGGGAAACCATGGACAAGGGGGTGGGAACCCAATCCGGTCATTTAGGATGGGGATGTAGATCAAAGGGAGCCAATCGTGTATTATGGAAAACACGTGCGGATCGACTGCTTTACCCTTTCCTGGTCTTTGGAAAACACAGGTGTCTCAAATGTCCACTCAAGGCTGATCCTAGCTCTTTACCTGCTGGAGGATGCTGGGACATTTTCATCTAGCCTTTCAGGATATACTCTAGTGCTCCCCCTTCCGTTACACAATCTGCCCACCTGTGCACCTGCTGAGCACCATCCTGTACTTGCTGCAATCCCCTCCACCTCCCTGTCTGCGCCCCAGAACATCAACTCCCCCCTTCTCCCTCCCAACACCAGCCTGTGGGCATTCGGACCCTGTTGCCTGGCGTGGTCTCTCCTCCTCTCCTCCTCTGTTGTACTCTGACCTGTATTTCAACCTTCAACTTTCTTAGGGGAAGGCACCCTCAGAGACTCAGAGAGGACTTGCCTGTCTTGGAAACAACCTTTACCTTGGACTCTCGACACTTGAATGAATTGCCTTCCATACCACCTTAGCAATTTGCAGAGAGTTCTAGATGACTCACTTTTTAACCTCTGGAATATAAGGTCCAGGACAAACACAGCAAGCCACGGGAACTTAGGGTAGGTAGGGCCTGAAATATCACATATAGGTTTTTGGTTAGTTGATTATTTGCATTTAGACATACAAAACTTTTCAGAAATATATGCATTATCTCTATATTGTCTTTATTGTGTTTGCGTGTTGTTGTTTTTTTTTTCTGCCCTTCGAGAGACTATAAGTATACACTTATTTCTCCTAGTAGTTTTATAACATTGTTGCTTATTTTAAAACTATGATCCCTTCTGAATTATGATCAATTTGGTAATAGAATATAAAGAATGGGGAGACATATTTCTCTTTCAAAAGGGCATTACCTATAGTTTTACAATATGCTAACTTTTGGAGAGTCTGGGTGCATGGTTTATAGTACTTCCTATAAAATTTCTTTACAACTTTCTATGAATCTATAATTATCCTATATAATAAAAGCCTAATATGCAAATTGTCCCCTGGGCAGCCATTTGATTGGGAGTTCAAACAATTGCTTTGACATGTACGATCACCAGGGGATGGCATAGAACATGGTGGGCTTGGGTGACACACTGTGACCTCTTGCTGGCTACCTGGGGGCCAGGATAATGATGGAGATGGAGGTGCGATGAACATGCAGAGTGTCCGCAGAGATCACTCTCACTCCCCCTGCTACCCTTCCCCAAGACCCAAGAGCTTGTGAGCTCGGGTGCCAGGCACCCATAAGGCGCCCACCCTGCACCCACATGGCCTCTTCCAGGTGAGCAGGGCTGCAGTCCCTGGGACTCAAGGGGCCAGTTGGGCTCCCCGTGTGTTTGCGCAGGAGGCAGTCTGCCAGGCTAGCCAGGAGAGAGTGTGCTGCCCACCTGGCTTTCAGCCAGCCCAGAGGCCCACAATGTGCCCCAGCCCTTGGTATCAGGCCTTGCTCTCCACATCTACAAATGAGGATTCGGGCACCGTGGCTCAAGCAGTGGAGGGGCCATTGGGGTTGGGGGTCTAGATGCTACCTAGGGCCCAGAGGTCAGCTGGGACTTGCCCTTCCACACCAGACACTGGTCCTTCTATTGTCAGCCAGGCCTAGGGACCACACTTGTGCATGAATTTCATGCACCAGGCCTCTAGTTTAATAATAAAAAGGTTTTAAGTGTTTTAGCCCATCACCTCAACTATAAGCTACTTTGGTGTTTCATGTACTTAACTAAGTACATTTTCCTCAGATACATTTGTACAGGCAGCAAATTTATTGAGAATTCATTACCTCTTGCCCTGAACTAGAAGGCTAATTATTGGCTTTCTAGTCTGATCATGTCATTGATCTATTTCACACTCAAAACTTAGATTGTCTCCATTTGAAATAGGATGTCCTCTTGACTCACCTCATTCATGACAATACCTTCCTCCCCTTAGATTATTTATCTCGACTCCCTCTATTAAGTCCAGACCTTCCAAGGTTGTTTTATAGCACATGCAATCATTTAGGCCTCCTACACCATGCAATGTATTATCACCTGCTGAACAGAAAGTCTAAATCATGGCAATCCCTGTCTTTGATCATGAAATATAAAATTATTATGACAATTACTTCATAGTTCATTTTCAAATTTGTAGTGTGGAAAGAATATGGGTTCAGAGTTACAAAGCCCAGGACTACTTATGAATGGCTTGCCTTTAGACCCTCTGAAACTTAGTTTTCCCTCTTATAAATGAAAATAAGCTCACCTATCTCATTGGGCTGTCATGGGAATGAAAGCAGCTAAATAGGTATGTACAGTGTCTGGGATGGCAGGTAATAAATATTATTCCCCTACCCTCAACTCCTACATAGCACCTTCCTTATAAATTCTGATAGATGAGCTCCTTCAAACTACAGGAAATGGGGAATAGCAGGGATTCTTGATGGTGAAAATGTTGAGAACCAAAGTTAATTTTCACTTGATATTTTAGACAATACAAAAAAAAAAAAAGTCAGGACTAGAACTTGAGACACTTCACATGCAACTGAAGGCCGCATCTCTATGTTTACCATATAGTTAGGCCTGCAGGTGAATTCCCTACAGGGAATGGAGTTTTAAAAGGAAGGTCATGGAAACTAGGGCCATAAGGTACTTTGACTACCAGTGTTCTGATATTGGCCTGGCCAGTGTGTTTTGTTGTTGTTGTTGTTGTTTTGGGGGAATGTAAATTCTTTTCTTTATTGATTAAGGTATTACATATGTGTCCTTATCGCTCCATTGCCACGCTCCCCTCATGCCCTCACCCCCCTATTGCCTATGTCCATCGGTTAGACTTATATGCATGCATACAAGTCCTTTGGTTGATCTCGCCAGTGTTTTTGATGGCATGCATAATGACTATGTTTGATACCCATCAGTGTGAAAATAAAAACCCTGACAGTTTTGGCAAAGGAACCTGTGTGGGTCTCCTAGGTGACTAGGAGTGATGAAAAGTCAGAGGGAGTTGCATTCCCTCTAACGATAAGGATAATTGGATCGGGGCACAGATCCACGCTCTGTCTGCGGCACATGCTCACTGTTAACACGAGAGCTCTCAGCTCAGCACATTTTAACAACATATGGTGTTTGCTCAGATTTCCTCCCTCCTCTGTGACGTGAACTCAGGCTTCAGAATCCAGAATAGTCCCTAAACCACATGAGGCGCCTGACAGCTAGAGGTGTCTGGAATCAAATCCTATTATAACTCAGAAGGGACGCTTCTTTTCAGCATAGCAAGGGCCGCTCTAAGGATTTTTGCACTTACTGAGGCAATAATGGCTTTGCTAAAAATTAGCAACTTTGATTAATACAGTTGGTCTCTTTCCACTAATAAATAAAACATTTCTTAATGGACTAAAGTGGGCACAATGTTACAATTACCGCTGCTGTCTACTTTGACATAGTCTGTAAGATATATTCCTGATCATATTTCTTGGGAAATAATGCCTTGAGGTAATTCACATTTTTCAAAAGACTAAAACGGAATAGAGAGCGAAGTTTGCAACATGTTATTGGCATTCTTTATCTAGTCGTTTGAAATCATCTCTTATGTTTCTTCACTTACTTGGGAAAAGTGACCTTGGTATTCAATGATAGTTAAGATTTCTCCAAAACTTAAAAAAAACACACACACTCATGACTGTGGTACACAGGAGATTTTCATAAGCTCAAGGAAAGCAAGTATACTATCTCCTAAAATGCCTACATGGGAATGTGTCACTCACTAACTTAATCAATTTATCTGAGGCCAGAATCTGGCCCTCAAATCTGTAGGTTGGATGCTATTTGCTCAGCACACTAAGAATGCATTCATCAACCAAGACTAATGTATATGTCTGAGAAAAAAATCTATTCGTTCATAATGAGAAATATGCCTATCCCGGAGCCTGGAATATGCACATCAGCAGATCAGTGCATTTCATCCCCATAAATTACCCCATAAATTACCTAGAAAGCAAACTCTTCCTTAGGTCACTTCTTGTTGAACAAGAAATCAGATTAGACTTGTCGGTAGGGAATGGCTTGATGGAAGTGTTTACACTGAGAGCAAGATGTTGTCCATTAGAACCACCGAATCCAGAGCCTTCCCTCTCCCAGCGCCATGTTGGAACCTGCCATATGTTGCCTCTGATCCCCTTGTCTATGCTTCCAGGGTGTTCCAACTCCATTTTTGATGAGTACATTCATTCTTTAGAGATCTCAATATATTTGATTCAGATACATGTAAGTCTTAAAGGTCTAAAAATAACATCATCTTTTTAAGTTGCTTGTTTTTAACATCAACATTGTTTCTGATCTAAAAGTTTAACTTTCAAAGAGCCGTTTTATTGTCCTCCTTTGATATTTTTTAGGGATGCCTCAAGATTATCCCTAAAAGCAGCCACTGTTAAGAAAACAAACATAAAATAGTAATGTTTTTCTGTGGTTATAGCTGATGGCCAGTGAGTGATAAGATCAGTGGTTTTTTTTGTAAATCATATGATGATGTGATATTAAGGTCTTCACCATGGACTGTTTAAACACTGATGGATCTTTTTTTTTTCCTGTTTATGTTGCTGGGGCCCATCCTGAGGGCTCCTCTCAAATGCCTTTTTTTTTAAATAAGTCTCTACAAGTTCAAGAAGATTGAAATCATTGCAAGCATCTTCTTAGAGCACAATGGCATGAAACTAAAAATCAACTATAATAAAAACACTCAAAAACATTCAAACCTATGAAGGCTACATAGCATGTTATTAATCAAATGCCTTTTTAAAAAAAAATCATTTCATGATATATGTCCATATTGGCCTTGGCATATACAATTTTAAGTATGTTTATTTTTAGAATGCAGCCTTTCTCTAAATGATTTCTTAAGTCCTTTAGAAGTTAAATAAAAATTACAAGATTTACTTTTTAATTAAAAAAAAGTGTCAATGGATATACATTATCAAACCTAAGTTACTCTAAAAATTTGTGACAAAGTTTGAGGATTACTCCATGGTTTAAAGTTTTTCTCCATCATATAGAAAATCTGTGTTAACTCTTCATCGTTTTACATATTTTTCCTAAGGAAAGATTTTAATATGAATTTATAGCATTATAATGGAATTGGGTTTAATTTTTTATTGATTCTTAATTACATACTAGACCAATAAAATCAGTTTTTACGTGTTACATACACAAATCATAAGTTATATGTGGCACAGAAAGCTAGCTGTTGAAAGATTTGTGTCCTTCTGTAGTTAAGTCATTGATATGAAGCAGCTAGCTAGCAAAGCTCTGTTTCCTAGTAATACTTGCATTTCACTGCATCTTGTAACTAGTTCTTCTAGATTTTGAGTGGAAATAATAGATACCATCTCTGCACTTTTCTGCTACATTCTACCTAATTGCAAAGTAATCAAATGCTCTAAAGGATGCTACAATCACAAGACAGAAGACACCGAGAACCTTCCATCATCACATGAAAAGCTAATTGTGGACTCCTCATACTGAGCTTTTGTATAAACCAAATGTCAAGTTATTTTTTTTTTATCTATACAGCATCTAGCATCACTTCAAATAATCACTAAACATCATGGAGTTTTAAAATCTAGAAAGTCAGGAGACGGGTGAGGGCATGTACTGGGGGGTGGGGAGGACAATAGGGAAAAAATAAAAATAAAATAAATTAAAAAATGAATAAATCAATAAAGTCTGTGGTCTATTTAGAGAAAGTGATAAGCCTCAGGCTATTTTAAGTGATCCTGACCTCATACTAAAGCAATCTTTAAGATCAACGACGTAGAGTAAATATTGACAGTGGTGTGTAGACTGCAGTATGTTCAGTTGTCAGTATCAGAACACCTATCTTATAGGTAAAGTTGGGTAAAGTGCGTGGGAGGAGAAATGGGGTTGGAAAGAGACTTTGCTTGGGGTAATGGCTCACAATGAATGCGTGTAGATGATGTTTTGTTGAGTTGTACACTTAAAACCTGTATGGTTTTGTGAATCAATGCCAAACCAATAAACTCAATTAAAATTAATTAATTAATTTTTAAAAACCTAGAAAAACAATATCAATAGAAATTATAGAATTCGTTTAATCTACCCCCACCCAAGCACTGCTCAAGCTATCAATCCCTTAAATAACATATTTTGGTTTGAGGGAAGAGAGGAGGTAAGTAAGAAATGCATTTCCCAAAGCTGACATGACAACTCTGATAAATTCATTGAACTTTTCTCCACTTACTCAGCAGATTTTATAAAATTCCAAATTTTATACTTGGCTCTGACCTAGGTAAAACATGGAATAAAAAAGGAAAATGACAGGCCACTTTGTCCTGATTGAATAGGGACAGAGAGTAATGAAAAGAAGAATTTTATTTCTGGCTCCTCGATCACTAACATGGCCTACAGTGATTTGGATTCTATGCTTAATTGATAGACAAATAAGTAAATAGTGTAAGATCAATGGAAAATGACCAATATTAAGTGTACAAAACATTCTACAACAGACAAATAGAAGTTGAGGAATAACTGAAGAGAAGGCAAAGGAAACGGGCCAAATCATGTAAATAAATGGGAGCAGGGACCACATTCCAGACCCGAATGCCTCGGTTCTATTCAATTTGTATTGGTTTTCTGTCAAATCAAACTAATGTACTTGAATCTTCATTGTTTTAAATGCTTTTTTGGATTGTGTACAACAGCCATTGTGAAAATCTGAGAGTATACCTAAGTAGTAAAACTTTTTTTTTCTGCAAGACCCTTTACATGTCCTTATAAAAATGCATGAGAAACCCAAGACCAATCTGCTTCTAACTTTTACTTCGGTGGAATTATTTGCTTATATGAAAGAAGAAGATGCATAGATCAGATTTCCATGTCCAAAGAGGAATGTATTAGCCTCTATCCTTTGCCAAAGTAATTATGTCTTCTCATGAGGAAGGTGACTTTGTTGTGGCTGTTAGAAAAGTGCATAAAAATGAGCTTCCTCATTCCTGAAGGCCATGTTCATCTTTGGACAACTCAAGAAAACACCAACCAAAGAGATCAACACCTGTACGTACACACACACACACACACACACAAACACACACCCCTACACCACACACTAAATAACAAGAAACCTCCACATTTCTACTAAGCCTGTCCTCATTAACACAGAGATGAGAGTATTGAGTATGGTATTGATTGGATAGCATAATAGTAAAAAGCAAATCAAATAATCCATGGAACATATTCGGTACAGTGCCTAGCACAGAGTAATGAATGGAGTAGTGACTAGTTATTTTGTTATTATTATGATGATCTCAGTGTCCCTTACTTTTCCCACCGTCCATGAACTAGTACTGCAGAGAAGAAAGCCTTTCCTTCTTCCTCCAGTCCCAAGCCAGTTGAACCCAAGTGTCTAGGCTGCCCCAGGACAGCAATGGATCAGTTACATTCTATTCATTTTCATACACCCCGCTCATCCCCCAATGAAATAAACAGTGAACCAGATTGTTTTCAAAGCAGTTTACAGCTTTTTCTGTTTACCATTTTCCATTCTGAACCTTGCCTTTCATTCAGCCCTTGATTGGACAAATATTTAGTTGAAATCAACACCTTTCTGGTGATGAGGTATACACTGAGTGGCCAGATCATGATGATCTCTAAATGCATAATTATCTGGCCCCTCAGTCTATATTCTATATAACAAAAGACTAACATGCAAATTGTCCCCTCAACCAGGAGTTTGAGCAGCAGGCAGGCCAGCCAACAATCCATGTGCCCTCCCCCTGGCCAGGCTGGCTAGACCCTATCCATGCATGAATTCATGCACTGGGCCTCTAATATGTATGTGTATATGTGTACACACACACACACACACACACACACACACACACACACTGAGTGGCCAGATTATTATGCATTCAGAGATCATAAAAATCTGGCCATTCAGTGTATAAGCAATACATAAACCAGATGAAATCTCTGCCCTCAAGAAGTTAAAATTGTAGACAAGGAGATAGCAAACATAGGACAACAGGTGTTTGTGACCACCATTGAGAATGCTAATGTCAGGGTCAGGAGACAAAGGAGATTAGGGGAGCAGGATTGGATATTTTTTCCTATAAGATGATCAAGAAAGGCCAATATGGGAGGCATCACTTGTGCAGTGATGAGGGATAAATTGCTTTGTGTGGAGGTCGGTGCTTTACGTAAATAGAAAAGCAACCGCTAAGGGCCTGTACCGGGAGCATGATTAGGGTGCCTGCCCTTTCATGTGCAAAATGTACTTTAGAGGTTTGTTCCTAAGTGAAAAGCCTTTTTCTGCAGAATGCAGGATGCGCAGGCAATTCTGAGACATGCTGTTTGAATGCTCTGCTCCTCTCTTTGGCTCTGCCATAATATGTTATAATGAAGATGAAGATAATTATCTTTATCATTGTTATTATTAACTATAGACAAAGAATCACCTCAAATGAAACCTTGTAGGAAAGTAGACAAAAGGGAAGCATAAAGGAAAGGAAGCTTCGCAGCTTGAAATATTCATCAACCAACATTATCTTAACCACATCCCCTCAATGGGCCTTCTGTTTATATCTGAAGGATGCTCTGTGAGATCGTACTTCTGTTACTTAAAGACATGTGATGCTTTACAGAGATAAACAAGTTAAAATCAAACTGGTATTATCCTCTATTATGCAAGCCTCAGTGGTCAGAAACATCCTTCGTATAATTAGGGATGGAGTTATAGCATTTGAATTAATATTTTGAGATGTTTGCGATCTGGTTCAAGAAAGCAAATGCATGCTTCATAATCGGTAGAACAGTACAACATGGCACAGCATGGTGAACAAGGACCATGTATTGGATGGAGGGATTCGTAGGGTGTTAGCTCTTGTTATAGGAGTTGCACATAAAAATATCACTCAGAAAGAAATGAATACACAGAGTAATTAGTAGTAGAAGATTGTACATGGAGCGAGAATGATACTGAAACTTTACGCCATGCATTGTGTATTCCTTGGGACATTACTTTACAATTCTAACTCCTGGAGGTATAGGGTAGACTCAACCTGTCCACCTGCAGCCTTCCCCAGTTCAGTAAGTAGCCACTCCATTCTTTCTAACTGCTCAATCCTGAAACTTTGGAGTCATCAACCTCTTCTTCCCTTAAACCCATCGAACTCATCAGCATAGTCTGTTTGCTATGCCTTCAAAGTACATCCAAAATGTGGATATTTTCCCCCAATGTTGATCACAGCCACTCCTGCCCAACTCTCAAGATTTCTTACACCAATTATTGCACAAGTTACCCTATTCATCTCCCTGCTTCCACTAATGACCTCTCCCCCCAAAATAAATTCTCGACAGTGTTGTCAGAGTGGTCTTTCCAAAAGTTAGATTAGATCTTGTTATTTCTCTGCTCAGAATCCTGTGAAGCTGTCTAGTTCACTTAGATCAAAATCCCAAATCCATAACAATCACCTGGAGTATCTCAGGCATCTCATCAGCTACCTCTTTAAACTTGGATCTCACCAATACTCTTTTTTAATATATATATATATATATATATATATATATATATATATATATATATATATATATATATATATATTATATATATATATTATTGATTTTTCACAGAGAGGAAGAGAGAGGGATAGAAAATTAGAAATATAGATGAGAGAGAGACATCAATCAGCCACCTCCTGCACGTCCCCTACTGGGGATGTGCCCGCAACCAATGTACGTGCCCTTGACCAGAATTGAACCTGGGACCTTTCAGTCCCCAGGTCAACACTCTATCCACTGAGCCAAACCGGTTTCAGCCCACCAATACTGTTTCTTGCCCACTTACCTCCAGCCATCTGGTCTCCTCAGGTTTGTGGAGTATTTTTCCATATTTGACTTGCTATTCCCTCTGCATGCAATGCTCTCCTCTATGTATCTACAGCGCTCCTCTCCTATGTGTTTCACTGCCTCAGGTCTCTGATCCAATAATGCCTTGGTAGAACAGATCCTACACCTAGCCTCCCCTTTCATACTTCTCTTAACCCTCCTTTATCTGTATTCTGCACTTACCATAGATCATACATATTTTTGTTTTCAGCTCGCCTATCCCCCACCCCACAACAAAGCAAGCTCCAAGGCAATGTAAAGTCTGTTTTGTTCACGGTGACTTCCTTAAAACCTGTAACAGTGGTCAGTTCACAACTGGCTTTACTCCAACTCTAGAGATAAACTCTATTGGAAACACCACTCTGAAAACTCACATAATATTGATCCTACCACATGAAATAAAAATGAAAAATATCGTATTCTCTTTTAAAATTTCTTTTTCTTTTTATTTAAGTATAGGCTAAACTTGACTTTAATGTTTTGGTATTTAAAAAAACACAAATGTATTTGTATTAATTTGAGAGAGAGAGAGAGAGAGAGAGAGAGAGAGAGAGAGAGAGAGAGAGAGAAACATCAATCATGAGAGAGAATCATTGTTTGGCTGCCTCCTGCATGCCCCACACTGGGGATCCAGCATACAACTGGGATTTTTGCCCTGACTGGGAATCAAACTGTGACCTTCTGGTTTATAAGTCAAGCCATGCTGGTGAGACTGTTTTTGTAATTTAACAACATTTTGTTGGAAAGATATTTGTCTGAATGTCTGAAGTACCAACCAGGGATGTAAAATAGATATGACTTCATTGGTAGGAATACCGACTCTCTGCTTCTATAATATGCATATTTTAACATTATAAAATCATTTCACGCTCTGTATATTTTAACTTTTGGTCTCATAAAAATTTACTGTATTGTATATTTCTTTATAAATATTACCATGCCATATATATTTTGAAAAAAATTACCTGCTCTTCACCTTCAATTTTTAAATGTTTTTACCATTCCAGTCACCTTTTCTCGAGAAATTTTAACATAAAAATGCTTATATAAAAATAAAGTCTTTAAATATGAAGAGAAAAAGAAATACTATAGGGGACCTAACCTTAAAACAGGCAATAAAACCTCTATAATTTGAAAAACATGATGTGGGTCTAAGGAGTTAACACAAACTTTTACGTAGTTATAGTGCTCGCTGCCAAAAGCACGGCAAGGCAGCGATTTTAATGAGGCTCAGAGAAATTAAGTGATTTGCCTAATTTCACAGAGCTTATGCTTGTCAGAGTCACACCCTCTACTCAGTTGTTAACTTTAAACACTGGGCAAACAAAATATTGTTCAGTGCATGCACTTTAAGCTATCCAAATGCCGTATAATTTGAAGTTTTCTTCAGTCTCTTACCCTCTGGTTGAGGATGTCAAATGCATGTCCAAGAAGTAACATACATACAAAAGAGGTCGATGCTTGTCATTGATTTAAAAGCTTCCCTTTATGGGGCTGTATTTGATTTTCTCTACATCCCTATAAGGGTAATTGCGCGTGCCTTTGCATCTTTATCAGGCAGGACAGACAGATAAGCTGTAGTACCAACCCTCAAATCCCAGTGACATTCCACCACTAACATAAATTTCTTGCTCATTTTACATGTCACTTGAGGCTATGTAGTCTGCATTTGAGGTACTGCCCCTTCTGGGAAGAGAAAGAAGAGTGATATAGTGAACCACCCCATTTTAGATGTGACCCAACTCAATTCTCCTCATATTTTATTGATCAAAGCAAATCATATATCAGCTCCTGACTTCTGAGTGGGATGTAGGCACCTTCCACAGAAGAGGGACAGCAAAGTCCCAAGTTCAAGCCTGATGTCAATGGGATGGGGAAGGGCCATCCTCTCTTAGAGATTATAGACAAGACATAATGCTGTTCACTGCACTACTGGGATTGTTCACTTGAGGAACCTGGAATTCAGAGAGAGTAAATGGTAACTAGCCAGAGTGTGGAATCCTGATCCAAGCCTGGGGGTCATTATCCTACACTAAACACTGGTTAGGAAGTCAGCACCGGCACTGTGGATGACCCGGAAGAGAGGTCAGCCTTGTCAGTGAAGAACCGGAAGGCAGATTAGCGCATGCTCCCCACGCCCCACTGCCCCCACCTCTGCACCTACCAAGCAGACAGCTCTGAAGGGCTTGGCTGTCTCTGAGGAATAATTATTCTAGCCTGATTTCTGTGAGCCTCAGTTTTTCCAACTATTAAAAACAATTGAACAGACAGCTCCCTCAGGTCCTTTATTGCTGGAAGAATCCATGAAAAAGAGGCTTCTTTGGCCTTGCACAGCTGATAAATTTCTACTCCTTTTCTATATGTTCTTTTGTCATCATCAGACATATGGGGAAATGTTTTTCAGTGAGGAAAAATAAGATGTATATCTGGTGTGAGGTAAAAATTATCCTTTGCTACTTACAATGATGACTCTTATAGGAGAAAGCAAGCTTTCCCTTTAAAATGAAAATAATGAAGTCAAACAGTAGAGTTAAAAGTATGCTTAGTAAAATCCAGGTTATGGGAAATCCTGCCTTACAAGTGACCTGGTTTCTTCAACAAAGAAAGCATAAAGAAGCAATGTATAGATGAAGATATTGTCATTATTCCTCATTCAAACAAACTGTGAAACTTTCCTGTGATAATGAGTAATATTTGAGACCTGACTGTAAATTTAAAATGGTGGGATTAGTGATTGTTTCCAGTTTTAGAATATTGTATCTTTCACAGATACATATCACAATGTTTACAGATAACATGGAATTGTGTCTGAGAAACAGGTTTCAACACAACGCTTTGGGGCTGAGGACAGAGCATAGAAATATAGATAAAATTAGCATGTTCCTGAATTGTGAATAGTTAAAGCTGGGTGTTGCTGAGAATATTAGGATTTATTAGGCTCTTCTCTGCCCTTTCCTAGGATTGAAAATTTCCATATTAAAATATTTATGGCAATTTATGACTTCACCGCAGTCTAATATTTGATCAAAGCACCAACTTTATTGTGCCTTTTTTATTTATGAAGATTCATTGTTCTGCGAAATCCTATCACTTTATTTATTTGTAAGTTGAAACCAGAAGACTGAATAGTGAGGTCCAGCCTCAATCTTCTGTTACAACAATTTGATTAGTGGAGCCATAGACGCACATCAAAGCCACCCTATTTTCTGACACTGCAAACAGAATTAACTAACGTGAACACTTTTCTACTGAGAGCACGAGCTTGGGGGAGATAAAGGGTTAATTACAAAGTGTGTTCCCATTGACATTGAACATAATTTGCCTGGTACTTGAAATACACAGAAGAAACAACATTTCTGTCTTAATCCCTCACGTTTAAGCACTCCACTCTCTATTTGCAATGACACAATAATTGGAATGTCAAGAGGAACATCCCAGGACTTAAGACCTTCATCAATCATAGCTTAATAAGACTCAAAAGTACAGTAATTCCATTTTCTTCTTATTCTAAGAAACTCGCTCATACAACATAGATTTGCAACTCAGCCCTGACCTTGGTGTGTGATGTCAACACGAGGTTCCTACCAGTCAGCAGTTCTTTCTGCAGATCCCGTACAACAATATGTGGATTTTATTTTTAATGTGGCACTTACATAACTGGCATGTCAGCTTGCCAGCAAAAAATCCGATATGAAATCCTTGAATATATTTAACTTGAAACACTTCTGGCTGACACAATAAAGATCCGGTGCCGGCGTGTTTAATTCACGGTCCTGAATGCGCTGCTGTATGATGCTTAGATGCAGCCTGATCAGAAGCTGGAGAGAGCCAACCCTGTATAGTATTGAGCTAGGAGCTCAACTAGCTCCGGTAATCTGAGAGGGGTGTGCGTTGTGGTCAAGCACGTGGTACTTATGGGTGCAAAATTGTTTGAATGTCTGCTGCTTGTAGAGTTTGTGCACAAGTCTAACCACAGGAGACATGTACACTGGGCATGTGTGAAACTTTGGGATAGGAATTGCAGAATCTCAGCCCACAGAGCACAGCAGCCTACAGGTTCATGTGGCGAAACAACACCTAAATCAGACAATGGAATACTATGCTGCCATCAAAAGGGAATTCTTACCATTTGCAGCAACCTGGATGGAACTGGAGAGCATCATGTTAAGTGAAATAAGCCAGTCAATGAAGGAGAAACACCACATGATCTCACTCATTTATGGATAATAAAGAACATTGTCAACTGATGAACAAAAAGGTAGATACAGAGGCAGTAAAGCATCAAACAGATTGTCAAATTACAGTGGGAAGGTTAGGGAGAGGTGGGGTAGATAAGAGATCAACCAAAGGACTTATATGCATGCATATAAGCTTAACCAATGGGTTCAAAACACTGGGGGTTTAGGGTACGCATGGGATGGGGGTGCAATGGGAAGATATGTTTACATGTAATGCATTAATAAAAAATAAAAAAAGAATGGGAAATAAAAGAAGTAGTTGATTTAGATTTGCTTGGTAATGAGATCAAAACAAGATAGATTCAAATTGCTTTCTCAGAATGGCCTCAAATTTCCTCCATTTTTTTTTTCTCTTTGGATTATTTTTCCATTTCCTTTTGGGACCTGTGCACAGCATTATGCTCTTAGGTTTTGGTAGAGAAAATAAATCATTTAAAGAAAACAAAACAGCATAATTCTGCTCCATAGGACACAGCACGGTTGTTAAGACTGGTTATGGACCCAGCTTGCTTGGGCTTTTACCGCTTATTTGCTGTGTGATCCTGTGCAAAATACTAACTTCTCTAGGTCTTGCTTTCCTCACCAGTAAAATGTAACAAAGAACAGAACTTACTTCACAGATGTGTTATGAAGTTTAAGAACTAATAAAAATTCCCAGTTTTGTATCTGGCACATAGTAGAAACTCAGTAAATTTTAGTAGTTGAAAAGGAGAAGAAAGTGGTTCAGTTTGGCTTAACAAAGAAACATCATGAGAAGAGTGGAATGGAGAGTGAAAAAGAAAAGGGAACAAATAGAAATTTTTTTTAAAAAAAAGAAAAAATGCTAAAAGAAAAACATAAACCCAGTGTGAAAAACAGGGAGGACAGAAAGTCAGAGAAGAGCAACGTGTTCTTACTGAAAAATGAGCCCCTTAACTTGAATCTTGTCAAGCAGTCCTATATGTGAATGTCTATAATGTAACAGGTGCTGCATACAACACAATAATGATTTTTTTATTTGTATTTATTTTTTAAAATATATTTTATTGATTGTTTAAAGAGAGAAAGGTAGAGGGATAGAAAGTTAGCAACATCATTGAGAGACATCGATCAGCTGCCTCCTGCACTCCCTATTGGAGGTGTGCCCACAACCAAGGTACGTGCCCCTGACCAGGCTCGAACCTGGGACTTTTCAGTCTGCAGGCCAATGCTCTATCCACTGAGCAAAACTGTTTTTTTTTTTTTAATGAGGCACTGCTTGCTTGCAAGAGTTCACAGTCCAGTGAGGGGGTGGATGGGAAAAACTTCCAACGTAAGTGCCCTGCCAGGGGCAATAATGAAGTCTACCTGAGCTCCAGAGATGGGACAGTTAGGATCAGAGAGATGCAGGGAGGTTTTGCAGAGAAGGTAGTTCTTTTTTTTTTTTAATATATTTTATTGATTTTTTACAGAGAGGAAGGGAGAGAGATAGAAAGTCAGAAACATCGATGAGAGAGACATCGATCAGCCGCCTCCTGCATGCCCCCACACTGGAGATGTGCCGGCAAGCAAGGTACATGCCCCGGACCGGAATCGAACCTGGGACCTTTCAGTCCACAGGCCGATGCTCTATCCACTGAGCCAAACCGGTCTTGGTGAGAAGGTAGTTCTTGACAGGGGTCAGAAAGGAGAACTAAGGTTTTTGCCTCTTGCTATTTCTTCCCCAGAGTATGTCTGATTTCTCCAAATCGATTTAAAATTCTTACCATCGGAGACAATATCATGCAAGTCTTTCTTATCCCACGGTTCTGTCAACACCCTGCTGGTTGTGCAGATACACACAATGGACAGCTAGTTAAACTGAACTGAAACTTTAATAACAGAAATAAGTTTTCGAGTAGGAAAGACTCCTGTTAGGCTGTTAGTCAACTGAACTGCTGAAAAGTGAAGTGATTTCCAAAATAAAATGACTACTATAGGCTGTCCCAAGTCTAGAGGTCTTCGCTTTTAATTCTAATCCAGTCAGCTAGTTTCCTTGAAAACACATGGCATGGGTGAGATAAAAACGAGTTATAATAGTTTAACTTGCTTTTCTAATTAGTTTATTCCGATGAACAAAAGTTTTTGAGGCAGAGGCCTCAAATCCCTCCAGTTTAATTGTTTGCTGAGAATCTCCATTGGACACGCTCATGAGTTCTCAGACCCCATGTCTTGATTTGAATTCTTCTTTCAACGCATTACCTCTGTTAATGACACCCCCTCCTTCCACCTAGGCAGGTTCAACAGCCCCAATGCAGGCACGGAGGCCATTCACTTCTTGCCCCATGTTCCATCATTGGCAAAGTCCTCATATTTCTTCTCATCTTTAGGCCCTTTAATCACTATCTTCTCTCTCTCTCTCTCTCTCTTTTTTAAACATATTTTATTGATTTTTTACAGAGAGGAAGAGAGAGCGATGGAGAGTTTGAAATATCCATGAGAGAGAGAGATCAATCAGCCGCCTCCTGCAGCCCCCTACTGGAGATATCCCCACAACCAGGATATATGCCCTTGACTGGAATCGAACCTGGGACTTTTCAGTCCCCAGGATGAGGCTCTATCCACTGAGCCAAACCGGTTTCGGCACCATCTTTTCTCTTTAGTATTACTTTCCTTTTCTGCTCTTCCTACTAATACATTTGCCTTTTTGTTGTTTCTTGTCTCGTTGGTCATTCTTTGACCCGTTACAGATTTATTTGTGGGAGTGTCTACATGTATGCACTTAAAATGCATGAGTTCATTTTATCCCACGAGGAGAAATTGTGAAGAGAAGGGGCCATCAACACAGACCCTGAGATACTATTATTCGTCATAGCTTCTTCAGGCCGGACTCCAGGCACCAGAGGGGGATAGAGCAAAAGGCCCTCACATGCCATCCAACACCGGACGCTGGCTGGCAGGCTCTCTTTGAACCCCACCTCTCTCAGCGATTGGAAATTGTGTAGATAGAGTGCTGCCCCCTCGGGATGTTTCACCTCGGGAAGAGGCTTTGTAAGAATCCGCACTTGTGTTGTATTAGTGGTTATTTTTGGAGGATTAAAATGGAACACTGGCTGTCATACCCGGCACTCAGGAGGAAACCTTTTTACAGACCCTGGGGGACTCCCTTTCATTTCAAGTGGGAAAATAATAGAGTGAAGAACACACCCACTCACAGATGAAGCAAAACCAACACAAACACCCTCTGACATGGCTGTTCAGAGGAAAAGAGGGCAGGGAAGGAGCTCTAGCAAAGCATCAAGGGATTTTAGATCTGGGTGAGGTCAGAGGTCATTCCTCCAAACGCCTCACATTACAGGTGAGGACACAGGGCTAAGAGAATATGCCATTTTCTCACGGTCACAGTTAGTTACCTTTTCAGCAGGGCCTGGGATTGGAATTTTTAAGTCCCCGTCCAGTCCTCTTAAACCCTAAGAACATGTGGGAAACAAGTGCTATTTCCAGAATCCCATCTCCTGGCAAAGGGAGACTTTTCCTACCTGGAAAAGACATTGTTGGTTCCGATACGGGTTTCAGCGAGGAAGCAGTCACCCAGGCAATGCATTTGGAAAGCGCTTTGGGGAAAGTTCAGCATCTTCCTGCTGGGATTGCTGGCTGTCCCGAGACACAGGACACATCCCAGGGCCATGCTCACCTCTTACAGACTTTTGCATACAAGGGACCAAACCAGTGGCTTCTGAATTATGATCCCCAAGCTATTTGGGGTTTGGCATGCCTTGCGGTGTAGCAGAGAAGTAAATTTTCAATTTCCAGAAGAGGGGATTCAGGAGGGGGAGGAAAAGAAATGTTTTCAACTGAAAAGTGAAATACAAACTGTGGGTTTTACCCTGAGAGGTAGACAGTCATTTCATTGTATCTGAAACACACACACACACACACACAATAAAAGCCCATAGTAACAAAAACACAGTATGGTGCCTGTGTGGGCTAGCTCGCTGGAGAGCTGAAGGCCTGCTTGCTGAAATTCTCAGGATTTTGAAAGAAGGCCACTGAGATGAAAGCACGACTCCTCTGTATACAGAAAAAATGCAGTCTCTTTTCTGATATAACTGAAGAAATAATTACCCTACAAGATCTTGAGATCCTTGCCTCCACTCCTGCAGGAGAATACAAGAGAGCATAACAGCCTTCACTAGGGAGAAATCCTATATGTCCCTGGCGGTATGTTGGAGCATACCAGAGAAAATTAACAGCTTCTAGTCAGAGGTTCCTGGATCCTAGAAACCTCCTGTTGAGCATTTTTCACTGAGGCTCAGTTTTTTTTTAACTGGCCATATTTCCAATCAGATGCACACACGTATTACTAACAATCATGCATGCACATGCATTCCATGTACACATACATGATCACACATGTGCGCGCGCACACACACACACACACACACACACACACACCACAGTGACAAAAACCAAACAGTCCTCACTCATAGAAAGATGTGGACAGGAGACCAGAAGGCTGGTCAACCTTCATTGCTCTGAAAGGTCAGAGCTAATCACTCACTGTTTAGTTGAAACATTGTTAGCTGAACCAGCCTCTACCTGTTTGTTTCATGTAGATTTCTGCCTAAAGGTCATGGGTGTATCCCATAGTCTTAATAAAAGGGAGAAAAAGGCCAGAGCAAGGGGTAGTCTTTTCCACTAAAAGAAGGCTCCCGCAAATTAATATTTTCTAGTCTCTCTTTTCATTTGCGTGCGGCCTCCTCCAGAGCCCGAACCCTGAACTGGGAACCCTGAACCACGCGGGATGTGGAAAGAGGTTCCCACACCCTAGCCCCTACAGTCAACACATGGGTACAATTTTCTTTTGTCCCAAATCGAATTTGAATATACAATCAGCCAGCTGGATGATGAGAGTTTTACAAGGTCTGGAGATGATTTATCAATTGAACTTCAAAGGTCTCTTAGCCTTTCTGCACTGGTCATTATTAAGTAGGAAAATATGCAATCATTTGAGAAGAAAAATATTAGATTTAAGCTAAGGTGAACTAATCATAATTCCATATAGGTTTCCAACAGATGATGCATCCCATCTCTTTGTTTTCCTAATCGGCCCTCCCTTCCAACACAGTTGTCACTTCTGTAACCTCTTGACTTCTGGGATGGAGAAGTCTGGAGAGAAATAAAAAAGGAATACAGCCGAGACCGGTTTGGCTCAGTGGATAGAGCGTGGGCCTTCGGACTGAAAGGTCCCAGGTTTGATTCCGGTCAAGGGTGTGTACCTTGGCTGCGGGCACATCTCCAATAGGGGGCGTGCAGGAGGCAGCTGATTGATGTCTCTCTCTCATCCATGTTTCTGACTTTCTATCCCTCTCCCTTCCTCTCTGTAAAAAAAATCAATAAAATATATATTTTTTTAAAAAAGGAATACAACTTAATAAGATATCCCTTTTCTTGGGCTCACCTGGTTTAAAAAAAAAAAAAAAGGTTCAGTAGTTTGGAAATCCATTGTCTGTTGAGATTCCAAGGCAAAATGCACCAGAAATGTAGAAATGGAAAGATTGCAAACATGGGTAAGAACGAGAAGAATTAGAATAGTCAGCTATCCCACTAAAACTTTAGAGGAAATCATTCTTACGGAGCGTTGGCTATACACTGGCACTGTGCAAAGCCATAGGGCAGCATTTGTGCATTCAATCTTTAGAACAGCCTGGGAAATCGGTATCCTTTCAACTTGCATTTTACATATTAGAAAAACTGATGTCAGAGAGAGTAATTTTCTTAACAACCAGTGGCGTTGGCACACAGCAACAGGTTGGTTTGACCCCTAAGTGCATCCTCTTACTAACATTCTCTGAGTGAGAAACAAAACAGCAGCAAGTGCTACGCTGGTCACATGCTCCATTTCCAGCTTGTAACTAAAGGATACATAGAAAAGAGCACAGCTATATGACAGGTTAAATAACAGCCCAGGCTGACAATTTAAATTAAGTTGATTTCCAGTTGACAGATACATTTTTAACACCTATATTCCAAAGAACTGTAAGTAGCAGTAACGCAAGAGATTTTTTTAAAAAGCAGTAAAACACAATATCTTCCCTCTGACATTATTGTTAATGATTCAATAGCAATAGCAAACGCAAGACAGTCATCACCCTAACTCAGTGGTCAGCAAACTGCAGCTATGGAGCCACATGGGACTCTTTGGCCCCTTGAGTGTGGCTCTTCCACAAAATATCAAGGCCTGGGTGAGTCTATTTTGAAGAAGTGGCGTTAGAAGTTTAAGTTTAAAAAATTTGGCTCTCAAAAGTAATTTTAATCATTGTACTGTTGATATTTGGGTCTATTGACTAATGAGCTTGCCGACCACTGCCCTAACTGGTTTGGCTCAGTGGATAGAGTGTTGACCTGCAGATCCAAGGGTTCTAGGTTCAATTTTGGTCAAGGGTGTGTATCTTGGTTGTGGGCACATCACCACTAGCCATCCAATGGATGTTTTTCCCTCATCCATGTTTCTAACTCTCTATCCCTCTTCCTTTCTCTCTGTAAAAAAATCAGTAAGATATATTTTTTTTTAAAAATGTAAGGCAGTCATCAAATTAATTTCAGAACAACCCATGGGAACATCTTATTCTCTCATAGGACTATAAAACAAATATTTCCAGGAAAGATGTTATTTTAATTGAAAATTTAAAAATGGACAGAAGTTGAGAAACTGACATGGAGATGAGATTTCCTTGGTATGACAAGTGTTAACAGCAAAGATTCCAGGTATGGAAGCTTGGACCTAAAGCAAAGGTCATCAGGTAGATCATCCTGATTACTCTACAGAGTTGAATAGTGAAAGGACAGTGGAGAAACAAGACTGAGTCCATTGCGCAGAGAAAAGCACATTTGCAGGCATTTCCTTTCACTGGTTTTGGCTAACTTGCTTGTTTATAATAGTACCACGTTAGAGTGTCACAAAGTGTCACGCCGACAATTGTCAGAACTGGAAATCTCCATGAACATATTTTATTTTTTAATTTAATGTGGGCACCTTTAGCAATTCTTAGCATCACTCAAGATTCAAATACCTGTGGGTCGCGACCCCTTTGGGGGTTGAATGACCTTTTCACGGGGGTCGCCTAAGACTATTGGAAAACGCCTAGGAGCTCCAGTGGCACAATCGGTTAGGGCACGGTACTTATACAGTGGAAAACACCTTTTTCCCATGGTCTTAGGAACCAACAGACTGCTCCTCGGTGTAGCAAAGTGTAGCAATGTAGTTTACTGTTGTCATATTAAGACTGTTACCCATGCTACACCACAATTCAAGACAAAATTTCATTTATTTGTCATTAGAAATAAATATTTCACAATATATAATTACATATTTTTGTGATTAATCCCTATGCTTTAATTATGTTCAATTTGTAACAATGAAAATACATCCTGCATATCAGGTATTTACATTACAGTTCATAACAGTAGCAAAATTATAGTTATGAAGTAGCAACGGAAATAATTTTATGGTTGGGGGTCACCACCACATGAGGAGCTGTCTTAAAGGATCGCAGCATTAGGAAGGTTGACAACCACTGCCCTAAAGGATGAATATGAATATTTTGTTTTTGGGTTCTCTGCAAACAACATAGAGGACTTGAGACTATGTCTTTATCCCTACAACCTTTCAAGAAGAGTCAAGGCAGTCACCAGTTGGGGTAAGTACTGCAAATGCCTCCCCCAAAACAAGCCAAAAGAGTTTGTTTTCTGATTCCCGTTGACTACATACATGCAATCCGATAACACTGAATTATCTGTAACATGCTACGGGCCCAAACTACCAAAGATTCCATGCCTGCAAATTTTAGTCAGGCTTTGCTCTTGTTGTTTTAATACCGTGTGCTTAGATTTGGGGAAATGAAAAGAGCTAATTGCAGTTTGTCCTTGGATTCACCAGAAAAGTGATTTTCATCTTTATCCTCTCAACTGTCACATTTTTTAAAGCCCTTTACAATTCCTGGTTACTTGCTTGTTCCCATGTGGCATACAGCTGAAATTTCACCACCAGGCAAGTCAAGGTGTGAAACTACCAGCTGATCGCCATTGTTAAAGGCAGGGGATTCTAGTGCGCATACAAACATTTGGTTGGAAATAAATAAATTTGAAAAAGGCTACATTCAATCTTTCTGTTTTCTAGACGGGTCAGTTGAAAGCCCCTGGAAGGTGCAATGTTCAATGACCCAAAAGGAAAATACGACAGATCCCATAAACCAGTGGTTTGCACCTGAAAACAAATTTCTGATCTGTTAATTAGGAAATGGTGTAAATGCATGGTCTAAGTCTCAAGTTTTGATTTACTTTCATATAAGACTAAACTCTTGGTGTGAGTAGAATCAATGCAAAAAGCTTCATACTGATGAACTTAAAAAACTAAGTATACCTCCTTTCCCTCAAATACTGAGATACACTTTATGGGAAGATTTTTTTCCTTGAAAATCGCAGCTCTTAAGAGGATATTAAGCTTAATAAGAAATAAATGTTTCATAAGAATTTATTTCACAACAATACTTAAACATAACCTTATAATAGATGATGGCACCGAGTTAAGCTGCTTAAGAGTGAGGGTGTCACTTTAATGTTCAATTTAAATTTGACTGATAGTTGACTCAAATCCTCAGTAGTTTTTACAATAATCACTAAACTTCATTCCATATTCCATATTTAGACCATCTATTTTCCTTCTCACATATATGCCATAATTTGCTACATCAGTTGATCAAATTATAATGGTGCAAATATCATCATCCTACCCAGAAAGACAAATGCTGTTATTTTTTTATTATTATGTCAACTCAAAATTCCAAATTCCTCCAGTGAATTTGAAAGCTTTCCTAAATATAACCCTATCTTATCTAACCAACCTTGTTATATCCAAACAGTGCATTTCCATAACTTTCTCCTCAGCTCATACCTATCTCCACACATACATTCCTACTTCTACCACTCATTTTCTGCATAATTTGCCTTCACATCCATGAAACTATGTGCCTGCTTCTCTAAATTCAACACATCCTTCACGGGTCAGCTTAAATTCCCTCTTCCAGTCCATGATGGACATTGACTTAGGTGAATAGAAATGGAATTTACTGAGAGTGTGATAAAATTTAGCATACTTAAAGGTATATCTTTCTTGTTGTTTTGTGAAAAGTAGTTATCACAGCACTAGGAGGCTGGTAAGTCCTTTATAAATGTTAATTGATTGACACTTCCACAATTCATTTCCCTCTAGCACCTCTGCAAAGATAGAGTAAATTTTAAGAAATTACTATGCATTCTATTCTTGTACAACTGTGAATAAGTCACCTGGCATTTGCCTTCCGTTGTTTCAAAACTGGCTCTACCATTAACTCTCATTATCCATCCTAAAAGGTCATACTTTTAGATTAAAAGTGAGTCAGTATTGCAAAATAAAGCATAATTAGATGCATTATGGACCTTGGTGATCACATGTATCAAGATATGTCCACTGTGGCCGAAACCAGTTTGGCCCAGTGGGTAGAGCGTCGACCTGCATACTAAAGGATCCCAGGTCAAGGTCACGTACATTGGTTGCGGGCACATCCCCAGTAGGGGGCGTGCAGCAGGCGGCTGATAGATGTCTTTCTCTCATCGATGTTTCTAACTTTCTATCCTTCTCCCTTCCTCTCTGTGAAAATTCAATAAAATATATTTTTTAAAATATAAAAAAGATATGTCTATCCAGTGGTCTCTTAAACACTGGATTATAAGCCAAATAAAGTCAATTATTGTAAATAGAACACAATTCTAATGACCTAAAAGCTCTTCTGAAGCATCACTGAAAAGTGAGTGATAAAATAGCACCAGTCATGGGGTTGCATTTGATTGAATGCCCAGGTAAACAACTGCTTTTGTTATTGGTGGAGAGATATCCTCATGTCCAACTGTTGCTCATGAAGTAGCATTCTTGCAATATCCCAAGAAAAAGTATTCTCTTAGACCCCCACGTAGAACAAGTAATTTTCATTTCTGTGGAAATACATTCCTGAGTTTCCAAGGCCCCCATTTCCCTTCTCCCACCCAGAGAAGTATAGATGGGGCATTAGGAGAGCTAAAATCAGAGCCAGTGTCCAGACTTCCATTCTATATCTGCACAGTTCAATGCAGCATCAGGCTAGCTTAATATGCGCTTCACTGCATGTGGAGCCCATGTGGGCATGTGGGCAAATGCAATGAAGCCAAGAGTTAGCCAGGAGAAGAGTGCCAAGAGCCAAGATAATTTCTTTCTTTCTTTCTTTCTTTCTTTCTTTCTTTCTTTCTTTCTTTCTTTCCTTCTTTCTTTCTTTCTTTCTTTCTTTCTTTCTTTCTTTTCTTTCTTTTCTTTCTTTCTTTCTTTCTTTCTTTCTTTCTTTCTTTCTTTCTTTCTTTCTCTCTTTCCTTTCTTTCTTCCTTCCTTTTCTTTCTTTCTTTCTTTCTTTCTTTCTTTCTTTCTTTCTTTCTTTCTTTCTTTCTTTCTTTCTTTCTTTCTAAAGGACTATGCATTCCCAAATTTCTGAGGGCTTGCAGTGACCATGCCCATTCTGGCCAATGATGTCTGTGTAACTAACAGACACTTTCCCTAGTCATCCGAGCTTCACTATGAATCCATCTCCCCTTTGTGGTCCTCTTCCCCGGTGATATGCAGGGAATGGGCCATGGTTCTGTGGAGAGAGCAGATTTGTAGCTTCCTGCTTATAATGCCTGGCCTCTCCTTCACTCTTGTCCTATCCTATATAATAAAGAGGGAATATGCTAATTGACCATCACTGGTTAACAAAGATGGCTGCACCCACAGCTGAGGTCAAGTTCCCTTAAGGAGCCTTAAGGAGCAATTGGCAAGGACCTGAGGCCATGCCCTTCCCCCACCCCTGTGGGGCTTGGCAGGGAATCTCGGGCCATGCCCCCACCTGGCAGGGCTTGACAAGGGAGCTTCCTGACGTGGTGCTGAGTGGGGGCCTCTGGCTGTGTCCCCCACTAGATGGAGCTTGACAGAGGACTTCAGGCAGTGCCCTCCACTCTGGCACCAGACCAGGGGACCTCAGACCACACCCCCACCCAGCAAGGCTTGACAGAGGACCTCAGGCCACGCCCCCCACCCAAGGGCTTGACACGGGATCTCAGACCGTGTCCCCCACTTGGTGGGGCTTGATGGAGGACCTCAAGGCATGCCCCCCGCCCTTGTCTGGGCTGGGGGACCTCAGGCCATGCCTCCCATCCTGGTGCTGGACCAAGGGACCTAAGGCTATGCCTCCCTCCCCTTGCCCATCAGGGCTTGACAAGGATAGGATTGGCCAGCTCTGGATTTAGCCCAATGTAGGAGGTGGGAGGTGGCAGCCAGGTCGGGGTCTCACTCAATTTTGAGGTGCATGTGGGTGGGCGGGGACTTGACTGGGTCCGGTGGTGAGCCCCACACTCTGATAGGAGGAAGGATTTCATATACATTTCACTAATTTTCTTTCATCTCTGACACTTCTAGTATAGAGAAAGGGCAAATAGTAGTATTGAATTATTTCCTCTAATTAATTCCCTTTTAATGTGCACAAATTTTGTGCACCCACCAGGTCACTAGTCATTAATAATTAACTAATTATAATAGCAGCACTTTGACTCCATATTCTAGAAGAAGCAAATCACAGACAAAATATATCCTTTATATGGTGAGTTTGCTCCTAAAAAGTTGTGTTTGTATATGTGGGTTGTGAATTAAATTCTCATTCCCGCATTGGTTGACAGTAGGTTTATATTTCAGATTTTTAAATTTTTTCTCTATAAACTCTAATTCCAAATTTTTAATTTTTCACATGGCCTCCAACAATATTTTTAAAGTTTAATCAATGATAAAAATTATTCCATTTCAAAAAGTATACATTTGAAAGTCTGGTAGTAAATGTTTCACAATTATTTTTAGATTTACTGCTTTGTTGCTAACCTATCTGCATTTGTAAGTTTTAAAGGTACAAAAACTATAGTCAAGGCTTCTTTCATTTCTGGACTCAGTTTACCACTTTCTCTTCCTCTCAATCATGCTTTTGTGTTTGTATGGAGTTTGGAAAGTAAAACAACAACAACAACCACAAAGACAACACACACACACAACAAAAACAGTAAACTTGCCCAAATTCTTTAAAAATTCATCAAGTTAAGGTTCCCTTTCATAACTAGCAGGAAGAAGAAACAGCAGTCTTCTCCTTACCATTGTTTTTGCTCTAAAACCTTCTTAATTTTGAATACAAGTCATTGTAGTAGTATCAGATACCTAAGGATATTGACAGAGAAGGAATGTCAGGTTAGTGACAAATCCAAAATCCCCCAGAGCCCATGTCTGTTGGTAAGAACTTGTCAGATCAGGTGAAACTCTGATAAAATGGCAGGTATCAGCATGTAGCCATTTTTGTCTCTGTGACTGAGGTAAAGACCTGAGCGTTTGCCAAAAAATCGTTATCAGCAATGTCTCCTCAGCACCTGTTTTTCTCAGCATCGAAATAAACCGGGGCCTCTTCCTACTTACTACACAGCAAGCAAACTGTGGGGACAGAAAATTAAGGCTCTATCAGGACCAAGCAAGAAGGGTCAATATAAGTTTTTTGGGGGAGAGTAATACAGACACGGAGCCAGAGAAAAATCCTCTTTGTTCTCAGGAATCGCAGATATGCGGATGCTACAAATTTGAGCTTCAAATGGCCATTTCTGCAGCCAACCTTAAAAGGGAGGAGATCAAAGAAAAGAGAGAGACCGATAGATCAAACCTGATGAGCTTATTTGAACATTGAGATTGAGACATGCTTAACATCATCCGTCCCTCCTTGCACTTCCCAGCTTCACGAGCCAATAAATTCACGTGTGTAAATTTATGTGAACTGGCTATCGCATAAAATTGCATTTTCCTCTAGAACAAACCAGAGGGATTTTATACCCATGAGTTTGACTTGGCTCACCCTTGCCTGCTGGTCCGCGAGCCCTTTTCCAGATGCTGATAAGCATGCAGCACTGACATCGTGTTGAAATCACAAAGACTTTGAACAGAATAGCTCCAAAGAACTTGCCCTGCCGTAATTTTTCTTCAAAGTTAAGTGGTGTGCTTTCTGTTTAGGATGTAAAAGAACAGCCCTGGCCTCTATGTGTCGGTTATGGATTCCACAGAGAACCTACGTCGGTGTGATCAGACTCAAGTCTTTCCCAGAGTCACAGTGCCAAGCAGCCAAAGCATCTTCTGTGTCATTGCTCCAGCCTGTCCCTCCTCAGGATGCCCTCCTTTAGATGATCCTGAACCCTGGCCTCCCACCCAGGGTTGCTTGCAGCTGACTATCAAACCCACCTCGTTTAGATGTTGAAGAATCTCTGCTTCATAATTGAGCATCCCTTACATTGCACCCTGTGGAAAGTATGCCCTCCCTTAGGTCTGCCTGTGTTAGAGGTTGGGGTTCCCCTTAGAAACAGGTCCCCAGGTACATGTAAACCTATGAGATTTCTCCACTTTACATTAGAAGCAACTTCTTAACATTGAAGGCAACTGTTTCACGCTCACCATCCCGCTGAAGTGTTTTCTGAATGACGAATGCCAGCTAACTTTTGTGACCTTGCGTGGGTTTTTATTAATGATGCTGATTTGTGAAACATTCCTTCACAAGAGGTAAAATTCAAAGTCCAACTTTGGATAATAACAGAAAGTAGTTCTCTTCTACATATTTGTATTTGATTTTAATAAATGTTATTTATTATTTTAACTTTAAAAATATATTTTAATTCAAGGAATGAAGACTAGATAATTAAATGTTTACATTGCTTAACTAAAGTTAAAGTCTCATTTACACACACACACACACATGTATGTGTACCCTGAAACCGTGAATAAATAACAAGAAATAAAAACCAACCAAGGAAATGGAAAAGACCTCTCAGGCCTTAAACCGTTTGGAGAATATGCCTGTTAAATAAATTTTACACGTGATCTGAAGTGTGAGCCAAGGAGCTACATATGGTGAAACTTTAGCAAATACTTAGTAGGGGAGTAACCCACAGAGGAATTAAAGATTCTAGCCACATATTCAATTTTTTCACCCAAACTGTTAAAAGTTATGTCATTTTTCACTGGAGAATGTAGGTTGGCTAATGGATTTAACACTACCATTTGGTCTAATTTCCTGATGTCTGCTCCAATCATTGTCTAAGCCTTCTCACCGAGGAAAAACAACCCGGAGTTTTATCTCTTTGTTTTCTGCGCTCTCACCCAGACCCTCTGCTCTTTTTTCCTCAGTGAAAGCTGAGGTTGGTGGGAGAGGAAGCGAGTCGGGATGGAGATGGGCTTTAATGTGTTAGGCTTTTTCCTAAAACCAACGTGACAGAGATGAAAACATTTTCCAACATAAACTGCACTTTGTAGGTCCAGATGGAAAATGTGGAAGAAAGAAAAAGTATTTGACTCTATTTAGATAGAGCATGTTTTCTGATTTTAATAATTTCGTTCTTTCCTGTCTGGATCCAGTTTTGTCTTTGAGATTTCGTGTTGTTCTTTCTAACGAAGCCTGTGACCGATGACCATTCGGACAACAGCAGTTATTCGGGGTTTGGGCTGCCCCCTTTCAACTTTCCTTTCCCGGAAGAAACAGAGCCCCGTATTTGAAGTAGATCTCTTTGTCTAGCACGGATTTTGAAAGAAGGCTTTGAAACTTTTATTTTATTTTTTTACTTTTACTTTATTTTTTAATTTATTTTTTTAAATATATTTTATTGATTTTTCACAGAGAAGTAGGGAGAGGGATAGAAAGTCAGAAACATTGATGAGAGAGAGACATTGATCAGCCGCCTCCTGCACGCCCCACAGTGGAGATGTGCCTGCAAGCAAGGTACATGCCCTGGCCGGAATTGAACCTGGGACCTTTCAGTCCGCAGGCTGACGCTCTATCCACTGAGCCAAACCAGTCTCAGCTGAAACTTTTCTTTAGAAAATATTTTGGGATCCTGATTTTTATGGCTGTATCCAAATCTGGAAATTTGGCTAAAATGTTTTGCCCTATCTGGTATGTCTCAGTGAGTAAAGTATTGGACTGCAGACTGCAGGGTCCTGGGTTCAATTTCAGTCAAAGGCACATGCATGGGTTGTGGGTTCAATCCCCAAAAGGGGTGTGCAGAAGGCAGCCGATTGATGATTCTCTCTCATTAATGATATTTCTCTCTCTCCCCCTCTCCCTTCTGTTCTGAAATCAATAAAAATATATTTAAAATGTTTTGCATCATTCATTCCTAATCCAGACAGTCATTAAGATGAAAGTTTAGAAACATAGATGAATTCTAATCAGAACACCATCAGCTGGGTATAACCTTGGATTATTTCATAACTTTCCGACATTTACTACCTTACATAAAAGAGATATAAAAATTGCTTTCACATCACAAAATAAGAGCAATGAGTAATATAGTGGACACTTTCAGTTGAATATTTAATAAATAATAAATGGTCACAATAAATCAGTGATTTAATTATTATTATTGGACTATTAACATTGTCTTTCAAGGTTAGTCTCTTCAGATCATTTGGAACTTAAAATTAAAAAAAAGGAATTTTGTCATGTTAGAACAATAAATCTACTACTCTTCAGAAGCCCTAAATGCTTCTATATATACTTTCATTAAAACAGGCAGACATCAGTTTTAGAGTTCTACTTATTATCATTGTGTTATTACTCACCATTACTTGTACCCTCTAAATTAATACTGCCTATGCATAATTTCATTTCTTACTTGTAATATACAAATATTTAGAAGAGCAATGATAGGTTTTTATACATTGTACAATAAACATCTGTTCTACCAGAGCCTTAAAAAGTAAATAGGACTTTATTAGTAGTATATTTCTTTGCTTGTTTTAATTATGATTCATCTTTTGCTATGCTCCAAAACAACTTATTAGAAAGTTTGTTAGATATATAGATGAAATTTATGCATAAAATAGAAATAAGATGGCCGTATCACAATTCTAGGGTAGTGATTACTGAAAAACAGTCCCTTTATTTCTCGTGATGTTTCCCAAAAAAAGAGAGAAAGAAGAACAGAGACCATAAAACTACAACAGGATTGGTCATGACATGGGCTTAGTCAAAAGCAACAGTGTTTGTGAAAATGTGGTAGATGCTCAAAACTGTGCTAGATAGCAATATATTACACTTTAACTTATTCTCACAGCAACTTCGTGAAGTCAGCCTTATTGTGCCCATTTAGACTTATATAATTATAATTAGTGATAATAGCTACACAGGGCCTAAATACTGAATGAAGTGCAGCATCCACTTGCAAAGAATATAATTAAGTAATCAGAGAAAAGTGAATGATATATATATATATATATTTTTAGTGACTAGGAGGAGAATAGTGAGAAATGAGAGGCAGTTATGTGCTTAAGTGGCCAGAAATATTCTCATGGCAGAGACTTTTCCCTGAAGAGGGGAGAGAGTTGGGAGAGTTAGATAAGGAATATGAAAAATGTGTAGGGAAAGTGAGTTCCATATTTAAAAATAATTGGAAATGAACATCCTTTGGGAATGTGGATAAACTAATACGGTGTTAAAGGAGAGGTCAATTATCAACAATTCCTTTTCTAACATGGAGTCACAAAACTCCTTCGTGATATTTAAAGTTTAAAACTCGGTGTATTTATACATTCATTTCACGTTTTGATATACCGCAACACAATAGTAAATTGGAAGTTTTAAATTGAAGTTAACCTGCTTTTCTTACGCACTTATTGTTTGCCGTTAGAAGAGGAAGAAAAAAGAACCTGCATACCACATGCACTTTAAAGAGGAAAAAAAAATGCAGTAATACTGTGAGAAACAATCATGAGATTTATTAAAGATTGGAGATTATGTTGACCAAGTGTCGACAGTCTAAAATCTTGGGTTTACAGTTACTTTAATAGTTTTGCCAAGTGCATCGAAGGCTTTAATTAATGTGAAATGTTGAAAAAAGAAAAAACACTTGAGAGCAAAATATGTTTTAATTTTCCAGCCTTAGCTTAGCTTTTACCCAAATCTGGAAATAATGCGGACGCTTCTTATGCACTGACTTATGCATAAGTAAATAGCAGAGAAAAGTTTTCTGGCTCCGTCAAGCTTAAGCAGAATGTCTTCATTAAAAACATGGGCAGCAGGTGTCAGAGAAAAATTTCATCAGACACTAGCCTGGCCTACATGCCTCCTCTGATCCTTTCTACACCCACAAAGTATATTGGAAAAATTAATCTTGTATAGGATTGCCGGGGCCCACAATGACCTGAGCTGAGTTTCATAACTTCTCCAAACACAAACGGTGCCATCATCATGTAAAAAAATGTGGGGGTCCCGGTGCCATTTTACTCTGAACAGCAGAGGAGAACGGATTGCTATTCTGTTAAGTTTTGTCTATATAAACACACCCTGTCCCAGAAAATGTTTTAGTTGATTATTTTCATAAAGTGTTAGGTATTCCGTTGGATTTAATTGGAAAGATGATATTCACCTGGGGATGATGCTTGATAGAGTGAAACAGGAATCTACTCTCTCCGGCTAGTTGCTGAAACATTTCAAACAATTGTAACTGCGTTATCAAAATGTATCTAGAACTTTGGAGGGCAGGGTCAAAGGTTCAAATCTGTTACAACATTTTGAGGTGACATACAATAGAGCTAATGTGTCAGTCGTGCGGTAGTTAGCTGATCAAAGGTTGCCTTAGCAAAACTCTGAACTAAGTCAATTGAGTTGCATTCTGTAACCCGAGATTGTGACTATTTCTAATCTTGGGGTGAAGAGATGCTAAAATAGATTTGAATGCATTTGATTGCTAAAGCATTTCAACGCAGACCTACATCTGACAGTAAATAAATGATGAGAACTGAGTTGGTGGACTTTTGGAATCCCTTGAGAGTAGAGTCCCTATTAGGTCATTAAATAATTAATGTAAATACACCAAATACAGCAGAACATTTTACAGCGAAATCTCAGACTGTGTCCCCAGTCCCCACCTCATTAAATGTGAAGAATTTGAAAATATCTCAGAGCTTCGGTATTTGGGGTATTCATAGATTTAGATGACACTTGAAGATGTTGTTATGCGGGGGCAAATGGAATTTTTACCATCTCATGCTCCTCTCACCTGGACAGAATTGAAGATAATCTCAAACACAACTGTTTGAATGCTTCATATGCTCCTCATGATTGTATTGGAGATGGCCAAAACTAGAGCAGCGGTTCTCAACTTGGGGGTCGAATGACCCTTTCACAGGGGTCGCCTGAGACCATCGGAAAATGGTCTTTACAGATATTTACATCACGATGCATAACAGTAGCAAAATTTCATGGTTGGGGGTCACCACCACATGAGGATCTGTATGCAAGGGTCACGGTCTTAGGAAGGTTGATAACCACTGAGCTAGAGTATGGGAAAGTAGTTATCCTCACTTCTTCAGCTGTGTGGAAAGGAGAATCTGAGAAAATCATCCTATCACTCAACCTTAGAACAAAGGAACTACCACCAAGAGCAGTGGCCTGCCTTGAAGGGAAGTTTCTCACTAAGCACCCCAACAACCAGTTAAAAAGGGAAAATAAACATTTGCAGGATGGCCTGAAACTTAACCCCAATATCCTTAAACCACTGATAGCTACATAATAATGGGAAAGTGCTATTTTAAAGGATCAAACAATTCCTCCATTTTTTTCTTAGGTGAAAGCTTAGATTCCTTAGGCTTGATTTATTCTTAATCTGATTATTTTGTCTATTCAACAAAATATTTTAAAAGTAAATGGTATTAGCAGGAATACTCTCTGACATTAGGGTTGCCAGGTAAAATACAGGGTTGATGTTTGTTTAAATCTGGTAAGAACAAATAATCCTATATAATAAAAGCCTAATATGCAAATAAAATGAACAGTGGAACAACCTGTAGAATGACCCTTCATTGGGGGGCGGGGCTGGTGAGCAGGTGGCACCAGGCCAGCCAAGACAGGTGCCAGCAGGCAGAGGGAAGCAACTGGTGGCAGCATGGGATGATGTGGGGGGAGGAGAGGGGATAGAGAGCTGGCCAGAGAGGGCAGTGGCAGTAGCAAAGGGTAAGGCTGGCAAGTGGCCAGTGTCAGGCTGGCCAAGGCAGGTGCTAAAGGGGTCCGCTGATCACCCCGCTGTTCACCCCTCAGATTGGCCCTGATCACCTGCCAGGACTCGAGACATTACCCATGCACTGGGCCTCTAGTTTTGACATAAGTATAAGCATTTGTGTTTGCTAACTCTGAAAACCCTAACTATAGTGAGGAAAAGGTCTAAGCATAAACATGTGAAATATCTTCATGACAAGTCATATTATGTCTCTGCAAATTATCAAGCTGACTGACCAATGGGCCAATAAATGGGAGCAGGAGGTAAACAGTTTTGTTTTCTCCTCTTGTTCTGGTTCAGAGAGGATTGAGATGGCATGGATGGATTTTAAGGAGTAAATTAGATCAAAGGTTTGCTGCTAATGGAAGATAAGATGTGCCCTGCAACATCTTGGCTGAAAGACTGAGCCAAAACAATATACGTGTCAGTTGGAGTTAATTTGGGAATATTCTGGCCTAGACAGAGTGCCTGGGAAAGGGACAACAAGGATGGATTTATGAAACACATACATGTTATTCAGAAACCACCCAACATCCTTGGGGTGGGAAATTTGACAAAAGAAGGACCCATGTGGCCAAGTAACATGGACTTTAGACTACTGTCTAAAGAGAGAGGGAATCCATAATGGTTAAAGTGATAGTACACTGGTTTAGCTTAACATATCTATTGCTACAACTACCCCACCCAGCTTGTATGTGACAGATACTAACAAGTATGTTGCATTGACTCAGAGTCTGGGTTACATGTAGACATTGATTGAAACTCATTTAATATTTCCCAAAGATAAAATGTATTTAATTATTCCATTGTTTTGTCTAAGTAGGATCCAAAAAAACTATTTATTTTTTTAATATAATATTTTATTGATTTCAGAAAAGGAGAGGGAGAGATAGAAACATCAATGATTAGAGAGAATCATTGATTGGTATCTCCTGCATGACCCACACTGGGGATTGAGCTGGCAAACTGGGCATGTGCCCTGACTTAGAATCAAACCTTGACCTCCTGGTTCATAGGTTGACAATAAACCACTGACTACGAAGGCCAGAAAAGCTCCTATTTGAAATATCATTGGGTCTAACTTGGCTTCCAATGTATAACTTGTCAATATAAGTGGGACACATTCTTATATCACCAAGACCAGTATAGAAAATTTTTTCTAACCTAAAGCAATATTTATGGATAGTTTTAGTTGCAAAATTACATATAAACTTATCACAAAACAAATGAGTGAACAAAATTAATAACCCCAAACCACTAGAAATAGTTCTAAAGATATAGTAAATACATTCTCATCTTTTTCATATATTAATTTAATTTACTATATTAATAAGTTATTTCCGAATATAACAATAAAACATCAAACTACTAGGATCTACCTTTTAATGTTTTAAAGGGCTCCCTAATAGTCCACTTTTGAATGATATTTGTGGGGATGTGGCTTTTGTATCAATTTACATTTATGCAATATTACCTAGGATAAATACTTATATAAGTGGCTTAGAAACCTTTGTGAAGTCTTAATTAAACAAAGAGGAGTGCTATTACTATCTTCCAAGTTCCCAAGATTTATTTGTTTCTTTAGCTGTATTTAAAACTGTGAATGAATAAATGAATGAATGAGATAGATGATAGAAATAGATGATAGATAGATGATAGATAGGTGAATAGATAGAGAGATAGATTATGATATATATAGATTATGATAGATAGATAGATAGATAGATAGATAGATAGATAGATAGATAGATGATAGATAGATGACAGCTAGCTAGATAGATCATCGATAGATAGATAATAGATATTGATTGTAAAGGCCCACTTTCAACTGCCATGTTCAAGAACTAAGGAGGGTTCTGTAGCATGAATAACTCCTTTAAAGAATTATTTTTCCAGATGACTATCAAAAAGTTTAGAAAGCAAAGAAACTAGATTAAGAATAAATTCATGATGCCCAGCCTGCATGGCTCAATGGTTGAGTGTCAACCTATGAACCGGGAGGTCACACTTTGATTCGTAATCAGTGCACATAACCGAGTTGCAGGATCAATCCCCAGTATGGGGCCTACAGGAGGCACCAATCAATGATTCTCTTTCATCATTGATGTTTCTTTCTCTCTCTCTCTCTCTCTCTCCCCTTTCCTCTCTGAAATCAATAATATATATAATAAAAATAAATACATGAACATTAAAATATATATATAGCTATTTTTTGTAAAAATAAAAAGTCCTGAGCTCTAATAAAGATTATTCTATTTTTTTTCTTTTTTAATTCTCACCCAAGGATATTTTTAAAATATATTTTATTGACTTTTTACAGAGAGGAAAGGAGAAGGATAGAGAGTTAGAAACATCGATGAGAGAGAGACATGGATCAGCCGCCTCCTGCATGTCCCCCACAGGGGATGTGCCCCCAACCAAGATACATGCCCTTGACCAGAATTGAACTAGGGACCTTTCAGTCCACTGGCCAATGCTCTATTCACTGAGCCAAACTGATTTCGGCCCAAGGATATTTTTCCACTGACTTTTTTAGAGACAGTGGAAGAGAAAGGGAAAGAGAGAAACATGGATGTGAGAGAAGCACATCAATTGGTTGCCTCCCTGATTTGGGATCAAACCCAAAACATTTTGGTGTAGGGGATGACATTCTTACCAACTGACCCACCCAGCCAGGATATTATTTTATCTTAAACTCATAGTGAACAAGTTGTTCCCTTCAGTTACTTCATCCTGCATAAGGTTAGGTTCCAGAAAACCCTTTTAGTTTAGAGCAAACTCTCGAAACCAGTCTATATCTCTATGTGCCTACACAAGTTAGAGAGGTAAAGAGAATAATATGGTGAGAAGCATGAGACACTAATGAAATTGGTCCCTCCACATGCAATTTCTATCCCAGATTTCCGAGGTTGGGTCATCTGCATGCTCAAAATCCTGTGGTCTTCAGTTAACGTAGCCTTTTCCAGCTGGCCTTTTGTAAATGCTGACAGCAAGGAGAATAAATCCATAAAACACTCCAACCACAAATGTAAGGTCTGATGGTAAAGCTATTGCTTAGCTTGGGGTTTAATAATACAATTTAAAACCATTTTACCTCAACATTCACAAAACAAATCCACTCTAATAAGGTTAGAGAGAAAGAGTTATTGCCTTGTGTTATACCTGCTATAAGCAAGGCTTGCGCTCTGTCCCTACGAAAAATATTAATTGGCTGAAAAACTCAAAATTTTGGTCAACCAACCATTTCTTTGGTTGTGTTTTCTTTTTTAACCACAAAGCCAAACATATTGTTTAAATGACTTCTACAATAAATCCAAGAAAAGTTGATAGCCATCAACCATGGACATCAGTAATTCCAAGTAAAACGTTTCTACATTCATCAGGAAAACAACCCTTTGCATCATGTAGCTACCTTGAGCAGATTGCTGGGTTGCATGCTGGGAGGGATAAAGTAAAATATAAGACACCACATGTTTTTGCAATATAATGATAGGAAGTCAAAGTTTGAGAATGGTCTAAAAATTTGGTTGAGTAAGTCCTAGTACATCATTCTAGAATATTTTTTAATATATTTTATTGATTTTTTACAGAGAGGAAGGGGGAGAGATAGAAAGTCAGAAACATCATGAGAGAGAGACATAGTTGAGCCGCCTCCTGTACGCCCAACAGTGGAGATGTGCCCACAAGCAAGGTACATGCCCCCAACCGGAATCGAACCTGGGACCTTTCAGTCCGCAAGCTGACGCTCTATCCACTGAGCCAAACCAGTCTCGGCCATTCTAGAATATTTTTGACCATGCTCTACATTAAGAAGCACAATGTAGCCCTAGCCAGTATGGCTCATTTGGGTGGAGCTTTGTCTCATACACCAAAAGTGCAGGTTTACCAGTAGATTTCAGGTTTGATCCTCAATTGGTGGCATTCAGAAGGGAAGTGATTAATTCTCAATCTCTCTTTCTCTCTCTCTCTCTCTCTCTCTCTCTCTCTCTCTTTCTCTCTCTCTCTCTCTCTCTCTCTAAAATGTGTGTAGCAGCAGCCCTCGTTATAACACGGGATTTCTTGCCACTGCTCATATTTAACTTTGGGTCATTAGACAAATTACGATACAAAGAAAACTTTCTTTTGACTTTTCTGTCACATGTTTGAATTTCTGAGGTAATTAGCCAGGTGGGAGTACAATTTATTTGAAACACTTTAGGAGATCCGGGGGAAGTGGAGGACACAGGTGGATAAACAAATCATTTCAATACAATATACTTAAAACCAAGTCAAGTCACATAGAAAGATTCATATCTTGAGGACCCACCCTCTGATAAAAAAAATAAGTCAAGAATATGAACACTCAGAGCACAGAATGGGTGGTGCTATATGACAAATAAGAGGGAGGAATAAAAATTTAGAGTAAAATTGTTATTGAAGAATTGTGCATCCATTGCTAGTAGCAGTGGGGTTCTTAAGGTATCTTTTTTAAAAAATATATATTTTATTGATTTTTTACAGAGAGGAAGGGAGAGAGATAGAAAGTCAGAAACATCAATGAGAGAGAGACATTGATTAGCCGCCTCCTGCACACCCCACTGTGGAGATGTGCCCACAAGCAAGGTACATGCCCCCAACCGGAATCGAACCTGGGACCTTTCAGTCCGCAAGCCGACGCTCTATCCACGAGCCAAACTGGTCTCAGCAAGGTTCTTAAGGTATCCTGAGAAAAAGAATCATCTAAGACACAGATGAGAGAATGAGTGATTTTTATTTACATAGAGTTATATCCCTCCATTTGCAAAGTCCCACTTCTTTTAAATTAATCCTGCGAAGGTACAGCTGGAGATCCAATATAGCTAAAACAAAGCCAGTGTCCACAGTTTCTGTCTCATGGTGAAGGTGAGTCTGGCATAGGATCAGGCTAATCACAGCCCATTGGTCCATTAAGTGGGGAGTCCAGGGCTCTGGGCCATGTGGGCAAGTGCAGGAATATGAGAGCACATCCCTGCATCAAGAGTTCACAGAGATCCAGAGGACCAGGGAGAGGGAGGTCCCTGTGTTCAGGAGCTGATGCATCTCAGATTCCAGCCCTTGCGGTGGCCATGCCTATTCTGGCCTATGACCTGCTCCCAGGAGTGACTAACAGAAAATCATCTTCCCTGCATCATGCAGATCTTACTGGGCGTGGGTCTGTTGTTTCTTTGTCCAGTCCCTCCCCCTAGATCTGAGGGGAACAGACCTGGAGAGTGTTAAACTGCAGCTTTCTGGCACAAATGTCATGCCTATATGATCTGCCTTCCCTCTGCTCCTTTCCTATTAATTAATGAACAACTGGGTTAATTACACGGGCATCAAAATCACAGAAGATAGGCCCTAACTCCTCACTCATTATGTTCTTCCTTTCTAATGTTTATTTTATGCGATGTCCACTAGTTGCTTTATTTACTTCCATACCTTCACACTGCGGAGGCTTTGTGTTCTGTTTGGTTTCTTTTTAAGGCAATTGCCATTTTATGTCCAACAATAAATTTGATATACAGTTTTCTAAAAAAAAAATTCTCATTTCTGTAACTATGGGCTGCTCCGTTCTACTTGGGACATGACTGGCTTAAATAAAACAAGGGCAGAATTATATGCAGAGAAATAAATGTAAACTCTTACGTATCTATGCATATTTATGTAGCTATAAACACAATGAGTATAATTTGCCAGTGTGATCACCAGTTCTAAGGATAGTTAACTGCCCATAAGTAATCGTACAAATTAGAAGTTCCTAATTCTATATTTACCCAAGTTAAAGAATATAATTAACAAGTTAGATGTAGTTAAGCTCCTATGGGTTCACCATAAAGATCTGTATGAAACAGATATTCGTTGAATCTGATGACACTGGGTTTCCAAAAAAAACATGTAACACATCTGTTTAATCTACTTTCCTATCTCCCTTCTTTGTTCACTCCCTCCTATCCCTCTCCCCAGTGGGAGTTTAAACATTAAATAATTGAAATAAGTATCAAGGAAAAAAAATGTGCACAGTATATACATTGGTTAGAATTTGGCCAAATGTCACTTCACTGTCATTCAATAGTATTAGATTTATACATGAATGTAAATGAGTTAGTTAAAAAGAAGATGAAGAATCAGAATTACTGGTCTCATGCCTATCCAAGATCCTTCTCACATGAGCCAATCCTAGATGAACAGGTGTGTGTGTTGAGCTGGGCTTACATACATTGGGCATGTAACATTAAATCAAACTATTTTCTAATTCACACTCATTTAATTCTCATAACCACCCTAGGAGTTGGATAATATCAGCCCATTTCACCAACTAGGAAAGTAGGAAACTGCTGATGTGGTGGCATTGGAATTGAACCCCAGTCTTCAGGCTTCATCATGTTAACTTTTTTAAATATATATATATATATATATATATATATATATATATATATATATTATTGATTTTTTACAGAGAGGAAGGGAGAGGGATAGAGAGAAACATCGATTAGAGAGAGATATCGATCAGCCGCCTCCTGCAAGCCCCCTACTGGAAATGTGCCCACAAGTAAGATACATGCCCTTGACCACAATTGAACCTGGGACCCTTCAGTCCACAGGCCGATGCTCTATCCACTGAGACACACCGGTTTCGGCCATCAGGTTAACTTTTATCATGAAAGAAAGCAAACACATTTCACTTGAGTCACATGCCTTTATTTGGCCAAACCAGGATTTGAACTTGGTTCTATTTGTTATCCATGCTCATGATCCTTATTTACAATACTAAATGCAGACACTCAGATCAAACCAGTTGTCTGCATGAAGCGATAATGTCTAAGTCTGAATTTATCAAAAATTGTGTGTCAATCTCCATCTACATGTATGCTTGTCCTCATAAGTACAACAAAGAAAATGAGAGGTTCCCCAATCTTTCCATCCGTAAACACAATGGTCTATACTTGGTAGTTGCACAGTAAATGTTTCTTTCATGAATAAATGACCAACCAACTTTAAAATTACCTGTCCTTGGGGAGCTGAATTTGAGGAAGGAAGGGTTAATAAATAAAATGAGGACCTAATCTGTCCTGAGCAGGGTCAGTGACAGAAAAGGATAGAGGGTATAACAACTGATCTGAGAATCAAAATATTAGGAAGAAAAGCAAATATATATATATATATATATATATATATATATATATATATATATATATATATATATATATATATATATGTGTATATATATATATATATATATATATATATATATATGAACTAGATGAACATACTAGTGTATGAAATGTATAAAACACTGGGCTTCTGTTGTTGAATCATGCTTTGTTGATTAAGACATATTCTCCAAACTAAATTTATTTAAAACAATAATTTATTAGGCGCTCTCATGGTTCTTGGGGCTGGCAGGTGAGCTAGAATATATATATTTTTTTGCTCTAGATATCATCATCACCTTAGTGTTGTCAGCAAGTGGACAGGCTGGTCCAGTGGATACAAACCATCTCTGTCACCTTGCCTGGGTTGACCCAAATGCTGGACTCAGCTCAGAATGTCTTCATGTTGATGGTTTTTATTTGGGGCGGGGTAGGGGGAAGGCTTGTCAAACTTGTCATATGGCAGCTCAGGGTTAACACAGTAAGGATTTCAAGATACCTGGAAGGAAAGTGCCAGACTTCATATAACCTAAACTGGGAATATCCGCAGAGGGAGCTGAGGATTGGGGAAAGCATCCCTCTCCGTTTACACACATCTGCCGGAAAGGTCAGGTGTGGGCTGGCCAGACCTCAGGCTCCGGTCCTGAAAACTATTTTGGTTGCAATCCTTGTGTCCAAGGGAAACTGAAATTCAAAGAAAGCTGAACTTTCCTCAAAGAATCCGCGGCGATCTTTAACCTACCACACTCTTATGGCACACTGAGCTTCCACTCACGGTGAATATTCCAACCCAGCAAATGTTTCCTGCGCTAAGGTTCTGACTAAGGCTGAAAACTTAGTACCATCCTGACAAACATTCATGCAAAAACCCAAGCACAGCCTCGACCAACAATGAAACCAATCCAACCTCTCCCCTTTGATGGATCAGGCAATGGCATTGGATTGTAATGGGACAGTCAAAATAAAGAGATAGATGATAGATACTATTCCCCAGCTGACCTGAGGGAAGGCACCCTCTGGATTCAACCCTTCCCACATTCAAGTTCAGATGCAGAGCCGGCAATTTGATGCGCAAGGAAGACGGTTGGATTGTTTTCTCCAGTTGGTAGACCAGAAGTCGAAACGCGCTGCTCCATTTCCATGAGGCAGGGTGTTCTTAAACTTCCTTCTTTATTCCCTCATTCCTCCCCACAGCCTCAAAATAAACCCCACTAAATGAAAGCCATATTTATGGATCCTAAAAGGAAGGTTCTCTTAGTAGCCAATAAATAGTAGGAGGTTTTGGGTCTTGTACACGTCGAGTGTGCCCTGCTGAGCGGTTCACTTCACTTGGCATTGCTAGGAGACGAGTAATGAATTTCCCTGACAGATACATCCCTGGTCAGATCAGATCAGGGAAATGAGCTCTTTGGGGCTCAGGCTTGTACGGAATTATAACAGTATGTGCTCACTGACCCCAAGTTGAAAGAATGTTTCGTTCCAGGGCCTGAAATGGAAACCGATAGTCTCTGTTGTTTTCATTGCTTAAACGGCACATTATTATGAGGGACTTTATTTTAAATTAACTTAAGTGGTAGCATAGCTTTTCATGAAAAAATAAATAAATCAGATTCTGCATATTTTGCTGGCAGCCTACTGGTTACCTGAAAATAATTTATTTCTGGGTTTATGGAAGAGGGACCAAAATCCTGGATTTAAGATAGACAGATAAGACAGCTAGACTCACAGTAATCTCTCTACTCTCTCTCTCTCTCCCCGCCAACCCTCTGTCTCACACAAGCGCGCACACACACACACACACACACACACACGCTTTCTACTGTTCTTCTATGTGCCTGAATAAAAACAATAAAATCACTTGTCTCTCTGGTATAACACCTTTGAAAAAAAGATTGTGAAATTTTAGTTTGAATTGAACTTAATTGTCAGAGATGTCTGCTGAAAGTTAGTTCTCTCTGAATTTGAGTTGCTCTTGGAAACAGCATTGGTAACCAAAATAGTGTCCAAATTCGGAGCCCAAGGTCTGGCCAGCCTGTGTGTGACCTTTCCGGCAGATGTGTGTAAAAGAAACCGGTTGCTTTTCCCAACCCAAACTGCGTAACATTCGGTTAGGTTTGTTTTCCATGCACATACTTAGACAGGCTGTGGTTTCTGCCTCTGGTAATAGGATACACCCAGAACCCAGGTCACCCAGCTGGATCTGGAATGACCATTTTTTAAACTTGGGATGAAAGCTTGATGTATTAGGAAAACTAGTTAATTTGGTCAGCAAGAGTTTTCTTTCCTCGCAAAAGCCCAAATTCTGTTCTGGATGATCGCTTGACAAGGTCAACAGGAGAATATGAAGAAATAACTCAATGCTGGTTTGGCCAACATGACAACTGGCCTGCCCAACTACAAATGGGTTTCACTGGCTGGTGTTGGTGACGTAATAACACGAGCCCATACTTGGGTTACTAGTGGGGATGATCTACCATCAGGAAGAATGAAGGCATGGGAATAGCATTCCCCCCCACACACACACCCCCAGCGAATGATCTATTTGCCCCAGTAACTTCATACAAGTGACATACTTAGGAAAATAGAATCTCGTAGCAACATGGGAACCAGTGCTCAAGGGCTAAGCACCTTCTGCTTATTAGAAGAAAGATAGTATCTGGTCTGGTCTAGAGTTCATTGGCTGACCTCCCACGAGGGAAAAAGAGCACTAAGTCTATGCATTAGCATATGGCATGGTGACTTGCAGACAGCCTCTTGAGAAGAAATCTTAGAATTGTGGGAAAGTCATGCTCTATTAGTGTTCCTCTTTCTTTTTTTCTTTCTTTTTTTTAAATTTTATTTTATTGTTTAAAGTATTAGAAGTAGTAGTACATATATCTCCTTTTTTCCCCATAAACCTTCCCCAGCCTCCCTTATCCCCACTCCACCACCCCAGTGTCTTGTGTCCATTGGTTGTGCTTATATGCATGCATACAAGTCCTTTTGTTTATCTCTTTCCTCCCCTCCCCAACACTCTCCACCCTTCCCGCTGTAATGTGACTCAGGGACAATGGGGGTTGGGGGGCAGGTCTCTCAATGGAACAGAAGGTTTAGCTCAATTTAAAGGGGCAGGAATGCTATAGATCAGCTGTAACTGACTTTCCTTTCTGAAACTGCTAGCTGTGTGACCTTGGGCAAGTCCTTTAACCTGCCTGTGCCTACTCTGCAAGCAATACCTTCAGGCTTTGTGAAAATGTATGCAAAGCACCTAGCATCATGCCTGGTACTTGGTGGTGCTTTATCAATGATAATCTCTATGAGTACTCATGTTTGTTTTTTTTTTGTGACAGAAACATTTGGTGAATAGGACAGAACTGGGTCTGAATATCAGATTTACCTCTTTGTAGCTGTATGAATTTGAATAATTTTTCCTCTCATTGAACTTTCATTTCTTTATCTTTTTTAAAATTGATTTCTGAGGGAAAGGGATAGAAAGAAGGAGAAAGATAGCAACATCAATGATGAGAGAGAATCATTGATTGGCTGCCTCCTGCACACCCCACACTGGAGATCAATCCCACAACCCAGGCATGTTCCCTAAATAGAAATCAAACCATAACCTCCTAGTTCATAGGTCAATGCTCAACGACTTAGCCATACCAACTAGATATTTTCTTCATCCTTATAATGAAGGAAACAATAATTATCTTGAAGGGATCATTTGATCATTAAATTAACGATATAATAAAGTGCCTAAGAAAGCCTCTTGCATTTAATGGTGTCTACTTATTGTGTCATTACTCTCCCCAGACAAATTGGGGCAGAGATGAATAAAGAGACTCCTCAAGGGTTTTTGTTAACTGTCCAGAGAAGATAGACCCCGTCTGGAGTCCAGTATTAACATGGAACTACATTAGAAGAAAATAGGGTGATGCACTCAGGGGATTTCTTGCAATTTGGGATGACAGAGCACATCCTTGGAGAAGAAACACACAGAGAATTTGGTCTTAGGTGTACATAGTCACAAGAAAGGTTTCTGACACACACAAAGCATGGGGCTTCTTGTCATTGGCAAAAAGACCCAAGGCCTAGGAAGGGCAAAAAGTGCTTGGCTTATTATTGATGGGAAGATTCTAGTGGCTTCTGTTGAGATGGTAACCACTTCCAGGCTCAAAACTCCAGACACACTTCTCTTTCTTTAATGTTTCTCGGCTCAGCGTTATATGATACCTTCTTCTAATTCTATTTCATTTCACTATTTTTTTAAAAAAATACTTTCTCTTTTGGAATGCTCTAGGTCTTTTTATATCTTTTACTTAAAAAGGTAGGAACTACAGGGAACAAAATCGCTGATATTTACGCTGAGGTCCTGAAACGGTTCTCCCCCCACCTCACACCCAAGAAGTTGTCCGAAGGCCAATTTGCATGTTGGCCACATAGGAAGTACTTGGCTACAGCGAGCACTGTGCAAACGAACACCACATGTGGTACTAATTGGTGCTGTTGGCAGCTGAAAAGAAAAGCTGGGATTGAGTGGGCACAGAAGCTAACAATGCCTTCACACAATGGCTCTCAACAGGAGTGGGGAAATTAGAAGTGTGAGGAGAAAGATGGCCCCGTGTGACAAGGTCAATGAGCCAAATCTTTCAGCACTTGGCAAAGGGAAAAGTAAAGGCAGGAACAATATTTTGCCTATCTACTGTATTTTACACCAAACTTCCCAGAGAAACTAAGGAGACATTGTTCACTTAACACGGACAGTCAAGGAATGCGGATATTCAGACGGAAGAAGGAACCGGGGTCAGGCAGGTGGTGAGGACTATTGTATGGAAGAGATTCAGCCGTTGCTCAGCACCGGTTCAAAGTTCCCCGGGTCAGTTTCTCCATCTGCAAAATAATCATGGCTTTCATAGCCTGTGTCTCCTGAAGGAAGCAGGGGGCAGATTTGTAGTTTGTTAAAGTGCTTTGATTTTTGCAAACTTCAAACCCAAGTGCAGGGGTCTCTCCTAACATGTCAGCTGTGGGTCTCTGTGGGCGCGAGGAAAGTGGCATGGTGCTGGGGATAATTATTCCCCTGGACAGCTGTGTTAGTGCAGCACTTCTAGGTTGCAGGAAACCGAATTTGAAAAAAAAAAAATTGAATGGAGCCTTAGAGAATCAGGGTTAATTGTAGGATGCACTGGGGAGAATGAAATCAGAGCTGCCTCAGTACACACCTTGAACCTCGAAAGATTCATGGAACTAATTTTTTTTTTAATTCAAGATACAACAGCAGCTTGGGTTTCCTTATAGCAATGATAATCGTCTTAGCATTCAGCTTCTCTCTCTTCTTCACTATGCCTGCATGTGCTTCCTTCTTCTCAGATCACAACAAAACCAAAAAAAGTTTTCTGATTGAACCCTATCATGTTTTTATAGAAGCTTCAGCTCTCTTTTTCACAAGAAATAGAAATACAGTGTCAAAGATCTGGATGACAAGTGCATCTATGGCCTGCTCCTCCCTCCCATCCCCCTGCCTCTTTTGTTCTCTCTCGCTTCTCTAAGGCCCACCCTTAAAATTTGCCAGACCCTTGGACTTTTCTTTTTCTATTCCTCTCCCCAGTTCTGTTTCTCAGCATAAAGGACCTCATTCGTGCACATGTGTGTGAACACCCATCCCCTGAAGTCCAAGTTCCCTCCATTTCCATACACCTGCTTCTCTGAGATCCTGACAATGACCATTCCTTAGAGCCTTCAAGAGGCTGACTAGGGAATGTGTCTTAGCTGCACTAGAAGGGGGTTCAGGGGCATTTGGGTCATGGAATTTTAGGGCCCAAACCATCTAATATGACCTACACAAGGCACCTTGTACCCAAGCACTTCTCATCCTATGGAACGAAGCTAAGGAGGCACAGGCCATGGAAAATGTCCTATATCACTTGTGTCTAAGACAGTGGTTCTCAATCTTTTTTAATGCTGTGACCTTTTAATACAGTTCCTCATGTTGTGGTGACCCCCAATCATAAAATTATTTTCGTTGCTACTTCATAACTGTAATTTTGCTACTGTTATGAATCATAATGTAAATATCTATGTTTTCAGATGGTCTTAGGCTCTACAGCAGTGGTTCTCAACTTGTGGGTCGAGACCCACAGGTTGAAAACTGCTATCAAGGTCGCAAGACCATTGGAAAACAGGTATTTACATTAGGATTCATTAACAGTAGCAAAATTACAGTTATGAAGTAGCAATGAAAATAATTTTAAGATTGGGAGTCACCACAACATGAAGAACTGTATTAAAAGGTCACAGCATTAAAAAAGGTTGAGAACCACTGGTCTAAGAGAACCTATCTGACCTCCTTTCTCCCTTCTCAGTCTGTAACTTTGTCTTAAAATTACTACTATTACAATCACAATTGCTACTACTATTACTATGTGAGAAACAGATGAGCAATAATATTTAATACAAGGAATCTCCTAAGGGGTTGCGGGGGGAGGGGAGGGGGTTGGGGGATTGGTTTCTCTGCAGAGCTCTGGAGGCTGGGAAATCCATGATCAAGACACCAGCAGACTCATGTCTGGTGAGAGTTTGTTTCCAGGCTTGTGGATGGATCCCTTCTTGTTGTAACCATGAAGGGAAGAGAGAAAAAAGAAAGCAAATTCATGCTTTCATCTTACAAGGGCAGTAATCCCATTTTGGGGGGCTCCACCCTCATTTACAAATGACCTCCCAAAGGCCTCACTTCCAAACACCATCACATTGGGGATTATGTTTCTACCTTTGAATTTTGGAGGGACACAGACTTTCAGTCCAAACCTATTCCGAACAAACAGGAAGAAACAGGAAGTGGACAAGAGGCCCTGGGCGTCAGGGTGAAAGCAAACATTGTAAGGATGTGTCAACACAGTCACAACACACATGCCAACAGAAATCAATGCCAGAGCCTTCCCAGGACAGAGTTCGTTCCTGGCACTCCCTTTCAGAACTCGCTTTCCTCGTCTCTAGGAACCCTCACTCCATTAAATACTCATTTTGAAGGTGATTCTGAACTGTGTAGAGCAGGCGAGGCCATGTCTGGAAAATGCAGAGACCTGAGATAGGACAGACATTTTTCCCTTGCCAGTTACCTTTCTTGCCATTTTTCCCATATCACAGAGGAGGGTTTATCTATATTTTTCAGAGCTGGAAATTAATTTTAGGAGGTTCAGGAAGTTGCTTGGGTTATAAAGCAAGTAGGTGGTAAAGTTGTGATGTGAATCTATTTCTTTCTGACTCTCAAAGCCACAAGGAGAAGGTTTTTCTATGAAAGACTGATTCAAGAATGTGTTCTACTAGCGCTATGCTTGCCTTTACAGTTTTCTCTTAATCAGTTAACAAAGAAGTCAATAAGAGCATTAACGTAGGAAATAGCGGCAGCAGCATCTGAAAAAGTGTTTCTCTCTCATACAACTTCTCATTTTTTACCTCTCAACATGGATAGTCTTTTGTATTAGTCAGGCTGTGCTAGGACATGTTGTGGAAGGAAGTGTAACTAGCCCAGACTGGCCTACGTTTCATTTGTCTTTTCTTCTCTTGTTTTAGAATTTCAGAGAGGAAGATAAGGACCTAATGAGGACCTTGAGAACATTTTATATGTTAAATTCTAGAAAAGTAAGGCTTTTTCTAATCTATTAAAATCTACACCTAATACGCTGAAACCGGTTTGGCTCAGTGGATAGAGCATCGGCTGCGGACTGAAGGGTCCCGGGTTCGATTCCGGTCAAGGGCATGTAACTTGGTTGCCGGCACATCTCCAGTGGGGGGTGTGCAGAAGGCAGCTGATCGATGTCTCTCTCTCATCAATGTTTCTAACTTTCTATCTCTCTCCCTTCTTCTCTGTAAAAAATCAATAAAATATATTTAAAAAAATCTACACCTAATTGAAAGGATTGCAAATGTTACGAAACTTTCAAGAAAGCACTTCCTAGTTATAGATAAGCACAATGCAGAACCTCTTTACTTTTGGGAAAAAGCACACACTTTTTAAAAAGTTTGATGCATAGGTCAATGAATGTGCAAGGTTTCCTGGTGGCGCTAAGGATGCTCACTGATATATTCTTTTGGAGAGATATTTTTAAGGTGCCTCAGAATGCTTCTCAAATGTTCTGTCCTCTTTTTTATTTTTTTAAAATATGTTTTATTGATTTTTTTACAGAGAGGCAGGGAGAGGGATTGAGAGTTGGAAACATGGATGAGAAACATTGATCAGCTGCCTCCTGCACGCCCCCTACAGGGGATGTGCCCGCAATCAGGATACATGCCCTTGACCGGAATGGAACCTGGGACCCTTCAGTCCTCAGGCCAACGCTCTATCCACTGAGCCAAATCGGTTTCGGCCTGTCCTATTTTCCAGAGCATGTAAAGATTGAACATCACACCTTCTTTGTTAATTATTCATGTGACTTATTCTGGCCAAAGAAGTTGAGTGGAAGTCACACATGTTTTTTGTGAGACATTATAAAGAGCCATCGCTGGAGTTGCCATGGCCCCTGCTCCCTGCTGTGGAGACACGTGTGAATGTAGGGCCTCGGGCACCCTGAGTTTTAGGATGAACGGAGCCTCATTACAAAGCAGAGTGTACTCAGGAAGTGACTGAGAAGTAAATGACAGAAGAATTAAGCTACTTAGGTGTTGTACTTGTTATCACAATGCAACCTAGCACATCCTGACGAATACACAGAATAATGTCTGAGTTGCAAAGAGAGGTCATGCATTAAATATGAGGGAAAAAACTGCATAATAAATTTCGAAATTCTGATCCTGCCTCTGCTATTTTCTTAGTTTATACTCTTTTTTAAATGTCTTTGTCTCTCAAAATGTGTATTGCATGGGATACATATAAAATGGACGTTTTTTGACAAGTTCTCAACTTGAAAAATGAGACTTAAGAATACATGTTTTACTGTTAACTTTTTTAATAAGTTAATTTAGATTATTTAACAAATAGAACCTGTGTAATTAGGGCATGTAACAGAGTGGTGAAAGCATGGATTTGAATGTACATAGATTGGGATTTGAATCTTGTTTTTTCGATAAATTAGAGTCCATGTCTGTCTTATCCTTTATTCTGAGTACATATTAGGAAATTAATGCCATATGTTTAATCAGCAGAGGTATTGATGCTCTTCCTTCTTTATCTGCAATATATTTTCTTTAAGAGTAACTACAAAAATGAAATAAGATAATTCTTAGCAATATTTCTGGGAAATAGTATAGACTCAAAAATGAAAGTTATTATATTTAACTAGTGACTTAAAATTCATGCACATTAAAAGGGGATTCATAAGAGGAAATATTTTAATATTGCTGTTTTCCCTCTCTCTATAATAGAAATGTCAGAGATTAAAGAAAATTAGTAAAACATATATGAAAACCTTCCTCCTGTCAGAGTCTGGGGCGCACACACAAGACCCAGAGACAAGTCCCGGCCCACCCACATGCACCTCAAAATCGTGTGAGACCCAGACCTGGCTCTCCCCTCACCCCCCAATTAGGCTAGATCCAGACCTGGCCAGTCCCAGCCTTGTCAAGCCTTGCCTGGCAAGGGGCATAGCTTCAGTTCCCCTAGCCTGTTGCTAGAATGGGGGGGGCGTTGCCTGAAGTCCCCTAGCCCAGAAATGGGGTAGGGAGTACGCCTTAAGGTTCCCTGTCAAGCCCTGCCAGGTGGGGGACACAGCCTGAGATCCCCTGTCAAGCTCCACTGGGTGGGAGGCATGGCCTGAGATCACCCATCAAGCCCCTCCAGGTTTGGGGGGCAGAGGTGTAGCCTCAGGTCCCCCATCAAGTCTCACTGGCAGGGAGGTGCAGCCTCAGGTCCCCTGTTAAGTCCTGCTGGGAGGGTGGTACCGCCTGAGTTCCCTAGGCCCCAGCATTGGGAGTGCACCTTGAGGTTCCCTGTCAAGTCCTGCTGGGTGGGGAGCATGGCCTAAGGTCCCCTGTCAAGCCCCACCAGGCAGGGGGGCCAAGACTCAGGTCCCACAGCCTGGTGCTGGGGCCGGGGGAGCAGCCTGAGGACCCCTAGCCCAGCACCAGGACAGGAAGGGCAGCTGAGGTCCCCTGTCAAGCACTGCAAGGTGCGGGTTGCAATCTGAGGTTGCCTGGTCTGGTGCCAGGGTGGGAGGCATGGCCTGAAGTACCCTGTCAAGCCCCACCTGGTGAGGGACACAGCCTGAGATCTCCTAATCCAGCACCAGGACAGGAAGCACACCTTGAGGTCCCCTGTCAAGCTCCATGGGGGGCCAGGAGAGGTCATAGCCTAAGGTCCCTGCTGATTGCTCATTAAGGCTCCTTAAGGGAACTTGGCCATCTTTGTGACAGAGTGATGATCAATTAGCATATTCACTCTTTATTAGATAGGAAAATAAGATTATTTATTATAATACAAAATCCACAAAGCATACCTTAATTGAGAGCAATAGGAGTTGTCAGAAATGGAGACAGGAAACACAGAGGGAAGTAAAACAGGGACCAGCCAGTATATGGAAAAAGCAAGACAAAAAGGAATATCAGATTCCAGAAGATAACTAGAAGAACTAAACATGAAGAGATTGTGAAAACTACAGTGGGATGTAGGGAAATCAGAAGGGCTAATATTGAACACAGACTATGCCAAGTGAATCACATAGAATATCATTATGTCAATATTGATCTCTCATCTATAATAATAAAAACATAATATGCTAATTAGAATGAATGTCCTTCCTGACAACCTTCCAGACAAAGCCAGGGTTGCAAGGGATGCCCAGGACCTCGGTGCAGAAGGAAGCTGGTGCTGGCAGCCGGGGGAAGGAAGGCCTACTCTTGCACAAATTTCGTGCATCAGGCCTCTAGTTTCACAGCTGAAGAAACCACATCTCATAAAAGTAAAGAACATTGGTAAAAACACAATAATCATTGGCAGAGTAAACATTTAACCACAGGCCTGATGAATTTCATGTCCTGTATCCCTCAACTGTATTGTCTTCAGTAAGGTACCACTAAATAATTTTTCCCATTTACCCTTTAGAGTCTAAAGTTTAGACTAATACTTGTCTGTTACCTTTCCAGGTAACACTGGGGCCTATTTTAACATTTTCTCCCAATGTTATTTGGTAATATATCATAAAATGCGTGACAGGGAGTCAGAGGTCATATGTCCTGCAAGGTCATGTTTAGATACCCCTTGCATCCAAAGAGTAATTGTTCAAATTATCTCTTTGGATGTTATTGCCGATATGTAGGGAGGACTTGACAACTATAAGAGATCTATGGGGATAGTAGCTATAAATTAGCAGTAGCAGAGAATTTCACACAAGAAATTTTAATATTGCTCTTCTCTTCAAGATGCGTGTTGGAAATGTCTGTGTTTGTATATTCACATAATGATCTGTGAGACTTTTCAAACTCTAGACATGGACCAAAGAAAAGTGCTCATTTCTTTCTTTGTTATTTGTGGTGTAGTAAGCAAATTGCTCTAGGGAGCTGTGGTGCAGTTCATTCGGCCCCAACCTGACCTTGCGGATGCAAAGACACAAAGATAAAAGAACATCTAAGCTCAGAGAAACTCAAAGTTCACTCAGAGTGAGAAAAAATAAATAGATGAAAACAATATATTATTATGAGTCATAAGCAGAGGTATGAACCTCCAGAGAGATCTCCAGCTCACATAGGTGACTTGGGAAATATTTTTTGAAGGAGTGCAGGAATTGGCAGGGATCGCCTCATTATAAAATGTGGGAAATGGACATTGACCAAAAGGGTGGAAAGAGGAAGGATGCTTCTGAAGGATAAAGAGCATGTGCACACATTGCAATATATAGATCATGTATCATAGAAATGTACATGTGAAGCCTACATAATATTACTAATCAATATCACGCCAATAAACTTAATTAAAAGAGCATGTGCGAAGAAAAGGAGGCATATCACTTCCAAACCAAAGCTTTAAAATCAGCTCATCATTGTTCAATGCTCTATTTTCACTTGTATTTAAATGCACTGAGAATTTTAGAAGAGTTGTTTATTACTGAAACATAAAGCATCCTCAAAGGTAACTATTATATTGAAAGTCAATCAGCCTATTTATAGCTTGGGATTACTATGTGAGCTAGTTCAGGCCAATAAGACCTACTAGATTGGGGATTGAGAATAATAATTCCTGGAAACCAATGGCTTTCTCGAAGACAGTAGACAGAAGTGTTTTCCACAGACATTTAAGGCTTCTTCTTCCTTAAGCTTCTTTAATTGTTTTTACCTTGAACTGAGATATGACCATAAAATGACAAACATAGAGACAACATATACCATCCTAACAGGGTAATATGCAAAGTAATTGTCACTCCATCACAAAGATGGTGATGCCCATAGTCACAAGATGGCGGTGCCCAGTCCTCTCAGCCCCACCAGAGTCCCCCAGACCCCAGAGGGCAACTGCTGAGAGCAGGCAGCATGAGCGGCTTGGTGGAATGCTTGCTTCATCACCACGCCTGGCTCAGGCTGGCCCCCCAGAGCTGGAGCGGATATGGACAGGGGTTGGGGGGGAGGGCTGGCCTGCAGCCTCCATGGCCAAGCTCAGGCCTGGAGAGGAAACAGCACGGCTCTCACTGGCGCACTGTGGTTCTTTCCGGCTCCCAAGGAAATGGCAGGCGGCCTACTGTGTACGATATCGTGCAATGGGCTACTAGTTATTAATAAGAAGAGAAATAATAACAATAAAATACGGAAGTCCTGATGATATCATTAAGTTATCCCTAGTTCTCCAGTAACCACTTACCAAAAAAACCTTCTTGTTATGTGAAAACAAATGTATTTGAGTCATTTAAAGTTCTTTGAATCACATGAGGCTCAATTTCTCTTGATTTCATTCAGGTATACTAACCCATGTTATCCAATCAGACTGTCTAGCAAGCTGGATCCCTCACTGTTCCCCAAATACAGCTTCTCACCCAAGTGTCTTTGCTCTAGCTATTACCTCAATTTGAGATAGCTGCCCCTTCCTTTCTCATTGATCCAATTTCATACTGTGTAAGTAGAGTCCGTAACTAATATCCCTCAGCAGATAAGAAGTGGTTAATTGCTCAAGTTTCAAAGTAAAGAGCCATTGGTTGAAATCCAGAAACTATTTACTGATGGCTGTATAACTATAAGCCATTCACTATGCTATATGCACATTAATATACTCACCTGAAATTTCGGATAATCGCTTAAATCTTACAACATTCCTGTGTGCATTGAATGAGATTATTTAATGAACCTATCAAAGGCCATGATTTTAAACATAGAAAATGCTCTTACAAATTTAAAGTTTATTACCATGTTGATCTTTTCCACAATCTAATTATCATTCTCATCCCAGAAATCCTACTAATTTTCATATTGGTTAAGGAAATGTCATCACATAATTCATTCTTTTTTTAAACAGTAGTTTGATATTTGAAATGGATGCTATTTTGTCTTTATCAAAACTCCCTAATTGTTTTACAATCCCGGAACTTTAAAAAGGATGTTTTCCATCTGTAATATTCACATGGAATTTGTAGTTCTGAAGCTATAGAACACACTTATGAATAATGCAGCATACTAAGTGGTTTCTCCATATTACCTCTTCAATCCTCACAATCTGAAGACCGAGTTCTGATTATAACCCTGCTCTTGCCATGGGCTTATGTAGCCCCGAGGTCTCATCATGTGTCTGAGGTCACAGAGATAGGAAGGGAGGGCCAGGTGGGGGTGGACACTCAACCCATCTGACTCTGGAGCCCCGCCTCTGCCATGTCCTGCTTTCTCCTCTGTAATCATAACTCATGTATGTCAGCCAAACACCAAAGGGCCACCAAGCAATACAAGTTAACTGAACATGATTAACTACCGGTAAGTGAGCCATCCCTTTTTCTTATTTCCACCTGGGTGGAAAAAATAGATTAAAACAATATGTCTTATAAGGTCATTGTGCTTTCTTCATTTAGTTCCTATTAGAGCGCATTGTCTATTTTCCCTCACCAGCCTGTGAGAACCAGGTGCATCATATTTCTCTCTGAATGCCAAGGGCATAGTCCCATCCATGGCACACAAAGTATCTCCAACAATTGTTAAATAAAATAGCACCAGATATGCAAGTTCCATTTTTTTTAAATGGTGCAAAGAATGGAATATATAAAAAAATGTACCTCCTGAAACAAAGTTGCTGTTTTGTATGTGTCATCTAGACAGAAAAGTACAAAATTAACATCTGGCCTTAATAATTTAATATAAATTACATTTTATATTTTCTGTTGTAGATTGGATTTTTGAAACTTTTTTCCATTTTAAAATTTAATCTGCAATCAATACCCTCCCACTTCTATATCTAATAACTATAAGACACAAAACTATCCATTAATTTGGACATTAGTCACCTTTTGACTCAGAAGATAAAATAAGAAAATATAATTACTTACCTGTTTCTTTGTAGAAGTAACATCTTAAGGCAATGTCACAACAAAACCAAGTGAAAAACCACCAAGCAAATGTAAGTTTAGCTTTAAACAAGGGAAAATGAAACTCAGATAAAGACATAATTATTAATTAAAGGGAGAAGTTTTTGAGACTAGAGTCTCTCCCTAGAGTTTGTGCCAAATCGTAGCAATTCCATCTGGAGAACCCAAAGTTGGAAGGCCACGGGCAACCTCTCTCTACATGAAATGCGCCTTTGTCCTCACACTCTACGGATCACCCACGGGCAGCTGGACCTGCCAGGAGCGGGAAACAGCAAGGCACCGGTGCTTTCCTCTGCCACAAAATGCAAGCCAAGAAAATGCATAAATCTGGATGCATAGGAAAGCTTTCCCTTACAATTGGCCAAGGTGACCTTCAGCAGAAAAATACATGTTTCTCTCCTTCTAAAAGAGATGATTTTTTTCTTAAAAACATCATAAAGGACGTCTTAGAACTCAAATAGTCATTCTATTAAAAAGCCTTACTCTTGTTAATGAGACAATGGTATTCATTTGTAATGAGAGATGCTTGAAAGGATAATGCAATGTGAGATTTTTTAAAAAGTCACCTAATTCTACATACGTGGCTTCTGACACCAAAGACACTTAGAAGCAATTGCACTGTAATTCCAGAACTTACTGAGGTTGGCTGTCTGGAAAGCAGTCCCAAGAAAATTCTATTTTCCAACATTACAAATGATCACTTATCCTATTCGCTGGATAAAAGTATAAATATGCAAGCTAAAATTTATTTGAATTATTGAGTATTTTCAATGTTAAAGTATGTATATAACTTCCACTTATCAAAACAATTAAAACACACACTTCCTTGTAAACCAGATTGATTTAGACATCAAATACTTATAATAAATTAAATTTTAGAATTGGTTGATAACTTTTACCCTACCCACCCAAAGAAAATGCTTTCTTTTTCAATCCTCCCTTTTCTGAATTCTAACAGTACCACAGCAAAAGAGATTTTATTTCATTGACTTAAATATTATTATTTGTGAAAAAGCCTTTTTTCACCCACTTCACTGAAAACAACTTTAAAGTACAAATTTGGTGTTACTACCAGTGAATTATTCTCAGCGACCAGGAATGTGCTATTACAAAGATTTCTCAAAGTTACTTTCTCAAAGAATCAATACATCTAAACATTTCATTGTATTTCTGAATATGGAGCACTAAAAGTTTAATTTATGGTCAAGGCACATGCCCAGGTTATAGGTTTGATCCCAGGTAGGGAATCCCAGGGCAGCCAATCTATGTTTCTCTCTCAAATTGATGTTTTTTTCTCTCTAAAATCAATAAAAACATATTTTAAAAAAGAAAGAAACCCCAAGCTAACAGCATCAATTCTGCCAAGTTGAATTCTACCTCGTTATTTGTTTTAATGTATGATATTCTTCTGTTATTATAAACTAGCAGCCCAGCCCATGAAATTTATGTGCACGTATGATCCCTAGACCTGACCTTCTATCAGAGCCATCTTCCCCAGCTACCCACAGCTGGCCCCTGCCCCCTACCCTGGTTCCCCATTAGCCATCAGGTGATCAGTGCCTGATGGCTGGGTGATGGGACCAAGAGATGGTCAGTGCATCTCATAGAGACTGGTCCAGTGATTGTTCTGCCATTAGGGTCAACTTGCACATTATCCTTTTATTATATAGGATTTTTGCAAAGAAGATTGGGGTTCTGTGAAAGAGAGGGAAATCAATAGAATTTATAGGAAGCACAATACAAATGCAGTTTTAAATATCTGAAAGGCTGTGAGTTGTGTTATGATTCATTTCAAGTATATATTAAACTCTGACATAAGGGAATAAATAGAATCACTCTATAAAACAGGCACAGGCTTCAAAAGACTTTAATTCATGTTATCATATTACATATTGTCATCACTAGCAAACCAATCTGGCTCCCAATCATTATCTATAGCTCCAGGTGATATATCTGCATGGCCCCTAAACATAAACATAAAAGGAAATTCAAATTAGCCAACCATCCAGAATGCTAATTTACTTAACACTAGGCATCTGTATATTTGAAGCCTTAAAAATCATTGATTTCTTACAGTTTTTATCTAGATGATGGTGCAGTTTATACCTAAGAAGCAAATGAATTATATGGTCAATGGGAATACAAAAGAAAAATGATAATGTAGATTTACAGAATGAGAATGAGATTGTGAGATATATCCTACCTAATAAGAAAGTAATATGCAAATTGACCATCACTCCAACACACAAGATGGCTGCCCCCATTGGTCAAAGATGGCTACCCCCATGTGGACACAAGCTGGCTGCCACAAGATGGCCAGCAGGGATGGCAGAGGAAGGAAGTTGGGGGCAACTGTGTCTGCAGGGAAGGACAGTTGGGGGGGCACAGGCCTACAGGAGAGGGGTGACCAGGCCTTCTAGAAAGGGCAGTTAGGAGTGACCAGGCCTCCAGGGGAGGACAGTTAGGGGAAATAAGGCTGACAGGGGAGCAGTTAGGCATCAATCAGGCTGGCAGGGAAGTGATTAGGGGGTGATCAGGCTGGCAGGCAGAAGCGGTTAGGGACAATCAGAAAGGCAGGCAAGTGAGCAGTTGGGAGGCAGCAGTCCTGGATTGTGAGAGGGGTCCCAGAATGGAGAGGGCACAGGCTGGGCTGAGGGACACCCTCCCACATGCACAAATTTCATGCACAAGGCCTCTAGTATATAAATCATATTATGAACCAAAAAAGTAGGATATATCTAAAATATCATCTAGATATTCAGATTATCAGGAACACTCAGTCCAGAATTTCATTCGTATTCTCATAGAGTTCTCTTTTGCCCTGATAACAGAAGCGCATCGGATGCCCTGAATCTTTGTCTTTGTTCAGTATCCATTTTAACATCCTGTATCTGTGTGTCAACTTCCTCTGCTGTGTAATAAATTACTACAAACTTACCCATTTTGAACAAAACACGTTTATTATCTCACAGCCTCTATAGGTCAGGAGTGCAGACACATTTTACCTGGGTTCTCTGCTCTGGGTCTCACAAGGCTGAAATCAAGATACTGGCTGGATCAAGTCCCTATCTGTAGGTTTGATGTGGAAAAATCTGCTAACAAGCTCTCTCACTTTGTTGGCAGAATTAATTTCTTGCAGTTTTAAAAATCAAGCTATCTTAATTCTTCCAAGTTTAGTAACAAAATGAGTCTCTAACCTCAGAGAATTCACCTGATTAGCTCAGACCCACCCCAAATAATTTTGTTTTGCAAAGTCAAATCTGTGGAGACCTTAATCATATAAAAATATATCCTCTTGCCCTAACTGGTTTGGCTCAGTGGATAAAGCGTTGGCCTATGGACTGAAAGGTCCCAGGTTCCATTCTGATCAAGGGCATGTACCTTGGTTGTGGGCACATCCCCAGTGGGGAATGTGCAGGAGGCAGTTGATTGATGTCTCTCTCTCATAGATATTTTTAACTATCTCTCTCCCGTCCTCTCTGTAAAAAATCAATAAAATAACATTTAAAAAAATATCCTCTTCACATTTGCCATATCCTATTGATGAAGAGCAAATTCCAGGTCCCTGTCCTTCTCCAGGAGAAGAAATTATAAAAGGTCATGTTCACCGGAGGAGCAGCTATCCAGGAGCCATCTCAAAATGCTGCCTATCATCACATCTTATCAGGGATTGGCTACGCTCAGAATCAGCACTGGCCACCTCAGCACACAGAGTAGTGACAATAATGATGAAGGAAATTTAGATTTTTTTGAAATGGATCTTAAAACTTTCAAGTTCTTGCTACATATCCAGAATTCTTTGTTTGGAACAAATGTCAAAATATGAGATAGAGAACTTCTCATACATAGTAGATGGGGAAGTGGGTTAGTGGAAAAACCACCCATCTGCATCATCCTGCAAAGGACTTCATGCAGCTGCAATTAATGCTTCTGTTTGCTTCATCCATGTAAAAATCATGTCTTATTTCTTACTTCCAGGTAAGAAAATATTATAGGAGTAGTAGCTGGTGTCTGCCTTCCTATTACAATTGACAAAAATGCAGGTTTCAATTTATAGCCCTCAAGTTGCTTCATATCTAAGTGTATGTGTGCATGTGTACATGCATGTGTGTGTGTGTATCGTGCATGTGTGTGTATGTGTGTGTGTGCGTGTTGCATTCTGAAATCAGGATTTTATTATGGATGAAAAGGGGAATATTTACACATGACAATTTATTAAGTGTGATGTGCTTTTGACAGTAAAAACAACAAGAATGCGTTCCGTTTCTCACTTAATTTTCTACCAAGCTCCGTCTACACCTTGGTGCTTTCCTAGCATTTTATAAGCGGCTCAGCCTCGTGACACTTGGCCGCTTCATTTTGAAGCTTGAGGAATTCGTTTTCTTTCCTGCCACCGATCAAAATGTACCCCGGGAGCGGCAAAAATAATGGCACAACCAGGGATATGGCGATTATTTCTAGAAACGTTCAAAGAGGCAATCACCTGAAAGTGAACTAGCTGTGACTTCTTCCTCACGGAGCCACCCCGTATGCAACCGCTTTTCCAGGCACACTGAGCCTTTCATTCAAATCCAGGGAAATTCGCTTACAGTTTTCATCTCCACCTTTCACACTGTAAACCCCTCCCACGGGACAAGCGGTGGAGTGAGCTCATGCCTCTCTATTCTCTGTCCAATTTTATTGTAACGGTGTAAACTGCACCCTGCTTCCCTCAGGACCATGTAGATGCTGTACACGCTTTCTGAAATCCTGCGACTGCTGGGATTTCCTCAATCAGAAATAAGAACAAAACAATCACTTGAAATCACACCAAGATGGAAAGCATCAGATAACGATATTCTCCCTGGCTTAATAACGCAATGACTCATTCAGGAACTCGGAAAACGTTGACGGAGACACTGAGACCACATGCTAGGTAGTGTTTGAAAAAAATAGAATCTGAAAGTCCCAATGAAAAGGTTTCTGACCTTCTGCCCTCAAGGAGCGTAGATTCTAGTGTAGAATAGCATGAGAGGTGCTGAAAATTGTAGAGTCGAAAGGGAGAAGGTCAAAGAGGAAGTTTGTTTAGACAAGGTAGTCAGAAAAGGCCTCTCCTACAGAGGGATCCTCAGGCTGCACAATCAATTGTTTATGCGTAAACTTTGTCCTCAGTGGGATGTAAGTTTTATGGGTGATGTGTTTTACACCCTATGCCAAGGAGATATTTTAATGAATAAATAAACCAGAAAGCGATGGCATGCAAGGTGAAGAGGGAAAGTTCAAGAAAGAAAGAGAGGGACCAAGAGTGTCAAGAGTGTCAAATGCCTCATTAAGCATTCCTGATTCACAAGCTGAATCATTTATGTTAGATTTAGACATTTGGGTAATAAGTACAGATTCTTTTTTTTTAAATACATATTCTATTTTTTTAACAGAGATGGAGGGAGAGGAATAGTTAGAAACATCCATGGGAGAGAAACATCGGTCAGCTGCCTCCTGCACAATCCCGACTGGGATGTGCCCACAACCAAGGTACATGCCCTTGACTGGAATTGAACCTGGGACCCTTCAGTCCATAGGCTGGTGCTCTATCAACTGAGCCAAACCAAGCAGGGCAATAATCATAGATTCTTGAATGGTACCTGGCAACAAGGGATTAGAGGTGGTGGGTGAGACAGGGAAGCAACAGTAGACACAATTCACACAGGCCTGGAAGGCAGACACCAAACCACTCACAAAGCTGGGGAAAGAACATTCCAGGTAAAGAACAGAGCACATACAAAGCTGGAGAGGCAGAGCCTGAGCACTCTAAGGGGGCTGAGAGGAGTGGAGTGGAGTCATACAGTGAGCAGGCAAGGACAGAGGTTGCAGTGGAGAGCTTCATAGGACCTCAGAGCCAGGGCAAGCATGTTGGATTCCACACTAAATGTAAATGGACTGAACTCACCAATAAAAAGTCATCACAGAGTAGCCAATTAGATAAAAAAAAAAGAATAAACCAAACATGTGCTGCTTTCAGGAGACACATTTCAGCTGCAAAGACAAATATAGAGCCAGGTGAAAGGGTGGAAAACAATCCTCCAAGTAAATGGCAACCACAGAACAGCAGGTGTGCTGTACTTATATATGACAAAATGGATTTCAATAGATTAAAAAAAAAGGTGAGAAGAGAAAAGATTGATATTTTTATAATGCTAAAGGGGATACTACACCAAGAAGACACAACACTTCTCAATACAGACACATCCAATCAGGGAGCCCTGAAATATACAGAGCAATTGCTTGAATTAAAGGGAGAAACTGACAAGAACGCTATTACCCCATTGACAGTTATGGGTAGATCATCTAAATGGAAAATCAATATAGAAATATTGGCCTTAAATGATACATTAAACCAAGTGGACATACAGTACTTGACATTTACAGAACTTTTCATCCAGGATATTAGATTATGCATTCTTCTCTAATACATATAGAATGTCCTCAAAGATAGACAAACATGTATCTTCTTCAGTTTAACTCAAACTAAGGTGAAACCACAGCAATTTTTTAATAAACAGAACCATTTCTTACCATACTCTGTCACTATCTGTAACTTAAACATGGGCAATTAATTCTCCAAACTCCAAATGTCAAAATTAATTATTAAACATAGAGTGTATTTCAGGGTTATAGTCAAAATACTTAACTAGTCTGACATTCCAGAAAAAAAAAACACATGACCTTAAAAACCACTCCAATTAGTTTGAATGTATTCCAGCCAAGGAGACAGCTTTTAATTAACTGATTGTTTTGTTTTTAATTAAATGACCAGGCAACGTGAAGAATTACTTGGAGAATTATTATTATATCTGTATTTTCAGCACAATCTTATTTCTGAACTCCAGATCTATAGCCCCAAATTCTGTTGGATTATCTCATCTGGAAAGACTTCAATTCAACACTACTTACACAGAGTAAGCCATATTCTCAAACAAAGTACCTCCTCTTTCTTATTCTCCATTTCCCTTTGGCTAGGGAAATGCATATTTGTATTCCAGCATTATCTTATAAGCAAATCTATTTTTCACTTGAATTCATCCATGATTATGGTCTCTGGAAAAGAGTGAGCTTGGATGCCACCTCAGGAATGAAGAGAATATGACATAGGGGGATTCCCTTCCCAACACTGATAGAAAATAGAGAGTTCCCTTTGCTTCCTTGAAGTGCAAGAAAAAGAGAGGAAATGGTACCAGAAAAACCTAGCAAGGCCTCTGTAATCTCACTGAAGGTTGGACAATGAAGACTCCAATATGAAGAACTTGAGAACAGTATAGTTTGATTTCCTGGAAAAAGCCTGGGGTAGGTTGGTGACCTTTGGCTGGGATCCAGATCCCATGTACCAGGGTAGCAGGTGTACAGCATATCTGGGAGAAGATGCCTAGGTTACAGAGCTGGGTTACATGGATGGTTGCCCATGGCCAATGCATGACATACAGGGCAACTGAAGTTACCACCTATCTTGATAGAACCAAGAGATGGTGAGAGGATAGTTGGACGCAGCCTGGTGCAGAAAAGAGAGATAACCACAAATACAAACATCACAATTTTTGTCGAGTTCCTGCTGCATGAGCGGTCATTTCGATCTGTGCGCTGTGGATACCTAGAACAGTGATTCTCAAAGTGTGGTCCCTAAACATGCATTGTCAGTACTCACCAGGAACACCTTAGAAATGTAAATTCCTGGTTTTCACCAAAGACCTACAGATAGTCTGAATTTTGATGGGTGGGGCCCAGCAATTTTTCTTCTAACGAAGTGCCCAAATGATACTGATGCACATTCACTTTTGAGATCTACTTTCCCAGAGGTTCCATGAAAGCAACTCGGGAGTTGCAATAGCTGGCAAAGGAGTCGGGTAAGGAGGGTCTGGACAAGGAGGGAAAGGCACCGGGTCTTCCACTTCTATTTTATAAAAGGACAATCTGTTCCCATTTTCTTGTATGAACTTCCATCTAACGTATCATTTGTGTAAGGTGGAATCAAGATTCTTTTTTTTCCACTCCCTATGGATGTCAACTTGCTTCATTACTATTTGTTGAAAAGACTGTCTTTCCTCCATTGAATTGATTTTGTCCCTTTGTCAAAAATCAATTGGTCATTCATGGATAGATCTATTTTTTGAGTTCTCTATTCAATTTTATTGCTCTATGTGTCTGTCACTTCACAAGACCATATCGTCTTGATTCCTATAGCTGTATTGCAGGTCTTAATGTTGGGTTAGCTATTCTAGGGCTTGCTTCTTTCCACATAAATTTTAGAATAAAAATCTTGCTCAAATTTTGCATTAAAGTTATAGATCCATTTTGGGAAAATAAACAGATTTATGTTGTTGGATATTTCTATCCGTAAATGCATTATGTCTTCCCATTTATTCAGCTCCTCTTTGATTTCTTTCATCAGTATTTTTTAATTTTGAGCATACAGATCCACACATATTTTGTTTAGTATGTAGCTTATGTCATATCTTTATGGTGATAGTAAATGGTATTGTTTACTTTATTTCCAAATTCTTACCTTGAACCCTTTATTCCATGTGACTGTTGTATTTGGCTATGTTGCTTCCAAGTCATGAATTAACACCTTTCTACTTCTTGCATACTCTCTTCCCCACTCCAGAGTTCATCTCAACTTTTTTCCAACTTCCAAATTGATAATTCAGTATGAAAATTCTAAATGTACTTCAGACTCAGATTTTCCTAAAACAATCTCATTATTTTGCTTCCTCTACCAGCTCGTTCTCTCATATTCACTATTTTGATGGATGGAATGCCTGCTTCTAGAGCCAAAAATGGAGTTTGGTTTCAACCCTCCTTCCCTATCCTTCCTGCAGTCATCAGCCATTAAATCGTGCCATTTCTCCTGGCTACCTCTCCCCATCCTCAAATATGCCTACTCTTCTCCACGTCCAAGGCCACTGGTTCATTATTTGATCATGCCTCACTTGAACCACAGAAGCAATCATCTAATTTCACTGCCTTTCTCAAATCTAACATACTCCATCATTTCTCTCCACCACAACCTGGGCAGTGTTTCAGATACGCAAATTGCTATTCAGCCTGGAATTTTTTCAGTTCTTTCCTGATGCTTACAGATTTAGTAGGAACAAAAGGCTTTTTCTGACTTGATTTTCTGCATTTCGTCTATAAGCACTCTGAACCCGACTTTGCTGAATCCCTTGCACCCATCCAACAATCTAATTCTCTCAATTCATCTGTTTATGATCTTGAAGTCTTTCCACATTTTTTGCTTAACTAATACATTTCCCTTCATTCTTTAAGACAAAATTTTATTAACCTGTCGTTAAAGAAGCCTTTTCTTTTTCTCACATGTACATCTAGGTACTTATTTTATTTGTTATATAATATTTTATATATTCTTTTATGATCATGTATATCAGATTGTTGTGCAACTTTTGATTTAGCCATTGATCCACTAAATTCAATGTAAACCATATTAGCTTCAGTAATATTCAGTAATATTCTACATTATTTTCAAAATTTCTTATAAAATAGCATGGCCCTTATATAAAATGTTTTTTGAGCAAAGTGTTGGACAGTGGAAGAGAGATATGCTCATACATTATTATACACAGGACCAAAAATGACATGTGTCATTGAAAGGTAAATGGAACACAAATATATAGAAGAATAAAATGTTATGACCAGAGAGATTTGATTTTACCATAAAAGAACAGATATTACAACATTAGGAGAGAGAGGGGGAAGAGAGAGAGAGAGAGAGAGAGAGAGAGAGAGAGAGAGAGAGGAGAGACTTCTTGGCAAATCTATGTGGTACATAGAGAAATGAGAGCACTGAGAAATAAGTATTTTAAGAGATGTGAGATCTTATTGTGAAAAGTTTACAGTCCTATCTTAAGTAATTAAAACAGTACTTATTTCAGAGCCTTTCAAGCATTTTTTAAATATATATATATTTAATAGAGGCCCGATGCATGAAATTTGTGCACTCGGGGAATGGGGTGGAGAGGGGAGAGGATAGAGGCCAGGCTTAGGGAACCACTGGTGCACTATGGGGGCTGGAGAGGGATTCGGCAGGGTAGGTTGGTCAACAAGGAGGGACCATGGGAGGGCTCCAGGGCTTGTCCAGCCCATCTCTCTCAGTCCCTGATTGGCCAGACCCAGCACCAAGCTAACCTACCCATTGGAGCATCTGCCCCCTGGTGGTCAGTGCATGTCACAGTTGACTGTCTGCCCCCTGGTGATCAGTGTATGTCACAGTTGACTGTCTGCCCTGTGGTGGTCAGTGCACATCATAATGAGCAATTGAATGGCCTTAGCATGTCATTAGCATATTACACTTTGATTGGTTGAACTGATATTTAGCATATTAGGCTTTTATTAGATAGAATTATATAGGATTGATTTCAGAGATGAAGGGAGAGGGAGAAAGATGAGAAATAACCATCAATCCTCTGCCTCCTGCACACTCCCTCCTGGGGATCACTACTGTAATCCGATCATGTGCCCTGACTAGAAATAAAACGGGGACCTCCTGGTTCATAGGTCAGTGCTCAACCACAGAGTCATGCTGGCCAGGCCAAGCATTTTTTACAGAGATTGGTATGTTTTCAAAAATGTATTTTATATTTTACCTCATTTCAACAGTGAGGTTTTATACTTTACAAACACTTTAGAAGTAGTGAGGACTGAAAGTGCCTTCAGTAATTGAGGACAAAGGTAACATGGCCCTAAACTTGGGCCATAAGTCCTAATAAACACAGAGCCTGGAGTCTGATTTTTAATGCTGATGCTTCCAAATTTTCCTAAGAGGCCACAAAGTATATACATATTTTTATCTGCATGCACTTTCTTTTTTAAATTAAATTATTGATTGATTAAGGTATGACATATGTGCCCTTATCTCCTCATTTCCCCCCAAACCCCCCCCCCCACTCATGCATTCACTCCCCTGTTGTCTTTGTCCATTGGTTAGGCTCACATGCATGCATATAAGTCCTTTGGTTGATCTCCCTCTTTTACCCCCACCTTTCCCTAACTTTCCTTTCAGGTTTGATGGTCTGAAAGATGCTTCTCTGTTTCTGGATCTGTTTTTGTTCATCTTTTTTTTTTTTATTTTTTTTTATATTTTATTGATTTTTCACAGAGAGGAAGGGAGAGGGATAGAAAGCCAGAAACATCGATGAGAGAGAGACATGGATCAGCCGCCTCCTGCACGCTCTCTACTGGGGATTGACCCGCAACCAATGTACATGCCCTTGACCAGAATCAAACCTGGGACCTTTCAGTCCTCAGGCCAACGCTCTATCCACTGAGCCAAACTGGTTTTGGCAGTTTATATTTTTTTATAAATGAGTGAGATCATGTGATATTTATCTTTCTCTGACTGGCTTATTTTGTTTAGCATAATGCTCTCCAGTTCTATCCATGCTGTTGCAAAGGGTAAGAATGGTAAGCTTTTAAAACCTGAGTGGTAGTACATAATTCACAATATCCTTCTTTGCACAGCAGCATGGTATTCCATTGTGTAAATGTCCCACAGTTTTTTAATCCACGCATCTGCTGATGGGCACTTAGACAGTTTCCAAATTTTAGCTATGATAAATTGTGCTGCTATGAACATAGGAGTGCATAAGTCCTTCCTGATTGGTGTTTCTGATTTCTTGGGATATATTTCTAGAAGTGGGATCACTAGGTCAAATGGGAGTTCCACTTTTAGTTTTTTTGAGGAAACTCCATACTGTTCTCCACAGTGGCTGCACCAGTCTGCATTCCCACCAGCAGTGCAAGAGGGTTCCTTTTACTCCACATCCTCGCCAGCAATTGTTGTTTGTTGATCTGTTGATGATAGCCATTCTGACAGGTGTGAGATGGTACCTTATTGTCCTCTTGATTTGCATTTCTCAGATAATTAGTGACTTTGAGCATGTTTTTATATGTCTCTTGGTCTTCCTTGTGTCTTCTTTAGAAAAGTATCTACTTGGGTCCATTGCCTATTTTTGGATTGGGTTGTTTATCTTCCTTTTGTTAAGTTGTATGAGTTCCCTGTAATTGTTGGAGAGTAAACTCTTATTGATTATAACACTGGCAAGTATGTTGTCCCTTACAGTAGGCCTTCTTGTTGTTTTGTTGATGTTTTTTTGCTGTACAAAAGCTTTTAATTTTTATGTAGTCCCATTTGTTTATTTTCTCTTTAGTTTCCATTTTTTCTAGAAGCTGTATTACTGAAGAAATTGCTTTGGCATATGTCTGAGATTTTGCTGCTTAGGGATTCCTCTAGTATTTTTATGGTTTCCCAACTTATATTTTAGTTCTATATCCATTTTGAGGTGTTTTTTTTATGTATGGTGTAAGTTGATGGTCTAGTTTCTTTTTTTTTTTTTTTGCATGTATCTGTCCAATTTTCCCAACACCATTTATTGAAGAGACTGTCTTGACTCCACTGTATGTCCTTGCCCCCCTTGTCAAATATTAATTGAGCATAATGTTTTGGGTCAATTTCTGGGTTCCTTACTCTATTCTATTGATCTATATGTCTGTTCCTGTGCCAGTACCAGGCAGTTTTGAGAACAGTGGCTTTGTAATACAGCTTGATATCCGGTATTGAGTTACTACCTATTTTGTTCTTCTTTCTTAGGATTGCTGCAGCTATTCAGGGTCTTTTTTTATTCCAGATGAATTTTTGGAGAGTTCATTGTAGGTCTGTGAAATATGCCATTGGTATTTTAATGGGTAGTGCATTGAATGTATAGATTGCTTCAGGTAGTATGGACATTTTGATGATGTTGATTCTACCAATACATGAACACGGTATGTTTTTCCATCTGTTCATGTCTTCCTCTATCTCTTCTTTCAGTGCTCTGTAGTTTTCTGAGTACAGGATTTTTACCTCCTTAGTTAAGTTTATTAGTAGGTATCTTAAATATTTTTGGTGTGATGGTAAATGGGATTTTTTTTAGTCTCTTTTTCTGTAAGTTCACTTTTGGTGTACAGAAATACCATTAATTTTGTGTTCTCTGCATGCATTTTCAAAAAGGAAGACATAAATCTACTGTGTGTTATAAATCAGACATCTAAAAAATAAGGCCTGCTCCAATAATGAATCAGAATATGTTTTAACACATGATTTTTAATTTCCTAGATGCTAATAGATTTTGACAATACAAATAATTCTGATACTGACTTAAGTAATTACTTAAGTAATTACAAGTAGAAAAACATACTATCTTTCAAGAGAACGGATTATTAATGGAAAGTTAACAAAGCAAAGGAAAATTGAAAGTTTCTTCTAAAATGTTTTTAGAATGATTATATAAAATTTACTATGCTTTTAAAACCTAAGTGGTATTTATGTTCAACAGTACATTATTCACAATATCTCTGACTCTGAACACTTTACAATACTGTAAATATATTCATATTTGTGTATGTGCATTTCTAATGCTACGGTTAGAAATATGGCATTTTATGCACATATATACAAATACACAATGCAATATAGTATACATATGTAGATTTACTGTGATATCCAAATGGCCAAGTTTCAGATTTCTTAGATACAATAAATTATGACACATCATCAGATAAATAGTTCCACACTAGAAAAGAATTCATATTTTTATCTTTGCTGAGACAGATAGAAATCTCTGAGAATTGCAGATAGGAAAGATTTTGGAGGTCAGGAATCTTATTACTCTCTCCAACTCTGCTGCTGCTCTAATTCCTTGTCACTCTAGTTGGAAAGTAGATAAAAGATGCTTATACTTCCTTTGGAAAAACATCTTTTCTTACAATCTTTACAGTCTCTCCTTTTAAGCTTATGATTTTTCCATCTTGCCTAAGCTTTCTTGCTATGTAGGGTTGTCATTCAATCCATACCAATACCACTCACTGGGCACTTCAATAACAATGCGATGCAGTATGTAATTCATCGTTGAATGGATTTCCATGTCTTCTTAACTAGTCTAAAATGTCCTTGAGGCACAGACCACATAATACCAACATTTTTTTTCTTCTGTAACATCTAACAATTTATTGAGTGCAAAATCATACTTCCATATCTGAACATATTGTCGAGTTGAATTTATTGTTTTGAAGATAGTCATATAGCTAGCCCAAATGGAGTCCTGAAAATTGCTTTTCTACAAATTTCCTTTTCTGTGTCTTCTGGTTTCTCACGTTTCTTATCTCTCTTACAGCCCTTATTAGATTCCTAGTGCAATATTCTCACATCGCCCCCTCTTTCTGAACCCCACCCTGTCACTATCAAAACAACTTATGGCATATACGTAGTTCAAAATGGTCTTTCAGGTAAGAGTTCAGAGAACAAATACTATAAGGTCACTGCCTCCACTAATAAAGCCATTCCTCTGCAGAAATTTTTGCTGAGTAACAGCCAGAGGGGTGAGGAAAGATGGGATGAAGAGTTTGAAGAGAGATACCAAGCTATTGTTTATGATTCAGTGGTTGAGCATCAGACTCCAAACATGGAGGTCAAGGTTTGATTACCAGTCAGGACACATGCCAGAGTAATGGGCTGGATCTCTAACATGGGGTGTGCAGGAGGCAGCCAATCAAGGAATCTTTCTCATCAGTGATGTTTCTATCTTTCTCTCCCTCTCTCTTCTTCTCTGAAATCACTAAAAATATATTTAGGAAGAAAAACTAATTAGACAGGAAAAATTCAAAAATATATTTAGAAAAAACTAATTAGAGAGAAAAAATTCAGTACTTTCATATAAAGTACTAGCTATATACTATAATTTCAGAAAATATTAAGTAGATCTTTACACAAGATGATAGAGGGGAAAGACTGGAAAATTCAGTCAGGTTAACCCCATACCTAGGCTATACTCTAGATTAGTGGTTCTCAGTCTTTCTAATGCTATGACCCTTTAACATAGTTCCTCATGTTTTGGTGAGCCCCAACCATAAAATTATCTTCATTGCTACTTCATAACTGTAATTTTGCTTCTGTTATGAATCTTAATGTAAATATGTATGCTTTCTGATGGTCTTAGGCAACCCTGCTAGCGGTTTTCAACTTACCCACAGGTTGTGAACTGATGCTGTAGAGCCTAAGACCAACAGAAAACACAGATATTTACATTATGATTCATAACAGTAGCAAAATTATAGTTAAGAAGTAGCAACAAAAATAATTTTAAGGTTGGGGATCACTACAACATGAGGAACTGTATTAAAGTGTCGTGGCATTAGAAAGATTGAGAACCACTGCTCTCGAAACTTCTACTTAGGGCAGCCATGGACCTATTTAACTGTTTAGAGCTGTGCAGTTTGCTTGTAAACCTGCAGATTTCCCTGTTTCACAACAACTACTCTGAAGTCTTTTCACATTGTGGATTTCTTCATTTCTGATCTCATAAATCTTTTCTATGTTGACTTTATTTTGTATGCCTTGAATAATGACAATACAATTTTAAAAATCTAAAAAGAAATTATGAATTATGTTCTTTGCAACTGATAGTTTTGCCCCAAGCAGATATAAAGATTCTTTAAAGGGTTGTTTAATTTATCTTTGTGTGTCAAATATCAATTTTCTCCCTTCATATACTCACCTTTTCCTTCTCTACTCTGCTCTGAAATCTGGAAGACTAAGCCTTTTGAATTACATCAATGGATGCTTTGTCTTCTTTGCATGGGTTTTATCCAATAGGAGGTACAGACAGGAAATGTTAAACTGCTGGAGGCAAATTCCAGCAGGCTGATGGACCTTGGGGCTTTAGTAGGGCTGATAATCAGCATATTATTACCTGCTGCTGAACTGCTATAAGCATTTTTCCTAACCTCATCATATTTTCCAGTTTACCAAACTTTACCTTTGATATGCCTGTTTTTGTTCCTAAAGGGCCAACATGTTTTCCAGAAAATAAAAAGCTGTGGATCCAGAGATTCTAGGAGTTTAGTTATTAGAGCTAAGTTTCTGTCTGGCTACCCCTAAACGCCTTCCAAATTTATATTTCTTGTCTAGTCTCTATTCATTTATGTGCAGCCTTTTTCCAGATTCCTGAACTCTCGCTGTGGAAAGATTGTGGCAATAGACTAGGAGCATGGGGCCAACTTCCTTCCTGCCTGCATTCATATCCAGAGCACTTGTCTTAACAGCTGCCTTTTCCCAAATTTCTTGAATGTCCATAGCTTTTTGCCCCTATAGGACTGTTACTAACCCCAATTCCACTTTTCCTTATTGATTTTCCTGAGTTATACCAAAGCCCTTTTAATAGTTTTTTTTTTTTATTAAATTTCTTCAAATTACTGGTTACAATGTGCTATCTGATTCCTGTAAGGAAGGACCTGATTAATATGTCTTATATCTGTTTACCAGGAAAAATTATTGTTTAAAGAGATGAAAAAGAAAGGAAGAAAAAACGTATGGAAACTTTGTATTCCTTGTCCTAGAAGAACAAGGAGAAGGAGGAGGAGAAGGAGGAGGAGAAGAGAGAAAGAGAGAAAAAGAAACAATGAAAGGAAAAACAAAAGAAAGAGCAGAAAGAAAGAAAGAAAGAAAGAAAGAAAGAAAGAAAGAAAGAAAGAAAGAAAGAAAGAAAGAAAGGAAGGAAGGAAGGAAGGAAGGGAGGGAGGAAGGAAGGTCACCATGTTAGTGGCTTGGTGGAGATTTTCTCATGATCAACTTCTAATTTGATGAATAGAGCAAATTTAGCTCTAAGACCCTGTGTAGACTGGTTCTGGAATCCCCTGCCTGCTTGTGGTGCTGTTGAACTTACTTTTTCTATTCTCCAGGCCTTAAGTATTGCCAGATAATTGTGATAATATTCTAATTATTCTCCTCCTCTTGGAGAAGTATTTGGGCTCCAACATACTCCTCATATTTTAGCTACTACCATTATCGTCATGTCAGCTTATCAAGGTGAACAAATGCTACATATGTTTATGTTTTGACTAATCCACACAACTCTGGCTTTTAATTTTCATATAATGATCCCTGCTTATTCACATCATTCTCTACTTTAGTTAGGGTCATTTCAAAAAGCTCTAGCTACGAAAGAGGTAATTTGAACCTAGTTTAAAGTTTCTTGGATGGCTCACTCTTCATTTCAAACTTTGTTTTGAAATCGTGATCCTAAATACTCATAGTAATAGTTTTTGGAGAGAAAGACCAAGAATCCCCATCTGACTTTGTGAGTGATGTATTTTGTTTAAAAATGACCAAAATACAAGTTGGCATAGGGTTTTGCATTATTGGGAAATAATTTATTCATAGTTTTAAACTTACATCATATATCATGATGTTAAAGTTATGTTGATATTTTTTTTTCTCCATGAATAATTTTGAAAACAGTTCTAGGCATGATCATGCATTACATAAATATGCCAAGCTTTGTGTAGTTGCCAATAAAATAAGTGAAAACCCAGTATTAATTTTTACCTTCAACAAATAATCTGGTCATCAAAGGGAAATGTTTATTATTTTCAAAATATTTCTCCAAACTTTTTTTTTTTTCATAGAGAGGGTGAGGCATTTTTAGTCTTACCTCTATTTATAGGAATGTGAATACCTTCTTATGATTTCCAGGAACTATGCCAATGATTATCCTATGCTTTAATATTAATATGCAATCACAAATCTGCTTTAAGTAGAATTAAAAAAAAAAACTAGCACAGGACAATAATTCAGCAAAATTGAGATAATATTACTAAAAGAAATGTAAAAATGTTTTGAGAACGTCACATGAGTTATACTAAACATAACAATTACTTTCATATACCAAGTTTTAATACTTGTAAGAAACAGTATCTTTAGTATCTTATATCCTTTGTCATCTTAAGTTTACTTGCTTCACAATTTAAATCTATGATAAATAGTTCAAGGCAAATCACTATTCTTTCAAGGAGCTTCAAATACAGTAAATTGGGTCTCTATTTAGAAATGATTTCTAATAAAATATTGTAACTGATTGGATCATGTAATCAGGTTTACAAACCTACATACAGGGGGAAAAAAAACCCAACTATGGTTCATATAGCTGGAACATCTGCTAAATGTTTTCACACAGACTAGCAGGAACAGAATTTTATTTTAACTAAGAAGCAAATGGCAACGGCTATCTCTGTGACCCTTAAGGAACAATGCCTATTTCCCATATGCCAAGGTCACCTGGCCTTTGAGGAGGCATTGAGCAGTGAACATGCCTCAGGGCAAACTCCAACAAGGCTCTTGTTCCCTTAAAAAAAGAAGACTTTTAAGAGTAGGAAGGTTTTTTTTTTTTTTTTTTTTTTTCTGGGGATGTAGACAATTTTATCTCCACTAATATCTGGAAACATGATTAGATAAAAAAAAAATATCATCAGCTTTATCAGGGGATTGGACAAAGTACACAATGAATGAAATTGTACACTGATGAAATATAATCAAATAGATATGTCACTATGTTATTAAAGATGACAACTCAACAAAGGGCCAAGAAAGTCTCTCTGACATTCTCAGAAGCAATAAATAAACACAGACATTACTTGAAAGAGAGAAAAGCCGGGGAAGAAGTCGGGAACTGGCAGCTGCTCAGGTTTGAATGTATTTGTTTACCTACATGCTTTAGAATCCATTACAGCTCCAACTCCATCCTTTTGAAATTGTAAAGATTATTTCTTATTAAGAAATTGAACGCAAAAGGAGCCACGCACTCAACCTGACAAGCTCATGGGAGACCTGCGTGGTGGCCTCACAAAGTCAGAGACCTAAAGTAACCACATAGGATGGTCTGAAATGAAAACTTTCTCATTAAAAGCAAGTCACGATGGGTAGGCATGTCCTAGGCAATTATCTTCTCTGACAAAGGCCGGTTTTTAATTTAACTGAATCTGTGTACTGTCTTTTTGCATCTGGGGTATCATACCTTGGGAATGTCAGAGTCATTCCCTTTTTCTAGATCACTCAGGGCACAGTCTGCCACCAGAACACAGGCCACAGAACTGCTCATTATCATCTTGTCCCTGGTATACTATCTCCATTTTTAATTGTTGTCTCAATTTCTCCTCTAGGGACCGAAGCACAGGTCTGGTCTTACATGTGGGGTACAAACTTCTTTATCTATTTTTTAATTTTTTAAAAAATATATTTTCTTGATTTTTCACAGAGAGAAAGGGAAAGGAATAGAAAGCCAGAAACATCAATGAGAGAGAGACATCGATCAGCCACCTCCTGCGAGTCCCCTACTGGGGATGTGCTCGCAACCAATGTACATGCCCTTGACCAGAATCGAACCTGGGATCTTTCAGTCCCCAAGCCGACGCTCTATCCACTGAGCCAAACCGGTTTCGGCTCTTTATCTATTTTTTACATGAACATCACTTTAAGAGCGTTTACACTTCATTTCACTCTTTAGTATGTCACACTCAATTCTTATATTTATATTTTATCATTATTATTATTATTATAACAATTGTTACCTATTCTATATCTACCAATGTAAAAGAGTTTTGTGTCTATCCTTATTAGTTTTTAATCCAATCTCAAAGTTTTTCCCACTTTTTTTTTCTGCCTCCCTAATCTATCACCAGCGGATTTCATGTGAACCTTTTATGTCTTTGATTCCAATGCATAAAATAAGGGGTAACACTGCCATTTTTCAGAGCATTTCCTCCAGCAGTTGAGAGGTTTTCCTTCCTAGCAATTGGCATCAGTTTGGCCCAAATAAATTCATAAAAATTCTTGTAGTGGGGGACATCTGCAATGCCATCAACAATAAAAAATAAATAAATGAAAAGAAATAAAAATACAAGTCCTCACAGATTTGGATGTTTTTTAGTCGACAGGATCTTTACGATTTACTAATTCCTTCTGAGAAGCACTCACTTGGGATGTTTGTATATAGAACCTCATACAAGCTTACATGGTTCTTTCTGAACAGACACTGGAACAGGCCTAGAAAAGTTATCATGGTCAGTGCTACATTTATAACTTATAGGCTTACAGTGAAATTCTAATGTGGTAATTTATATGAAATTCCTAGCATAGGGGCTGGCATAAAGGAGGTGCCTAACCAGTTGTAATTTCTTCTTTCTAGGAGGATATTTAAGTTTTGTGAGCACTAAATAAATTAATGGGTAAAACTTTTGGAATAAACTCTCGAACGTAGTGGTGCTTTAAAAATATTAGCTAATCTTATTTACCATTAATGTTTCAGAGTCTCAATAATATTAATTCAGTAATGGGGGATTAAAAAATAGATTTGAGGCAATAGGACAATAACAGATGAAAGAATGAATCACTCCACCTATGTATTTTTAGTCACATAGAAGAGAAAAATGTAAATTGTTGACACCTTTTTCTTATTGCTATAGCTTATTTCCTCGGTAAATAAATACTTGCTTAATCTGTATTCATTATTCTATGGATGAGTCAGGGTTCTCTAGAGCAGTGGTTCTCAACCTGTGGGTCGTGACTCCTTTAGGGGTGGAATGACTCTTTCACAGGGGTCGCCTAAGACCAGCAGAAAACACCTATTTCCCATGGTCTTAGGAACCAACAGACTGCTCCTCAGTGTAGCAAAGTGTAGCAATGTAGTTTACTGTTATCATATGAAGACTGTTACCCATGCTACACTATGACTCAAGACAAAATTTCATTTATTTGTAATTAGAAATAAATATTTCACAATATATAATTACATACTGTTTTTGTGATTAATCACTATGCTTTATGTTCAATTTGCAATAAAATACATCCTGCATATCAGATATTTACATTACAGTTCATAAGAGTAGCAAAATTACAGTTATGAACGAAAATAATTTTATGGTTTGGGGTCACCCCCACATGAGAAGGTGTATTAAAGGGTTGCAGCATTAGGAAGGTTGAGAACCACTGCTCTAGAGAAACAGAACCAATAGGAGCTAAATCTAAAAAAAGATTTTGTATAAGGGACTGGCACTTATGGAGATGGGCCAATTCCAAGATCTGAAAGGTGAGCCAACAGGTTGAAGATCCAGGAGAAATGATGGTATACTTCCTGTCCAAAGGCCAGCAGGTTTGAAATCCAGGAAGGGCCAATGTTTCAGGTTTAGTCCAAAGGAACGGAATAAGGCATCATCCCAGGTTTACAGTACTCAGGAAGAAGGAATACTATCTCTTACTCGGAGCACCTTCAGCCTTTTTGTTCTATTCATAGGCCTTCAACTGATGAGATGAGGCCCATCCACATTAGAGTTGGCAACCTACCTTTCTCAGTCTACTGATTTCAATGTCAATCTCACCCACAAACATCCTCAAAGCCACGCCTATAATAATGTTAAGCCAAATATCTGGGTACCCTCTGGCTCAGTCAAGTTGACATATAAAATTAGCCATCACACTCTGGATATTCCAATCTAGTCATAGATACAAGACATAGTCCTTTAAAAGTTTATGTAATCAACATAACATTAACTCACTAAGTGAGTAATATCACCCAATTTTTATAGATAACTCTGGCCACTAATTTACCCACTATTTGTCAGACATTGTGCATTGATTCTGGTTCATAGATACAGACATTAAATATATGCAATGTATGACGTGATAGAGAGAGGGACTTTTACCTTATAAAAAGTAAAAATCTAAATCCAAATTTTAAGTAGAGAAGTAAATTAATCAGAGTTTTTAAAATTAATAATAATGTTAATGATGATCAGGCTAATATTTAAAAACATTTTGCCTCTTACTTACTGGACTTCTAAATATGGGAATACCATAAGCTTCATTGTTTGTTATCTTCTAATAACGTAATTCATACTTCTATCATCTCTATTAATTCTCATTCCATAACCAATAACATAAAATAGTTCAGCATCTATACAACCAGGAGTGATATTAAGATTTAGCAATTGGTATGGCAAAGAAATAAACAATTAGAATAAATAGTGTAATGTTGTAACAGCGTTCTAGAAACCCCACTGAGCTAGATATTACCTCGTTAGTAAAATGACAATGAGGAAATTGAAGCAAATTTACAACAAAAGGAAGAACCACTGGTAAAGGTGGTAGGGTAACATGGTTCCACAAACTCTCCTGTCTATAACAATTAGGAAATCTGGAAAACTCTGCTTAAATCAATAGCTGACATAAAATGCCCATGCACAAGGGCCCTCAGGAAATAATTATAGAAGATAAATCTGAATCCAAAAACTGGAGCCACAAGTAGGCAAATTCTGTGAATTTGTGGCTTTACAATGAGAGCATTTGCAATTCTCAGCAGCTGGATTAGCATAAAGCTAGAGATTACTGGAAAGCAGATTACCCACCACCAAAGGAAACAAAATTTTGTAGTCCTTCTCAAGAAAAAAATATTTTTATTGGGAAGACAACAGTAGAGTACTTGGGTGCTGGATATACGTTTGGAAACAAACAAGAATACACACACACATACATACACACACACACACACACACATATGTTTAATGTATGTTAGGGATCAATAAGAAAGGAAAGACTCAGGACAGAATTTGTAATTTATGACAGATTGAAGAAAAACACTGACCACTAATTTTTATTTTTAATTTCTCCCACCCATAAATAGAGTCAATGCCTGGACCCCTAGCCATAGGCTTACTTGGTACAATGGAGTATGAGCAAATGTGACATAAGCAAAGGCATGCCTGTTCTTACTGCTGGGAACCCTTCCACCTCCATAATAATGAACTTGAGCTACACTCCTGGATGAGGAGATAACAGTGGCCTTGCCCCATGTAACATTAAGCCAGTCATCAAGTCATCAGATAGGTATGTGAGGCACCCCTGGATTAACTACTGCCAGCCACGAGATAGTTCATGAGTTACTCCTAAATCATTTTATCCCAGCTGACTTGATGTAGGCCAGAAAAAAACGTATACTTCATCCACAAAACCATGAAAAATAATAAATAGTTGTTATTTTAAACACTAGCTCTTTAATTTGTTGTATATCATAAAATAAGTGATAGAGTCACAGTTGTTTTCCTATTAACAGAGTATTTTTCTCCTTGATGAAAGGAAATAGTCATTGGATTCCCCTTGATAAAAATAATGCCTAAATGTTAGGAATGACAAGAATACACAGAGGATGAGATTTTCAAGACAGGCCACAGGTCTGCACTTCTCTTATTCTGACTTGCCTCTTTCTAACCATTTCTCACTCTTCCCACAGGACTTCACATTGGTGTTGGGTTGTAGTGGGCAGAGCCAATCAAACTGGTTCTGGGTGAAAAAGTCTCCAGGTCACTAAGAGACACTCAAGTGTCATTCGCCATTCACACAAGACATTTATCCCCTTTTCAATGGCAAATACCCAAGGCTGAGCTCATATTTTAAACTGTTTTCTGTCACTTGTGGTTTTCATGAGGAAAAAGATTTTAATTCTATTCTCAAAAGAAAATTTTGATAGAGAAACAACACAAATGTATGGATGCTGAAGGTAGAGTATAAGGACAGCTGATTAGAACTGGGAAAGCACTTTGGGGAAGGGGAGAGAACTCTCAAGTAAAGATCCATACTCTAAATTTTACCATCAGTGGGCATGATCATATGTGCACGTGAATACTGTCAACCATCCCTAAAACAGAGTCATTTGTAAGACTTCTATGATATTAAATAATATATTTTCCTCTCTCCTTCCTTAATACAACACCAAAATCATTTTCATGAATCTGAATAAAATAATCCTTGATTCAAATGTCATATATCAGATAACAAATGCAAAACAAGCTGAATGATATATGTACAATATACTGTATATATATACACACACACACATATATACACACAGATGTATGTATATATATTAGATTATTTATATTCCTATTATACATAATATATATATATATATATATATATATATTCCATATACTATATATTATATATATTACATATATGCAATAATTATGCCATGGACTTATAGTATAGCTTTCATCATTAACCCTCCCCTAGACTTCCATAATTATTAAAAATATACTTTCACCAAGAAAAAAAATGCGTATTAATATTTATAATTCTTAGCATAAGAGTAGAAATTATTATTTTTGAATGGTGTTATTTGATTGCATAAGGGATGAGTTCAAGAGGAGATTGATAGAGAGTTATATGAAAGACATATACCAAAACAATATATCATTCATAAAACACAAGAGATTTCCCTTTGTCATGTCACAACTAGAGAAAATGATGTATTTTGTGAAATTAAGAAGTCACAATCCTAAGCATATAGAACATAGGAACATAGCACCTTGTATCTCAAAGAGCTTTACACATAATAATTTGCATCTGATGGTACTTTTCTGGTGATATTTTTAAAGCCTATTACAATAATGTGAATTCAACTATGATGCATTCCCTTGAAGTGGAGATTTATTCTTTATATCCTTGTTTTACAGACAAGCGCATTAGATGCTTTGCTGAAGGGTACACAGCAACTTGTAAGTCAGTTAGAAAATTGATCTTACAAATCCTAATTTCCTGTTCCTTGTTCCGGTACCTTGACAAAACCATTTTCCAAATAGAGAAACATTACTCTTCAGCTAAATTGCGAATTAAAGACATGCTGTCTCATGTAATCTTGTAAATATGCTTTAAAGGCCACCAGTACTCCTGAGAGGTTTCCCATATGGTTCTCGCGGTGGCAAAAAGGATATGGAGCTGAGATGGGAAGAAAGACAGAATTCTATTCAGCGGCCAGATGTAGACTTCAGCACAGACTAGAGCCATCCGGTGTAGAATCTCCAAATACCCTGCAATAGAAGTCAACTTCACCTGTAGCCCTGCTGGAGACTACCACGTTTAGAAGAGAGAAAAAGGTCTGAAGATTCCAGAGCAATCTATGCTAAACAAATTTAGTAGTAAGTTGCTTATAATCAAATTCCAAGGTGGTTCCCAATGAGCCTTGTTTTTCTGGCATCCATGCTCTTGCAACTGTCTATTCCACACTGAATCAAGGCCAAGTCGCCTCTACCTTGGTCTCTAAGATCACTCATTTGGGGAAGTCAACCACCATGATGACATAAGAACAGTCAAGCATCACTGTGGAGAGACCCATGTGAAGAGGAACTGAGACTTTGGCACCAACAACCAGCACCACTTTCCAGCCATGTGAGTGAGCCACCTGGCAAGTGGATTATCCTTCTCCAATCAAGCTTTCGGATGAATACAGCCTCCGTCAACTGAATCCTCAGGAGAGACTTCTTGCTTAAACTTCCCAACAAAGCTGTTCTTAAAATCCAGACCAAGAGAAACTGTGAAAGATAATTAATAATTGTTGTTTACTTAGCCACTAAGCTTTGGGGGGCATTAATGCTATAACAAACCCAGTCAAACAATTGATAGGTTTGAGGAAAGTAAAGCAATAACTTAATTGTTTTCATATAATTCAACAACTATTTAGTGAACATCTAGTTTCCATCAAGTACCATAGAAAAGACACTGGTGGGTAATGACCAAGCCTTAGGACAAAAATCCCTTATCTTAGAAAAACAAACTAAAGCAAATACTCCAGGAACAACTATGCAAACTTCCAAAGAGAAAAAATAAATATTGATGTTAAAATTGCATGAAATATCTACTTGAAATTTTGCAATGGATTTCTGCAGTATTTGTAAGTTAAAATTAAACTCTGTATCATGTTTGGCCCCTCAATCAGCCTCACCTGATGCTTCTCCCAACATTCTGGCCTCCCGTCTCTTGAATATGCCAAGTTCTTTATTCACTAGAGCTTTAGCAGATGTTCTGACTTCAACTTTGCCCAACTCTCTTCTCACACCCCCATCCTTGATCACGGCCCTCACGCAATTAACCTCTTCAGGTATCAGCTGAAATCTACTACCTTTGCCCAGGTGGCATGGCTCAGTGGTTGAGCATAGACCTATGAATTAGGAGGAGGTTACTGTTCTATTCTTCCGGTCAGGGCATATGCAGGCTAGATCCCCAGTAGGGGGTGAGCAGAAGGCAGCCAATTACTGGTTCTCTATCATCATTGATGTTCTTATCTCTTCCTCTCCCTCTCCCTTCCTTTCCAAAATCAATCAATTTTTAAAAAAAAATAATTATACCACCTTCTTTAAGAAGCTTTTTGAAGTAGTTTTGTAACCCCTTTCCCCCATCACCACATACACAGGGAAACACACACTTCATCATCACAAAACCACCCTCTGTTTCCCTCGAATCACACATCTGTAGTAATAAAAGGGTAATATGCTAATTAGACCAGATAGATTAGACGTCTTCTGGATGTCCTTCCAGCAGAGGCTGAGCAGAGGCAGTTAGGGGTGATTAGGCAGGCAGGCAGGTGAGTAGATAGGAGCTAGTAGTCCCAGATTGCAAGAGGGTGCAAGCCGGGCTGAGGGACCCACTCTGTGCTCAAATTTCATGCTCTGGGCCTCTGGCCCAATTCATAAGATACGGTCCATTCTGTTTTTTTACCCACTAACTTTATATATCCACTGATCAGCAAAGTGTCTTCATCTATTAGGTACTTAATATTTGTAAATGAATAACTAAAAATGTAAATGAGCCCTGGCCAGTTTTTCTCAGTGGATAGAGCCTAGACCTTTTGACCAAAGGGTCCTGGGTTTGAGTCCCATCAAGGGCTAGGTTGCAGGCTAGTTCCATGGCCCTGGTCATGGGAGGCAACCAATCAATGTGTCTCTCTCACATTGATGTTTCTCTCTGTCTCTCTCCCACCCTCCCACTCTCTCTAAAAATCAATGGAAAATTATCCGTAGGTGAGGATTAATTAAAAAAAAAGTTAAAATGTAAATGAGCAAACAAATCACTAGGAACACGGACGGGCTTGTTAGGCCATTTTAGGAAGCTCACTAAACCGGAAGCAGTGGTGCTTAATTGCACCTGGTGATTGCTTTCGTTAGCAAAAGGCTGGCATTGGTGATGTAAATTATCCCAAGAGAAGCACTGTGAAAAAGCAAGGTGCAGTAGCAACATTATTAATCTTTCAGCCTATTGTGTCTGTTTTTGTAGGCCATCTTCATTCATCTCTGGGAAAACTCTAGAACGTGTGTTAGTATATAACACAATATTGCCTGGTAAAACTTGGAAAGAAAGGCAATGCTACCATAGCAAAATCATTGCACTAGAAATCCAATCACTGCTATTGATTCAAAATTTAAAAATGAAATGAGGAAGGAGCGCTCCATCCATGGTGGTTCTGAGCAGAAGATGTGGGAGGAGAAGTTAAGGTGTATAAGAATGTCCTGTAATCTTTAGTGTACATTCTTCTTGCCCCATTCTGATCAATTGTCAACAAATGGGGCAATTGGGCAAAGTCCGCAAAAACTGATTGAAATGCTGTGTGGAACTACTGGACACAGATCTATTTAAGCAAACACCTAAGAATGAGCTAAAATATGAAATGTTGTTCCCTTAAAGAACAGCCCCCAATATAAAATTATATTATACAGAGTTGAACTCTCAACTGCTTTATGAAGACAGAATCACAGATGACGTAAGTTTAAGTTAGGAGGAGTCGTTTTCACAATGATTTCAGTCTAAAACTAGTTTTTTTTGCAAAATGTCACCAAAAAAAGCTTTTTCTTATGCAAGAAAATTGACAAGTTCAATGCAAAATGTATGTCCCACGTGCTTATGTTCTTGTGGTGTTTCTAGTGTGTTTGAAATTTTGTTGTAATTGTTTTCATAGTCTCTTAAGGAAATTTTCTTGTCTTTTCATTGTCCTCAAATCAAGCTTCCTAAGAATATTCTCATCTCTTTACCTTTAGCAATTCCTCCTCTAGTCTGGAAGTGCCTCATCTATTTCTCCGACTACATTCAAGACGAGAGAATCAAAGTCCTTGTCCTGTGTGAATTTCTAAGAACCTCCCACAATGACCTCTTTCCTCAAAATTTATGGAATCTATTCTCTCTATGAAATTGAATCATATAAAATTATACAGTGTCTTGTTCCAGCTCTTTTATAATCTTATACTATTCTATAACATTTGTTAACTTTCATTGTAACTCGATATTATCTCTTTTTACTGAACTGCTATCTCCTCGAGTTTATCTACCAGAAAACTTATCCATTTGCTTTGTACATAACGGAGTATCTATTACTATTTTCCAAAGATTACAACAGCATATATTTCATCCCATGTGCACTTTTTACAACATGTTGCTGATGCTCCTCCCAAACAGTCATGGAATATGTTTCCTCACCTTGAACCTCATAAATGTAACATAGTTCCCACCTGTTTTTTTTTTCTCTCTCCCTCTCAGACCATGTGTCTTAAGAGTCCAGATCTACTGCAAAGCCACCATGCTGAGTTACCTTGAGGGTTGACCACATAGAATGGACAGAGAGAGATACAGCTGCCACAGCCCCCAGCCTAGGTTTCTAGACATGTGATCATACAAGCATTTTAGAGATGATTCCAACCCCATCCTCAGTTTGACCAAGATAGTGAACAGACCCTGAGTAAACATTGCCCGGCATACCCCAGTCAATCCCCCCAAATATGCAGGACAATTACAGGAGATTTATTGCTATGGTTCAAATCACTAAGTTTGGGGTGAATTGTTATACATATAAACTGTTAAAACAAATGACAAATTTGTATTATAACTTTTGTATCTATAAGGGCTAATACAAATGCAATTAATAAAACATTTTCAATACTTTTTATAGAATATGTTTATTATTTACTAATTTTATTTTTAATATTTTTTACTTTTATACATATTTCCTAGACATGCTACCAATTATTTATCTATGTCTCCCTATTCTGTATGATTGGCTTAATAAGGACAGATATTTCCCTGTTTTATTCATCATTCCATTTCTGGTAGATGGAATAACAACTGTGTCCTTGGCTTATTCGTCATTGGAGAACCTGGATATAATTCATAAGTGTTATGAATAATTATTCATAACAGATAATTTTGGTATAGGTGTTATGGACAAGTGACATATATAGATTCCTCTGGCTTTTGTACATGTCGATTGAACTATAGAAGAATCATTGTGCGTTATATCTTCTTTTGTATCAATGCCTTCATTTTAAAATTCATGTATTACACAATATGCTAACATCTTTATCCTTTTACATTTGGGCCATATTGCAAGCTCCATTAATTTTTCTTCCCATTATAAACCTGAGGTATTATTCAGTAGTTTTCATTAACAATACACTCTTTTTAGTAGGTATTGGTTCTGAGTGTTACCTGTTCTCAGGCTTTGGGAAGTTTCCTTTTTCTATTTTCAAACTTTTTTCACAATTTTTAAGTTTTATAGGCCTTTAAAAAAATTTATTTTCCAGATCTCACTAGGTCTTTCAAAAGCTATCCTATCTCTAATAAAAGAATAATATGCAATTAACCATCACTCTGCTATACCCACATGCCATGCCAACAAACCACGCCCACCAGCCAATCAGGAACAAGTATGCAAATTAACCCCAACCAACATGGCTGCCACCATGAGTGAGCAGGAGGGAGGCTTGGGTTTCCCTAATGATGGATGAAGCCAAGCTTTCACACACCCTGGCAGGGCTCAGGCCTCCATTCAAGGCTACGAAGTTTCAATTATAGAACATAAATAAATCCCAACAAAAATTGCGGCAGCCATAGAGCTGGAGAGAGCAGGAGGCTAGGGTTGCCCCTAGCAATGGAGGAAGCCAAGTTTCTGCAGCCCTGGCCTCTCTTGGCCTTCCCTTAAGGCTATAGAGTTTCAATCATAGAAGATAAATAAATCCCAACAGAAATGGCTGCCACCACAGAGTGAGCAGGAAGCTTGGCTCCACTCCAGGCTACAAAGTTTCAATTGTAGAAGATAAATCCCAGATAGCAGGGCCTCCACTTGGGTCACCAGGGGTGTGGCCAGCCTGCAAACCACCACAAGCCCCTCTCCCAGGCTGCTTCACACCCCAAGGGAACCCCACCCCCACCCCAATCCAGAACACCCTTCAGGGCAAATGAGCTGGCCCACACCCATGCACCAAGCCTCTGTTCTATCTAATAAAAGAGTAATATACAGATTGACCATCACTCCAACACAGAAGATGGCTGCCCCCATGTGGACACAAGATGGCCACCACAAGATGGCCAGCAGGAGAGGGCAGTTGGAACGGACCAGGCCTGCAAGGGAGAGTGTTGGGAGCAATCAAGCCTACAGGGGAGGACAGTTAAGGGTGACCAGATTGGCAGAGAAAGGAAGTTAGGGGTGATCAGGTCTGCAGGGAAGGGCAATTGGGGGGTGACAAGGCCTGCAGGGGAGGGTAGTTAGGCATCAATCAGGCTGGCAGAGGAATAGTTAGGGGGTGATCAGGCTGGCAGGCAGAAGCAGTTAAGGGCAATCAGGAAGTCAGGCAGGTGAGCAGTTGGGAGCCAGCAGTCCTGGATTATGAAAGGGGTGTCCAATTGCCTGTTTTGGGCCTAGATGGGCAATCAGATATCCTTCAAGGGGTCACAGATTGGAGAGGGTGCAGGCTAGGCTGAAGGACACACACCCCCATGCACAGATTTCATGCACTGGGCCTCTAGTTGAGTTAATAACATCCCAGCTTCGTGTGCTGTTTGGTCATTAATGAAGATTTAAGATAAGACCAGCTACCTAGCCTTTTGTCATATTTGTTGATTTTCCACTATCCACCAGGTATCATACCAGTGAATAGAACTGATAGCAAGTCCAATGGGGCAATATGCCCTTTAAAAATAACTAATTTCAGCCTACTTGTTCCCAATGCATATTTCCTGTGTGCACCTTTTGACCCAAAGCTCAGAGGGTTTCCTTGATAAGTCAGAAACTCAGAAAAAATACAAAATAGAATAAAACATTGCTGCACCTGCTTCTAAATGGCATTATTTTCTGTGAAATAAAGAAATTTGATCTGAATGGAGTCAGGTAATTCTCTCCTTGACATATGGTTTCTTAAGAAAAAAAAAAAGTTCAAAAAATAAACTAGCCAGCTGAGTTAATATGGATGAAATCAATTTAGTGAGAATTTTGAGGTAACATGGATTTAACTCTTTGTAAGCCTTCTTTGTTAGCATTCTTGGTCTCTGTTCCATAGGAAACTCTTCATAAATGAAGTCCCATATTTATAACACTTGAATATCTACAGTGTTCCAGATGCAGCACAGATCACAACTCTTTCTTTTCATTTTGATTATATTTCTTGATGCTATAATTTGCCACCCTGTTGGAACAGGGAGATACTTTTAATGTAGTGACTCTCACTTCCAAGCTATTTGAGATTATGAAGAAAACATAATCAGATTCTGAAAGTAAAACGGCATTTAACCAGGGGTTAGGGACATTGTCTGTATCACATAATTATATTTCAAAAGCATTAATTGCCAGGCTCCCGTGCAATAATAATTAATAATAATGTCTACCACTCAAAACTCTAAATGATCTTCAAATATCTTTTGGCAATTTGTCACTAACACCATCAGGCAGGACACCCCATGTCCAAAGTCCCAAACACCAAAGTGTTGATAATGCTTTCTTTATCATTCACTGTATGTTATAGTTGTGTGTCTTTAAAATACGAGCTACATATACATATTTCAATTTTTAGTAAGAACAAAACATTTTGTCAAATCAAATAAGGTCAGTAAGTTAAGAAGTCAAATACTTGACTGACACTTTTAAAAGCATTTTTTGGTTTCATTTTCTATGCCTTCTGTCACCATAATCTAGGTCAACATGACTCAAATGAGCCTTAAATCAAGAGGAGTATGAACTGACCAAGTGAGAATCCATGAAGACACTGGAGTAAAGGAGTCAAATCAAAACAGTCCTCTCTGCTGTCTCAGATCTTCTTTCCTTCCTCCAAGCCTAGACCCCGCCACACACACACACAGCATACTGTGAGGTTTAGTTCTAAGCCCCTTTGGGGAAAGAGTAGACACCCTCTTTAATCCCAAGAGGTAGACAAAGGGATGCTATTATTTCCCCAAACCATCCAATCCCAATTGGTCCCTTGCCTAGAACAATTCTTGCACAGAGATCATCATCCTGATTGCTTGTATGTAGCCCGCCTTTGGCTAATCCTTCTGGTTGCCTCATACATGGCCTCCTTATGGGCATACAAAAATACCCCTTCCTAAAACACAGTTCTATTCCAGGGAGGCTCAGCCTATAGCATCCTATGAATATGTTAGAAATCTTCTTCACCTTTGCAAGTAGCAACATTATGATTGCATTTTGTGTGATTAATAGGAAGGCATATAAAATAAACTACTATTTGTTATAACTCCTAAGATGGCATTTAGAAAAAAGAATATTTTATACTTTCAGCCTCAGGGGAAAGAATAAATGAGCTTGAACTTCAACCTCTGAGAAGCCCATTCTGGGCATCCCTGTCATTGTAATAAAAATGTTATGCTGTACTCTTTGTTTAAACGTAAGTGACCCCTCGCTGGCCAATGATCAATTGTGGGGGGTGGATAATGCCAGATTCATTTTTGAGTCCCTTTAGGGTGAGTTTGAAATGTAATGAATAAATGACCTGATAGATGCATAGAGGACAGAGGAAAAGGAGGGACAAATGTCACTGTGCAATATCAGGTGCAGGAGATATGAAGATGAATGAGACAAAAGTCTCCCTCACAATGATTCCTACTTTCTGTACAGAAAGGACCCAGAGGAACAAACACATATAACTCCATGTGAAACTATTTAATTGAGTTGCTATAGGGTCCAATCCTAGACAATGTTGTGTTATTTTTGAAAAGTACAATGTCTTCCACATTTAGTCATACCATAACTGCATGAATGGATGAGTGATTTAATGAATGAAAGTCAAGCAGACATAATTTAAATCTACGCTCTCTGCTTTCTTATATATGTGGCAAAAATTCCATACAACCAGTCTCCATCCTCAGGTGGGTTTCCAAAGTCTCCTCACTAACCTAAGGAAAGACACCTTTATGGCCTTCATCAATGAGGACATTTCCGTTTTTTGGAAGCTGTGAGTCAAGACCTGTCTTTGAAGACCAAATATATGTGAGAAATACATATTGTTCTTATACATCACAATATGCCATCCTTTTTCCAACTTAGCTAACAGGGTTTTCATGAGAGTGTAAGGGGGTGAGGGTAAAGCAACCAGTTGCCTTTAAACAATCTTTGCTCTGATGTTAGAGTAGCCAGCAAGACATAGGAATTATCAATATAGTGCATTTAGCAATTAGCAAGATAGTGCTATAATGCATTTTAAAGCCAAATTATTTCCTTCTTCTCCAAAGAGCAATTTTATTTTTTTATATATTTTATTGATTTTTTACAAAGAGGAAGGGAAAGGGATAGAGAGTCAGAAACATCGATGAGAGAGAGACATTGATCTGCCGCCTCCTGCATGCCCCACACTGGGGATGTGCCCGCAACCAAGTACATGCCCTTGACTGGAATCGAACCCGGGACCCTTTAGTCCCACAGGCCGACACTCTATCCACTGAGCCAAACCAGTTTGGCAAGACGAGCAATTTTATTTAAGGTACACAGCCAACAGCCTATAGCAGAATATAGGCAAAGCGTAGTGAGTTAAAGCAATCCTCCTCAACTACCTTCTAATTATTGACTTTCATTTTTATTCATATTTTTAATTCTGTAATTATCTGTTTATGTATGTATGTATGTATCTATCTATCTATCTATCTATCTATCTATCTATCTATCATCTATCTATCTATCTATCTATCTATCTACCTATCTATCTATCTATCTCTATCACTATCTGTGTGGAAATTCTTCAACATAACATGCTGTGACTTTGAACAGAGGGACCCTCTAGTGGCTAGGTTTTTCCCACAAAACCTCCAATTTCCTTTACAAACTGAAAAAGCGCCATTACCTGTAAAGTTAGAAGAGCACAGGGGCTGACATCCCATTTCATGGGCATCAGCAGAGAACGCTGAAATGCATTCTTCTGTTCTCTGACCCTTCCATAGCGCCTTCCCCCTTATCTTTTACAATACAACCCCGAGCAGGTTTTTAGTCGGCTGTCTTTATTCTGAGCTGATGTGACAAATGCAGCTTTAGGGAAAGAGATGCACCCTCATCACCCAACCCCTAACTACAAAGCATTTCCTTTCTGTTCCGTGCTGCCTCCAGAGAACCGATAGCGCCTGGGTAATAAATGAACGGAGGGATTTAGTCATCAGACCTGAGGAAAACTCCCGGTGTGAATCCTTGCCCTTGAGAGAATTTGCCGAGTAGCATTAGCCAAGCTTATTTTCCGACTTCTTGTGGGGGAAGATCAAATAGAAACTAAATGTTTCATAACCGTGCAGACGGTCTCCTTGCATTTAAGGCAACTTTCGGAGGCAAAATATGTTTCACTGCAGCTTCCACCTCAGATGCAAAAAGCTGGTTCTTTCGGGAGAGCGCTGAAGGCCAGGGCTCTGAGACATATTTGAGTAGCCTCATTACCCCAGGTTCTGTTTGGAGCTAGCAGCTTAGAGATAATACATATTAGATTTTAATTAGTTAATTAAATTTCATGCTTAACCCAGAATGGCCCTTTAAAGAAAATTCTTGCTCAATTATTTGAGCAACGTTATTATCAGGAATCATGGCCTGAAGCTACTCACTTCTACACTAAACCTTCTCTTTAAAACACAGTACATAGAGTTATCAATCGGTCTGTAATTTTATTGGTCTTTATTTTTTTTTGGTCAGATAGGACACATCTGAATTTTTTTTCTGCTCATCTCTTTAAGAAATTAGTAAAGTTTTTTCCATAAAGATAGGTAGGAGGCCCTGGCCGGGTTGTGTAATGGTTAGAGCATTGGCCCTCAGTGATCAATTCCCAGTCAAGGGCACATACTTTCGTTGCAGGTTCCCCAGCCCTGGTAGCCTGGGAGGGGCATGTGCAGGAGGCAACTTCTCTCTTACATCAATGTTTCTCTTTTTCTCCTCCTTCTATTCCTTCTCCTCTTTTTCTTCCTCCTCCTCTTCTTCCCTCCCCTCTATACCTCTTTAGAAAATCAATGAGAAAAATACCGTCTGGTGAGAATTTTTTTTTTTTTATAAAATGGTGGAATACCAATTCTTTCTTTAAAATATATATTTTATTGATTTTTCACAGAGAGGAAGAAAGAGGGATAGAAAGTTAGAACATCGATGAGAGAGACATCGATCAGCTGCCTCCTGCATGCCCCCTACTGGGGATGTGCCTGCAACCATTGTACATGTCCTTGATCGGAATTGAACTTTGGACCTTTCAGTCTGAGGGCTGGTGCTCTTACCCACTGAGCCAAACCGGTTTTGGCTGGTGAGAATTTTTAAGAAAAGAAATATAGATAGGAGAAAGTTGCCATAGCAGCATGACTCATAACAGCCAAAAGGGAGAAACAACTCAAATGTCCATCAACTAATGAATAGGTAAATGGTGTATCCAAACAATTAAATGTTTTGTGCAAATAAAAGGGAATGGAGTACTGGTACATGCTACAGCATGGATAAACCTTGAAATGTTATCTAAATGTGACCACATCTTTTATGATTCCATTTATGTCAAGTTTCCAGAAAAGGAAAATCTAGAGAGAAAGTAGGCTAATGATCGCTGGATGGTTGGATAAAAATGGGAGGAAACTGCTAATGGATAATGGGTGCTTTTAGGGGGTGATTTTAAAAGTTTTAAAATTCATTATGGTTACATTTTTGTGGCTATCCTAAGTACCCTTGAATTGTATGGTTTAAAATAGTAAATTATATTATATTTGAACTAGACACCTGGTGCATGGAGGTAAGGGGCTTCCCTCAGCCTGGACTGCACCCTCTCACAATCCCTTGGGGGATGTCCGATTGCCAGTTTAGGCCCGATCCCTGGGGTCCCTCTGGCAATCCAGAACTGCTGGGTCCTAACCACTCGCCTACCAGCCTGATCGCCCCTAACAACCTCTGCCTGCCTGCCTGATAGCTGCTAACCACTCGCCTCCCTGCCTGATCATTCCTAACTGCTCACCTGACTGCCTGATCACCCCTAACTTCTCACCTGCCTGCCTGGTTGTCACTAACCACCTCGGCTCCCACTACAGCAGCCGCTACATCTGGAAGGATGTCCGGGATGATGTCTGGAAGGTGATTCAGCTGTGTGGTCTAATTAGCATATTATGCTTTTATTATTATAGATTATATCTCAATAAAGATTTAAAAGAAAATGTAAGCAGCAGCATTGTTAGAATAAATGTCTCCAGATCAAAACTCTAAAGTTGAAGGAACCTATGAATATCCCCTTTACAGAGAATTACATAATGCGCTAATACATTTTGTGTGTGTATGTGTAAAGAATATTTGTTAGCTTTACTTAAGTCTGCATCTTAATAATAAGTCACATTTTACTTAATACATACCCTCTTGAATTGATCTTCATGTTGTCAGACAAATGTATCACATGGATTACTTTCTCTTTCTTTTCCTTTTTATTGAGTTCATTGAGGTGACTCTGGTTAACAAAATTATACCGGTTTCAGATGCATAGTTTTACATCATTTGTGCACTGTATTGTATATTCATCACCCCAAGTAAAGTCTCTGTTCATTACCACTTATTGCCCCTATATTCTCCGTTACCTCCCAAACTCCTGCCTGAAATCACCAAAATATTGTCCATGTCCCTGAGTTTTTTCTTTTTTGTTTTTAGCTCAATCCCTCTTTTCCATCCCCATATCCATCATTCACAAAGAACCCAATTCTTTTACTTTTAATGATTCTTATGGAATGCAATGAAGGGGACAATTAAAGCTCTTCACTTAATATTTTTAATGTCCTAAATCTGTCTAGTCTTTGATACGGGGGCCATGTTCACTGCAACCTTTCTTTTATATCCATGGAGTACTAGATCCACTCATTATAAGTATGGCTTTTCTAGGAAATATGGTAGTAAGTAATATAATGGGTAAAAATACTATATTTATTTCAGTTTAATATTGATCTAAATGATGGAAGCAAAACCTAAGAAATCATGTTATATTTTCAATCATCGGATTATTCTGTGACCTTTGAAACTTTTGTATATATAGCAATTTGTATTATTAAATCACAATAATATCCTTAATAAATAATTCAACTTCGTAATTTTATTCAACAATATTTAGATTGCTTCAATTTTTATTGCACATTTTAAAATCTAAGAACCAGAGAATATTTTTATATGGGGTTAAGTTTTAAAATAATTAATTTAGTTCACAGGGTTAGTTTTATAAAATAATTTTACCAAAGACAGCATTGTAAAATCTCACTGTGAAGCTATAAAACATCAATAAAATTTAATTTGAAAAGTTAACAAAGTCCATTGAGACTCCACCACGTTTTATAACAATTCATTGTAGTTACTTTTAATACTGGCAATATACAGAAATATTGTAAAAAATAAGCTTTCTTCATTTTTTTTTTCAGTATTACCACTGCAGTTTCTATAAGAACAATAGTATAGCTATCACAGAATGTAGGTGATAACAAATAAGTGCAGTAGAAAGACCCAGGATGAAAGAGGTGGGAAGGGAGATTTATAGCATGTACATATTTTTCTTCCCTTTTAACTCCACTGAGATACCTATAACATACAAAAATTGTAAATTCATGATGTACAACTTGATATTTTAATTTATGTGTACATTGTGAAAATATCACAATCAAGCTAAATTACTCATCATATCCTTATGTAATTACTATTATGTGTATGTGTGTTTGTGTGCATGGTGAGATTTAAGCTCTATCCTCTTGGCAAATTTCAATTGTACAGTACAATACTGTTAAATATTATCACCATGCTATACATTAGGTCTCCAGCACTCATTCCTCTTGCCTAGGTAAAAGTTTGCACCCTTAGATCAACATCTTACTTCCCCCTCCCCCCGCTTCTCCTGTCAAACACCATTCTATTCTCTGCTTCTATGAATTTGAGTAGTTTAGATTCCACATATGTAAGAGAGATCATGCAATATTTTTCTTTCTGTGTTTGGCATATTTCACTCTGAATAATGTCCTCCAGGCTCATCCACATTATTACTAATGGTGAGATTCCCTTCTTTTTAAAGGCTAAATATCATTCCACTGTGTATGTATACCACTTACTGTTTCATCCATTCATGTTCTGGTCGACATTTAGGCTGTTCCCATACTTTAGTTATTGTGAATAATATTGCAATGAACATGTGAGTACAGATATCCCTTCAGGATCCAGATTTCATTACTTTTGAATATATACTCAGACGTGGAATTGTTGGATCACATGGTAGTTCTATTTTTTAATTTATTTTTAGGACTTCTGGACTGTTTCCTATAAAGGCTATTTCAATTTACATTCCCACCAACAGTGAACAGTGGTACCTCGAGATACGAGTGCCCTAACATACGAGATTTTTTTTGAGATACAAGCCATCGAGTGAGCGATTTTTGCTTTGAAATACGAGCAACATTTGAGATAGGAGTAATCACGCAGATCGGCCGACTGCACACGACCCACCAGTTTACCTCAACTCGAGCATCTCATAGTTTTCCACGCCTCAAGGTTACAGAATGAATTAAACTCATATTTCAAGGTACCGCTGTATAAGGAAATTTTTTTCTCTGCATTTTCACCAGCACTTGTTATCTTTTATATATATATATATATATATATATATATATATATATATATATATATATATATAATGGCTATCCTAACAGGTGTGAGGGGATATCTCATTTTGGTTTTGATTTGTATTTCTTATCCCTTGATATCAAAATATGCTACAAATCTTTGTTAATCAAACAGAATGGTGCAGACATAAAAACAAGCATATGGAACAGGAGAGCCCAGAAATAAACCTATGTATTATGCTCAACAGGTTGCCAAGAACACAGAATTTTTGTTCATCAGTAAATGATGCTGAGAAAACTAGATATCTACAAGCAACAGGAAGAAAATGTACCTTTATCCCACACCATGTACAAAACTCAACTCAAATTGGACTAAAGACTTACATGTAAGGCCTGACTGACACTGTAAAACTACTAGAATAAAACATAGAAAAAACTTCTTGACATTAGTCTCGGCAATGATGTTTTTGCTCATAAAATGAAAAGCACAGACAACAAAAGCAAACACGCGTCGTTTCTGCACAGCAAAGGTAGCAGTCAACACAGTGAAAGGCAACTTGTGGAATGGGAGAAAATGTTCGCAAATTGTATGTCTGGTAAAAGAGTAACATCCTAAATGTACAGGAAACATATAATATTTAACAACAACAAAACAACCCAATTTAAAAAATGGGCAAAATACCTGAATTAACATTTATCTAAAGACATACAGCCCTGGCAGGATGGCTCAATTTGTTGAGCCCAATCCTCCTGTACATCAAGAGGTTTCTAGTTTGATTCCAGATCCGGACACATACCTGCATTGTAGTTTGATCCCTGGACTGGGCACGTGGGGAAAGCAATTAGGCAATGAGTCTCTCTCTCTCTCTCTCTCTCTCTCTCTCTCTCTCTCTCTCTCTCTCTCTCTCTCTCTCTCTCTCTTCCTCTCATCATGTCCTCAGTTGAGGATTAAATAAAAGAACACGTACATATGGCCAACAGGTGAACAGGAAATGGGCAACAAAAGGTACTCAGCATTCAAAAACTTTGAACCGGTTTTGGAGATCTATCTTGCAGCTACTTACATACAGGAAAACAAAAGTATATGCATAAGAGAGGCATAGAGACAGAGAAACATCGATCAGACTGTCAGACCTCAGAGGGAAGGTAGTGGAGGGGTAGAGGGAGAGATCAACAAAAGGACTTGTACGCATGCCTATAAGTCTAACCAATGGGCAAGACAATAGGGGTGAGGGTATGAGTGGGGAGTTGTGGGAGTAATGGGGGGATAGACACATATGTAATATCTTAATCAATGAAGAAAATTTTTAAAAAGTATATGCATAAGATGTTCCCCCAAACCATGTTTGTGATGTCCAGAAGCTGGAATTAGGCAGAATATTCATAAAAGCCCGGTTTCTCATCATTGATCAACCTGCATCAGTACTTTCAATGGGATAGGACAGGCTGGGAAACAGGCTGTTGTGGTGTGTGCCCGCCAAAACCAGTCTAAAGAGAGCTATTTACAAGATGCAGCCCAGCCACCAAGTGCTCGCTGTGTTCTGCGCAGATTTGAGAGGCGTGACTGAATGCCAAATGGGGCCAGGTGCTCTGGCAGGAACGATCACAGAACCTTACTGGATAAATCACCCCAAAAGCCACAGTTCTGAAAGAGTCAATTAGGGTCCAGTCTACATGTCAGCAAGAGAAAGACTTTTCACTCCAGAAGACCAAGTGTCCGGATAAATAAATGCAGGTTGCTTATGGTGAATGCAGGAAGACAATAAATTGTCCATCAAGCATGTTTCTTTTGTTTCTCATTCTGTGGAAGTCACCCACCAAGTATATTTCAATCTTTCCCTACAAGATTTTTTAAAATTATTTATTGTTTTAACTCTTACATATAGTATTACATATGTCTTCTTTTCCCCCCATGGACCACACCCTGATCACCCTCACCACCTAGCACATGCCCTCACCACTTTAGTGTCTATGTGCATTGGTTATGCTTATATGATGCATACCAGTCCTTTGGTTGATATCTTACCCCCTTCACACACACACCTTTCTCTGCCTTCCCTCAAAAGTTTGACAGTCTGATCGATGTGTCTCTGTCTCTGGATCTATCTTTGTTCATCAGTTTATGTTGTTCAATATATTCCACAAATGAATGAGATCATGTGATATTTATCTTTCTACAACTGGCTTATTTTGCTCAGCACAATGCTCTCCGTGTCCATCCATGCTGTTGCAAATGATAAAAGTTCTTTCATTTTTACAGCAGCATGGTATTCCATTGTGTAGATAAACCACAGTCTTTTAATCCACTCATCTGCTGCGGTACACTTAAGCTATTTCCAAGTCTTAGCTATTGTAAATGGTGCTGCTATGAACATAGGGGTGCATATATCCTTCCTGATTGGTGTTCCGGATTTCTTGGGATATATTCCTATGAGTGGGATTACTGGATCAAATGGGAGTTCCATTTTAATTTTTTGAGGAAACTCCGTACTGTTCTCCACAGTGGCTGCACCAGTCTGCATTCCCACCAGGAGTGCACAAGGGATCCTTTTTTCTTCACATAGATATATAGTTATACCAAAGTTGATTTAACCATGCCGATATTATTGGCTACTAAAAAACGCAAACCTGCAATAAAGGTTCTTATACATATGTCTAAGTGTACATTTTGTTTTTACTACTTTCTTATATCAAATTCTTAGATAAGAATTTTTGGCTCAGGTGTCCTACAGTATTTCTGTAACAAATTCTTACAGAAAAATATGCACTTAATTTTAACATTCATGACCCACACATGATTTTTTCCTTAATTGTCTCAATAATAGTGGGTAGCACCACTATTTTCAAATCTTGGTAAACTGATAGCTAAAACTAATGTTCTATTGTTTTAATTGTTTATGTTTTTTTCTGTTCACTATTATAATTGAACATCTTTTCATAGATGTACATTTTTCTTTGATGGTTTACCACAATTCTCTGCAAAGTTTTCTAGGACTCATGGTGATACAAATTGTTTTTAACAAGGGTTTCATCTTCCATCCTATCTAATAAAAGAGAAACATACAAATTGACTTTACTTCCGGCACACACACAAGCTATGCCCACCAGCCAATCAGGAGTGAGTATGCAAATTAACCCAACCAAGATGGTGGTTGATTTGCATGCCCAAGCTCAGAGTGAAGACTGAAGACAATGTAGAAAGAAGCCAAGTTCTGCAGAAGGGAGAGAAGCTGCAGAGAAACAAGCAGAGCAGCAGAGAAGGGAGGGAAGCAGGCAGGGTGGCAGAGAAGGCCACAGAAAGCTCTATTCTTGCAGGAAGAGTCCCAAGGAAGCCCTATTCTTGCAGAAATCTTCCTGCAATTGGCCTCTAGTTGTATAACAGTAAGCATTTATATTTTTCTTTTTCTATGTATAGCCTTGCCAGTGTTTTATCTTTCAAAACATTTAGTCATCTTTTAATTTTTTTGAGTATGTTAATTTTCTCTTAGTACCTATTCTCCTTAGGGGTGGGTGAATATGAGAGTGCGTGTGTGTGTGTGTGTGTGTGTGTGTATATGCCTGTGCGCACATGCATGCACATTCTCTTGCTTGAATAGTTCATTTATTCTATATTTTTCTTTAACAATAAAAACACTAAATGATATCATTTTCTTCTTTATATACCATGAAATAAATGAAACTTTATATATTCATTATTGTCATTAAAATGACATATTTTATTTCCTCTTTGGCAAAAGTTTTAGGAAATTTGTTTTAAATATTAGGTATTTGGAAATTTTTATTGATTTATTAGAATAAGGGTAATTTTGTTTTTTTTCTTATTGGAGGGTGGTTAACTGTTATTAGTTTAAAGTTCTATTCTATTGCAGTAAAAGAAAATATAGTCTCCAGAAAATATGCTTTGGGAATTCTAATATTTTCCTTAAGTCATAAAGATCAAATTTTGAAATTGTCCATATACCAGTATATTTTTAAAGAAACTATAGCCTTTGAATAAAATAACAGAGTTTATATACAAATATATTACATTAATAAATATGCAAATATATTAAATTAACTAATATAATTATTACCTACATTACCAAAGACAATCAGGTTAATACATTATTGTCAATTTATATAATTGACTTTAATACATATTGTCAGTTTCTAACTGCTTTATCTGTGGCAATATTCAATATTCTGAGTTCATCAATTACTTAGTTTTATATTATCCTGGCCCATTACATGTTTCATTCACAAAAAGTGCCTGTTTATTCTATGTTTTATTTCATGATCTAATAGTGTTACATGATGTGGTATAGTGATAAGAGCACAGCTCTGAAAACCTACTCTGCCTCTTCCTTAATCTGGCTAACCCTGGACAAGTTAGTACATAATCTGCCTCAGTTTCTGCAGTTATGAAGTAGGGATACTGATGGTATCTTCTCCATGTGTCTCTGAGGGTTTAGAATTCTAAGTATTAACTATACTATGCTTTTCTGTTTACATTTTCCTAGAAAGATGTGTCTTTTTAACTTTATACTTTTTCCCACTTCACTTTCAGACTGTTTCTTATATTCAAAATCTTTAAAGTTTGAGTCTGACATGTCCTTTGTAGGAAATGACATTGCATAAGGGTCAGCTTAGTAGATCTGGGTGCTTAGCAAATGAAAGACATGCTATCTATTGGGCTTTAGAGCCAGAACACATGGAACTCAACCTCTTGGTTCTGACACATCACTGCCATTGAGAAAGTCATGTAACCTCTTTAAGACTGATTGTTCTCACTTGTAAAATAGGAATAGCATCCCATATAAAACTATTTGGTGAAGCTTACATGATATAATCCATAGGAAAGCACTTTAGAAGCTAAAATAGTATTATCCCATTGTTAGTTGCTATTGTCACTATAGAATCACAAGTCCTTTCAGAATCTCTTAAGGCAGTGGTTCTCAACCTTTCTAATGCTGCGACCTTTGCGAATATAGTTCCTCATGTTGTGGTGACCCCAACCATACTTCATAACTGTAATTTTGCTATTGTTATGAATTATAATGTAAATACCCGTGTTTTCCGATGGTCTTAGGCGACCCCTGTGAAAATGTCCTTTGACCCCCAAAGGGGTCGCGACCCACAGGTTGAGAACCACTGTCTTAGGAGAAGATATATTCAGAATATTTTGGATTTTAGAAAAGTAATTCAGTCTATATGCCAATTATTGGATTCAGTGAAGCCTGAGGTAGCAATTCATAATCAAACACATTAGTATTTCTAGAGCAGAATAGGTAAATATTATCACCAAGCGGGATGAATCAAAACCAAATCTAGCTTCAGGATCATTTAAGATCTATTTAACTCTCAACGAGTTACAAAAACTTTCATTTCAATACCTTTTTGGATTTTGGAATTGGTGATGAGAAATTGTTCATCTGTATTTACATGGATTCAATAATAAATACCCCTTGTGTTTTTGGGAAGTTCATGCAGATGCCATTTTTAAAGAACACTCATTAATGCCTTCATGTGTGTTGAAAGAACATGAAACAAAAGAAAAAGGGAAACAAGTTGGACTTCATCAGAATTTAAAATATCTGTGTATCAAAGGACACACTCAAGAGAATGAAAAGATAAAGTGAGGAAAATATTTGCAAATATTTACTTGATAAGGGTCTAGTAAGTGTGTGTGACTATGTGTGTGTGTGTGTGTTTACATACCTTTACTCCTGCTATTGATTACATAGTTTATTCTAATAAAGAACAATTTTCACCCATCTCAATATACTGAAGAAGATATTGACTTTGTTCCTATACTCTGTCTAATAAGGTGTGTGACTCTAAATACAAAGTTAGAAGATAACAAACATAACACCTTTCATAAGTTTGGATCCAAGCAATCTCTACTATTCCAGCATTGTCTATTTCTGACACTACTACTACTACTACCTAGTTTTCTGATATTCCTAATTGTTAAACTTAATGTTAAAGTTATCTGCTATCAAGAATTGTTTCTTTTGGTCATCTTAGCTGTCAACAATGTCTCTTTATTCACTGGATCTATAAATTTTTTAATGCATGCAAAACTCACACTTTCATTTTACTTCCTGATGACTATTTTATGTGGTTTATAAAACTCCCTTCATTTTAGTAACATCTTGCTGAGTTTTCAGGGTATGTTTAGTGTAGGTAAGGTACAACCAAGGTATAACCAGGCAAAATGACTCCAAGTCTTTTTGCAATTGGTTCCCAAATCACGAGTCAGTGGTCTTGTTCTTATGATGGCAGAAATGTGAATTTTCTACATTTTTCTTTACATCATCTCTTAATATTATCTACAACTGGCACCAGTCTCAAAAAGGCCAGATAAAAACCTACGTCGGTTTTCTTAAAATCAGTAAAGATGTTTTTATGGTTTTGACAGTAGTCTTTTTGTGTATAACCTCAATATAATTAGGATTTTCATCTTATTTATTTGCCCTCATAATGATAAATTATGTAAAAGCTGTATTTTAGAAATGAGCCTAGCTCTATCTTAGTTTAAACACATTTTGAACGGGAAAATATTGCTTTGAATTTATTTTATATTAAATTGTTTAATTAAATTTGAATAATGAAAAATTTTGCTAAGTCAATATTTGGACAATAATAATGGTTAAGAGAATATGTCACATTTTAAGGAAATGGATTAACTTACAGACCAATTTATGGTATATGACTTTGAGCAAGGTAAGGTGTCATCAACCTTGTCATCAACAATACTGCCACTTCAACTATTGGCGATTTGAGTTTTTGAAGTGTTATAGGAACATAAAAAAAATGAAAATGGAAAATCTCATGTAATATTTTTAAGAGATTAGTATCCATCATCAGAAAGATAAAGAAGTTATTTGAAAGAGGAATATGTTAGCTAAGCCAAGCCCTTCTGAAAGTCTTGACACCATCAAAATGTTGTTTGAAGAATTTCATCACTTTTTTAGGTAAACATATCATATAATGATCAAGTGACCACTGGACACCTCTATTGATTTGTTGTCATTTTGCTTTCTGGGGCCCAGAACCTTGTGTTGCCTTAATCATATTTACATTTTCTACTGAGGAGACAGGGAGAAAACATAGAGTGAGGGATGGAAACGTGTCAAGAATCTGCCTTCTGAGCACCTGTCCTGTTGCACATGGGGTAGAAGACCATATGATAACCTATCAGAACAAATTCTACAGACTCTTCTCTTGAGACCATATTCTTGAAACATAATCTGAAAGACTGGTCAAGTTTTTGTTTTTTTGGTGTGCGTGTGGTTTTTTTTTAATTATTATTACTAAAACCTGTCTGAAAGGACATGAAAAGCTACCAAATAGTTGTGTACTAACTAATCAAATCATCCCAGAACAAGCTACTGGTGGTCTCTATAGTGACTCCAGCCCTGTTTCCAATACTCCATATAAAAACCAAGCATCAGATATTTTACTAATATTCAGAAAAATCTCAATTCCAAGTTTACATTTCTGTCCTAAAATATCTCCCATTTCCTAATGGGAGACTTTAAGTTTTCTTAGAAGCCAGCATGTTATTATATAGTTATTTTAATGGTCAGTGTTGGTTGTTAATATCTTTCGATGTCCTTGTGGACTCGATGTGATTCATCTTCTTAAAATAACTATAAAAGAGAAAGAAATTGCCAAACAAGTGCACAGATGAACCTTGAGGTGTACCTATTTGGACACAGACCTGTCATCACACCCTTCCCAAACACATTTTCACCTGCATGCACACACCGGGCATTCATCAAACTCATTTCTTGAAATGTTCTTGATAGTATTCATTCTACCTTAAACCACCTGTCAAAACAACCCTTTAATTAGGTTAAGCTGTCTGGCTTTGTGAAAAGGTTTACTGTACTCAGTTGTCCCTGCCATAAAATTAATAGTTTGACCAACTTCTAAGGAGACGGATTTTGCACTCGTGAAAGTCAAATTAAATCCACCTTTGCCAAACAGGGGAAAAATTGGTGTGTCTGAAACTTTGAAAGCAGCACTTCATTTATTATAATCTTTCGAGTGCCAAAGTACAAATTAGGTAGAACTGCAGCTGCAAGAAAGCCCAAGTTAGAGCGCCTTGCTCTTCTGACCCTTTTAGTAGGCAGTGCGCCTACAAGATAATGAACAGAGAGAATGACTGTACCAGAGTCAGCACTGCCAAATTTCCGACCAAATTTGCAATAAGCAACCAATCATTCTGTAGATTAATATTCCACAGACTTAAATATTACATAGGCTAGTCACTGCACATCATTTCTAGACCACAATTCCAGGAACAAGGCTCATTTTATTATTAAAACTTAGAAGAATTGGATCCATTTAAAAATGCTTTATAATTTCATCGGGGACTTGCTAAAACTGCTGTTGGGACCTCATTCTTTCAGTTGAAGGAGTGAAGTACTATTACTCAAGACTGTTTAAGTCTGAAGATAGAGGAATTTGGAGTTTTGGTTTGGGATTGGGTTTTTCTCTCAACACATTGCATAGCTGAGTCTTCTGTTGACTTGGAGATAAACATGATTCATGATTCCAATTATTATTTAAGGTGTGTTAAGTCTTAAGGTCTCTGAGGCAGGACCTACGGTGAGTGGTAGAATTAACTAAAACAAACTGCTCTGTTATTTTTCAGAGTTAAATGGAGTCATCAGAAAAGTTGCAGAAGCACCGTGTTTTACCTTAAAAAATGAGGGTAAGAATTTAAGACAAAGATTCATATATTGATTACTTTCTCCTAACCCCATATTTTCATTTAGTACATGTAATTTATAAAAATTCAGTATGATGATTATCTTCAACTATAGTTTTATAGAGTTTGGTAGAAGTAAAGAAACCTAATTTCTCATTTCTTCCTAGATGCATAGTTGTAGGTAGTTTCTTAACTCTGAAAAATTACATCATCTCTCAATATTATCTATAAGCATGATAATAAATGTCTAGACCAGAAGCAACGAAATAAGATGCTTTGAAATTGCTTTATATCCTGACACAAATGTCACAACCTAATCAAAAACATTTTTATAACAATACTAGAGGCCTGGTACACAAATTCATGCACATTGAAAGGAAATTAATTAGAAGAAATGTTTTAGAGGCTACAGAGGGGCCTCAGGAGGTTGGTTCTAGGGCGTGTTAGGCCCATCTCACTCAGTCCAGATTGGCCAGACCCTAGCAGCAAGCTAAACTACCAGAGTGCTTTCCCCCTGGTGGTCGGTATGCGTCACAGCAACTGGTCAAAAGATTAACTAAATGGTCAATCGAATGGTCAGACACTTAGCATATTAGGTTTCTATACATATACAGACTTTTTAAATGTTTCATTTACTGTCCTGAAATAAAATGCATATATAACAGAAATAACAATTTTTTTTCTTAATTTTCAACCTAAAGTTTTAAGTTTTTACATCAAAGAATAACAATAAATAAATGTGTAATGAAATATTCTATTTTAGTTTGTAAAAGCTCAGGCTGGTTGTCATAGAAGACAGAGTCATTAGATTATTTTAATAATTATAATGAGTAAATTTAGAATAAAAAGGGGGAAGACCATCAATCACAATTCTATACAAGTTTTACAGAAAGTAAAAGCAGAGATACATGCAGACTTTGGTCTAAAACTCCATATGAGGATAAATCAATACCAAAATAGACTTATCTGTAAGTGATAAGAGAAAAAAAGAAAATGGTTTTTATCAATCTATCTATACTAATAAAAGATAAAATGCTAATTGACCATACCTCTACTATGCCCACAGCCAATCAGAAGTGACATGCAAATTAAGCCAACAAATATGGAAGGTAAATTTGCATATGCAGGAGGGGGAGGCTGCGCCAGCTGCCACCTGCTGGGTCCAGGCTGCCATCGGGGCCTGGGCAGGCCTTGCAGGCAGCACCTGATGCTGTCCATGGAGTCCAAGCCACTGTAGAGGACCTGGGTAGGCAAGGGTAGCCAGGGTCTTTGGGATCACTGTCTGCACCCGGGGCCACCTGTGAACACAGGTGGAGCAGGCCAGGGTTGAATATTTTTTTTAGATATATTTTATTGATTTTTTACAGAGAGGAAGGGAGAGGGATAGAGAGTTAGAAACATCAATGAGAGAGAGAGACATCGATCAGCTGCACGCCCCACTGTGGAGATGTGCCCTCAAGCAAGGTACATGCCCCCAACCGGAATCGAACTCAGGACCTTTCAGTCCGCAAGCCAACGCTCTATCCACTGAGCCAAACCGGTCTCTGCCAGGGTTGAATATTTTAATGAAATTGATGCCTGTGCCCTGGCCCACCATGTCCCGTCCCTGGTAGGAGAAGGCAGTGGGCAGTTAGCAGATACCAGGCTTGGAAAGGACTGGGAACAGCCTGCGGGCATGCTACCAGAAAGAGGTGCTGAACCATGATGATGCAGAGGGCTGGCTGATGGAGGCACACAAAGTTGCAGATGAGGCAGCTCTCACTGGTGCTGAGCTTGAAAAGTGCATGGACAGCCTGATGGACTAAATGGCCTTTCTGAAGAAGATGCATGAAGAGGAGATCACAGAGCTGCAAGCGCAGATCCAGTATGTTTATATCTCCATGGACATGGACATGTTCTCCAAGTCTGACCTCTCGGCCACGATCAAGGACATCTGCACCCAGTACGAGAAGCTGGCTGCTAAGAACATACAGAATGCAGAAGAATGGTACAAGAGCTGCTTGACCATGCTGACTGAGAGTGCCGCCAAGGATGAGGTGTCTGAAAGCTGCTGCTTTCTCAAGGCCAAGACCCTGGAGATCAAAGCATGCCAGGGCATGAACTAAGCTCTGGGAAAGCAGCTGTGAGAGCTGGAGGATAAGCAGAACTCTGATGTTAGTGCTCTGCAGGACACATCAACAAATAACAAAATGAGTTGAGAACTACAGAGAGTTAAATGGCATGGTATTTAAAAGAATACCAGGACCTCCTACATGTGGCTTTGGACATTGACATTGCAGCTTACAGGAAACTCTTGGAAGGTGCAGAGACCCAGCTCAGTTTCACCAGCGTGGGTAGCATAGCCAGTGGCTATTCCCAGAGTTCTCATATCTTTGATTGATCTGCCTGAGGTGGTTTACAGACTAGCTCCTACTTGATGTCTGCTCACTCCTTTCCTACTTAATATGCCAGCCACATCCAAAAGAAGAAGATCAAGGTGGAGGAGACCATTGAGGCTGCAAAAGATGGGGAAGATAAAAATGAACCTCCCTCTGAAGGAAAAGCTGAAGAGGAGAAGGAGAAGGAAGTGGCTGATGAAGAGGAAGGAGAAGAAGAGGAAGAAGTTGCCAAGGAAGAATTTGAGGATGCAACGAAGGAAGAAGAAGGAGGTGAAGGTGAAGGAGAAGTTGCCCAAGAAGCTGAGGACGAGAAGAAAGATGAAGGTGCTGGAGAGAAGAAAGCAACTAAGAAAAGATTGAGCTCCCCTTTCCTTAATTATTTCAGAAATAAGCCTGCTAAAACCAGGTCAACCCTGTCACCAACCAAGCAGTTGAGTTTCCAATACTATATGAATTAAGAAGTCAATATATATAACATTCTGACGTGACTCAGGTTGGACATCAAAGGTTGTGCTATGACTTTTCTCCTTAGGCAGAGTATCTGTTTGCTTGCAGAGTGGTTTCCTGGCTTGCTGCCAGCCTGTGCATGGTCCATGCTTATGAGTTCAGGATCTATGACAATGTGAATTATTCAGATATTTACAATAAAAACAAATGAATAGATGAATTCACTGATGTTAATGTTAAACTTCATGGAAAAAATAGTCCTTTGAATCTTTGGTGGTTGGAAATTAAAGACCTCAAATCATGTGCAATGAACAATAAATAAAGTTACACTGAATCACAAAAAAAATACATTAGGGGTCAGGAAACATTAAAAAAACTGGGGAACCATTCCCAAATTAGGAAGGGAAGTCACAGGGTGTATGTTATTGCTACGAATAGAGTATATCCTACTACTTACAACATATACAATGTAATGTATTAGATGCCTTCCTATTGCATGAAGCATGTATTCTCATAGAGTAATACTGGTACATATGTTATAGTTATGGCAGCATGTCTTATCCTGTCTATATTAATAAAATGACTGCCCCCATGTGGTCAAAGATCCTGCCTCCATGTGGACACAAGATGGCCAGCAGGAAAGGGCAGTTGGCAGGGACCAGGCCTACAAGGGAGGGCACTTGTGAGTGATCAAGCCTACAAGGGAGGGCAGTTATGGAGGATCTAGGCCTGCAGGGGTGGACAATTAGGAGTGACCAGGCCTGTAGGGGAGGCCCACAGAGTAGGCAGTTAGAGGCAAACAGGCTGGCAGGGGAGCAGTTAGGCATCAATCAGGCTGGCAGGGGAGTGGTTAGGGGGTGATCAGACTGGCAGGCAGAAGTGATTAGGGGCAATCAGTAAGGCAGGCAGGTAAGCAGTTGTGAGCCAGCAGTCCTGGATTGGGAGAAGGATGTCCGACTGCCCATTTAGGTCCAACTACTTTGGTGGGCGTGGCTGGTGGGTATAGCGAAGGTATGGTCAATTTGCATATTACTCTTTTATTAGATAGGACTAGTGGCCTAGTGCTTAAAATTTGTACACAGCGAAGGGGAAGCGGGGAGCAGTCTCTCAGCCTGGCCTGGCCTGCATCCTCTCCAATCTGAGACCCCTGTGGAATCAGGCCTAAATGGGCAGTCGGACATCCCTTAAGCGTTCCCAGACTGGAGAGGAAGCAGGCTGGGCTCTGTGATTTTTAAATGTGTGAACTCATTCTATAACAACGTGGGAACAATAGGAGCTACATAGGGAGTTCTGCAGGATGTGGACAATACATTTTTTTTAAATATATTTTATTGATTTCTTACAGAGAGGAAGGGAGAGGGATAGAGAGTTGGAAACATCGATGAGAGAGAGACATCGATCAGCCGTCTCTTGCACACCCCCTACTGGGGACGTGCCTGCAACCAGGATACATGCCCTTGGCCGAAATCGAACCTGGGACCTTCCAGTCTGCAGGCCGACACTCTATCCACTGAACCAAACTGGTTTCGGCGGACAATACATTTTTTAATGACATCCTCCCCACACCCCTATTGCAGATTATCTAACCTTCTTGGCCCCACTGTGGCACAGAGGAATTAAGTATGAAGTGATCCAAGAATCCACAGCTTTTAATCACTAGCCTGGGTATTATTTAAAACAAGGCATTCTGATTCCAGTGTCTATACACTTGATTGCCATGGTATGAAGTAGTGTCCTGGGATAGAAGAGGACAAAAAAAAATCATAAAATATATCTCTGCTTTAAAATCCTGCCATATTTTGAGGCATATAATTTGCTTCTATTATGTAAAAAAAAATAGGTCTTGGAGACCATTTTGATCAAGACAAGACAGAGGAAGTAGGATGTTTGGAAAAAAAGAACAGCAGTAAAAATCTACAGAGAAATGATGATTCACATGTCTAGGAACATCACAAAAACAGTTTTAAATATAGGAAAAATTAAAATAAACTTCAGTATGGTTTTTCACAATTAGATATTTCATTGTGTTGCAGTAAATACATCAATTATGTTTAGACAACTTTTATTAATAACATTTAGTGAGATGCCTACATTTTAAATGTCTCCACTAATTTTAATAATATTTCTATCTGGCTGTGGAAAAGAGCCTCAGATATCTTCTGAAACAAATTTGCATACAAAAGCTTCAAATTGAGATCCAGATTCAAATTCCAGGAGAAATTTGGCCCCATGGAGTGGAAGATTCCAAATGATATACAAGTCTTGGTAAAGTTTATAACAGACTAACCTTCCCTTGACTTATATAATACTAACATGTCTTGGTTACTTGACAGCCTTTAAAATTTAAAAAAAAACACTGAATTTTTGAATTTATATATACGGAGTTTTAATTTATAGGTTTAGTTATAAACATTCATTTGGCTGCATGAAAGATATTTAAAGAGCTCTGCAGGATATGGACAATTCATTTATATGGATCAATCCTGATCATTGAAGAATATTTCAACTTCTTAGCCCCATTCATAAAACTCTAGTAGTGGTCACCCCTCTAAATGTGATAACTAAACATGACCCACATAAATTCTCAAAATGTATTCCAAAGGGTGGTACTTCCCACTCTGAGATCCATTGATTTAAGCCTTTGCATTCAGAGGTATCTAAGGCAAATTTCACAGCTTGAATGGTATAAGTATATAAGCCAACACATTTCTTCCCTTCTTTCTTTCTTTCTTCTTTTTTTTCTTTCAACATACATGAAACCCATAGTGTATTTTTTATTAAATAAAAATTGTTTTCATTAAAAGAAAACATAAATGAGTTTGTATTTTTGCTTCTGGGTCATTTTCTACAATTTTCATTCTATACCAATATGAGGACAATAGGAGCTACATATGGGCAATGTAGAAATTTTCATTCAATCCTCCTATAAATGTATAGGCTTTTGTTTATAAATTTAAAAAATAAACTAATTGAAATCACAATTGGTTAATAAAATTATATAGGTTTCAAGTGTGCAATTCTATAATACATCTGTATATTGATTGCATTATATGCTCACTAGTCAAAGTCAAATTTTCTGTCATCATTTATTTGACCCCACTTTACCCTTTACTACCCTCCAATCCCCTTTGTTCTGTTAACCACCATACTGTTGTCTATATCTATGAATTTTTGTTTTTCTTGTATATTCATTTCTTGCTTCCAATTTTATATCCCACATATAAATGAAGTCATATTGTTATTGACTTTTTCTGTCCAACTTATTTTTGTTGTTTTGTTGTTGTTAATCCTCACCCAAGTACCTGTATATCCATTGATTTTTAGAGAGAGTGGGAGGGAAGAGGAGAGACCCAGAGAGAGAAACATCAATATGAGAAATACACACCAATTGTTTGCATCCCACACTCATCCCAACCAGGGCTGGATTGAGCCTACAACCCAGATATGTGCCCTTGACTGAAATTGAAACCTGAGACTCTTCAGTCCATAGGCTGATGCTCTATCCACTGATCCAAACCAGCTAGGGCTGTCCAACTTATGTTGTTTGGCATGATATTCTCAGGATCTATCGATGTTATCTCAAATGGCAGTATTCCATCTTTTCTTATCACTGATTACTAGCAATATTCAGCCATTGAAGATATGTACCATTTATTTTTTATTCAAACATCTATTGAAGGACACATTGGATGTTTCCATGTTTTTATCACCATGTATAATACTATAATGAATATAGGGTGTGTCTATATATATATATATATATATATATATATATATATATTTGTGAATAAATGTTTCCAAAGTTTGGGGTAGATATCCATAAGAGGTCATATGGTAACTCTATTCTTAATTTCTTGAGGAACTGCCATACTGTTTTCCATAGTGGCTGTGGCTGTATTGGTTATTAACACATATGCTTTAATAAAAGTATTATATAGTGTCTAACCTAAGAATTAAATCAGAACAGACCATGTGTATTGAGCAACCAGACTGTGTATTGGGAAAGCACTCTCAGAAATGCATACTTTGGTTATAAAAAGGAATATAGAAATTCATTTTCAAAATACAAAGACTTAAGGAGTTCTGTAGAGTAGAATGGAAATGTGAGTGCTGAGTTGAAGTGGAATGAGTCCTTGGAAACTATGACCTGTAATTATCGTGGCTACCAAGACACAGTGTTCCTGAAAGGTCATGGTTTTATTTTAAGAAAATATAATAAACAACTCTCTAGCCAACTAAATATTTTATATGAATGGATGAAACTAATTTTATTTGTTATGCTTTTCCATTGGAAATCTGTTGGAATATGTTTGGAAGCAAGTCTTATTAAAATAGATTTTAAGTTAGCTTAGATGTATGTACATGCATCCATATGTATACATGTACATATAGACACATAAATACATCCCATACACGCATATATAAGAAAAGAATAAGAACACATGGATTAATTGTGAGTTATTTCACAGTTTCAAACCAATTTACCAAATTATGAGAATAATTTTTATGAGCATTTGTGCAATGAACTATTCTAAGTGCTCATATATATATATATATATATATATATATATATATGTTAATATAAACATCATAATATCTTGATAATAAAGTTACAATTCCAAGATGAAGACTTAAAGTGGCAAGATGAAAATCCAAACATTTTGGTCACAGAGTATCCTCTTAAACACCATATTCTGTGGTCTCCCTGCTCCATCAAACATCAGCTCTGAAAACTGTTCCACATGTGTGATAAAAAATGTCATGAAATATAAGTTCAAGTTAAGGCCAAGTTAAAGTGATCCTATTGCCTTTGACCTTAATGTTCTAATGTGTATTATGACACCAAATATCATATTCAAAATTTCTTGGGCCACTAAATTACCTCATTATAAAACATTTTGGGAGAAAAACAGTGTTGCATAAAATGTCTTTTGATACTGCCCTGCTGCATGATACTGCCCTGAACTAACACATTTTAAACAAATAACATTAATAGAAATTAATAGCCCTAACAGGTTTGGCTCAGTGGATAGAACATCAGTCTGTGGACTCAAGGGTCCCAGGTTTGATTCCTGTCAAGGGCATGTGCCTTGATTGGGGGTACTTCCCCAGTAGGGAACGTGCAGGAGGCAGCTGATTGTTGTTTCTCATCAATATTTCTAGCTCTCTCTCTCTCCCTTCCTCTCTGTAAAAAATCAATAAAATACATTAAAAAATAGAAATTAATAATTTCATACTTTACCCTTAAAATTTTAGCAATATTTTAAATTATATTTTTGAATGCTTTATAATAGTTATTTAAAATACTAATTCATAGAAGCAGAATATGAGAATGTTATTTATATATATATATATATATATATATATATATATATATACTTATCAGATTAGTTGACTAAACTCTTTGAATAAAAATTCAGCAGAGGGCATACCCCACAATTCCAAGTAGTATTTATCTTTTTAAAATATTCCATGAATAATTTATGATGATGGGAATTAAATGAATAGATAAAATTAGCCTGTTTTTCTTTCTTTTCTATTATTTAAAAAAAAAAAACACGTATCTTTATTGTTGAAAGTATTACAGGTAATCTCTCTCCCTCTCCCCATTAATCCCTCCCTGCACCCCATTCCCACACACCAGGCCTTCACCACACTGTTGTCTGTGTAGAAATATCAGCTTTGTCTTTGTGATACTTACAGATGAAGTTAATATGTTCAAAATGTAGAAGTTTCTGTAATCTAGGAAGCATAATAAAATTTAATGACCTAGGATATGTTTTGGTGGATTTAGATATGGCAAGAAAAAAAGAGAAATAGACTAACTACTTGATTTTAAAAAAAGGTGCTATATTCTCTGTTTTAATACATCTCTCACATAAACTTCAAATATTTTTATGTCTTTGACATAAACTCTGGAAATTTTTAAGTTTTCTGCCTCTAATTTTATGTTTACAAAGCACAAGTCTTAACTTTCAAATGACAGCTAGTTTTTCCTCATTAACAATTTTGAAAGTAAGAACTATTTTTTAAATTTTTTTTCCTAAAAATGACTGATTCCATTTTCTATTAAACGCCCTATGTCTCCTTTCTTACCATGTTGATTCTTGCTTTGTAACAGAGAAAAATGATACAAAATAAAAGTTTCATCAAGGATAAAGCATAGGAAATAGCCAAGTATCGCACATCCCAAAATAAACTATTGGATTTCTTAATTTCTTTGGAGATACCCATGAGTACCTATTTATTACATATCTATTTTGCCTTCTGTAGTAAAAAAAAAAAATCAGAGTTGAGTTTTACAATTCACCCCTAGAACCTGGGTGTCACGTCAGAACGGTTTTGAAAAAGAAAACAAGGGTAATACACTGCTAAGACCTCCCTTACCTTTTCCCGGGGTCTGACAAATGTGGTGTTAACATGTTGAGTGTAACATTTGGGATTTGAGATTGACAATGAGCAAGAAAACCAGGTGGAACTGCTGAAAGGACTCAATGTGAAAATCGCTTCATTCTCCTCGAGCTAATTCTGGCAGAAAGGGAATCTGACATAACACGGTGAGCAATGAGGCAAAAATTTCTTTCCATCACCTCTTTCCCCATCCTGGCTCCAACTCCAGTCAGATTCTTTCTTTTTCTACATCTCTTTTAGGCACATGTATTTAATAAGCGCTGCCTCCGTTCTTCCTTCCCGGTGTGTTATGATCTGTTATTCTGTCACTTGCATGGGTATAAATGTAACCTTAATTGACTCATTTATACCTTTCTTCCTGGCAATGGGTTTATTTTCCACCTATTTCTTTCCGAATAATACGAACCGGCCTACATTTTATATATACTATTTCCTATATCTTTTTCACAATGTTTGCCCTCTCCACTCACCACTTTTTATTTATTCTTTTACTTCATAGTGTAGACTTTCTATTTGCAATTTTTTCAACAATGCCTGATGCCAGGGTTGTATCATGTTTCACGTGCTGGTTTGTGTGAAAAGACCCATCCCTCAGATTCTAGTGGAAGTTTATCATTTCTGGTCAGTGATTCCAGGTTTTAAATAATTTGTAAGTGTTCAGTTTCTACCCAACTTTATCATCTGCTAAGAATTTAAAAATCACATTCTCTGTTCAGCTGTTAATGCTGGGATCCATATTTAGTTTTATAAGCTTTTCCCTGTTTTTAGTTTTGTTTTGGGTTTTTGGCTCATGAATTTTATTTCTGTTTGTCCAAAAAGAAATGTAAGAGTGGAATGTTAAGAAATTTCAGTTTAGTTCTGTAATGTCAAGAATTTAAAAATTAAATGCCCCATCCTCCTGCCCACTGAATTCATTCCAATGAACCAAATTAATCTAATTCCACAGATGTATTCAATGCAAATGAATCAATGGTATTGTTTTAATGGAACAATTGGGAAACTCAACATTTTATGGGGAAAAATCATTGAACTAATGGAGAGTAGGAGCTACTTTCTATGGGGCTTAAAGTAGACTCGCAGCCAGATTTGTTAGGAACAGATTACTCGTCAAAGCCAAGTCCAAAAGCAGAGCCCGGAGACAGAAAAGGTTTCCAGATGACTCCCTTTCAGCACCTGCGCGCAGCCTCGCTCTAACCTGCAAGATCTGAATGTCTCGACCACTTGAATCAATACCGTCCCGCTGCTTTTGCTTACACAGATCGGGGATGCGTTTACGTCTCTGGCCACAAGAAGAGTTCAATCATGGCTTAGCACCGTGCTCCTCAAAGGCCTGCCCTGCGATGACAGCATAAATCAAAATCACTCCGAATTCCTGAAAATATTCAGATCTTTGTGCCCCGGCCTTGACTTACAGAAACAGAATTTGGGGGGGGAAGGAGGCCTGGGAATACACACATGTGTTATCATTCCAGGGCCTGATAGTCACTGTTCTGGAATCCCTTTGCTCCTTTCTATTTTCTTGAACCGCTATATCTATTTCCGCGCCTCTTTCTAATTAATCACACGATCCTCTCACCGCTGTCTTTCCACCATTTTAAACTGTAACCTCACTGTACCTTGTCTATCCCTGTAGCAACTTCTAACCCCTTGGTATTTTATCAGAGTGCAGGTCTTGATCTGACTTGACCTTGGAATTTCCCCCCAAGGAGTCTCCCTTAAAGGAATAGATATTTATAATATTGAAACTTTGCAGAAATAAAAAAGTGGGTTTTATAACAATTCGTATTTCTATCAGATATGGACTCTGCAATGCATCCTAAGGGCAATATTGAAGGACATAGGAGACTTTTTGTGCTTTAAGGTAGGGAAGTTCCAACATTATTGAAAGACTGCTCAAAGTCAGAGCAGAAAGATGCAACAAGCAAATGAAAGGACAAATGTACTTCAAGTCAATTGCGGGCTGTTTTATGGACGGCAAAGAGAGAGAAAGAAACGTGAGCTTTGAGGGCTGCCTTGAGGGCGTGTACCCAGTTATTATTACTATTTTTAAAGATATATTTCATTCTTTTTTATTGATTTTTTTTACAGAGAGGAAGGGAGAGGGATAGAGAGTTAAAAACATCCATGAGAGAGAAACATCCATCAGCCTCCTCTTGCACACCTCTTACGGGGGATGTGCCTGCAACCAGGGTACATGCCCTTGACTGGAATCGAACCTGGGACCTTTCAGTCCGCAGGTTGATGCTCTATCCACTGAGCCAAACCGGTTTTGGCGGGAGTGTACCTAATTAAACTGGAACTGGATAGCAATCCGGACAGTTTGAATTCGCACTTACTGTGAAGAAGTCCCATCTCGGGACCTGGCGCGTCCTCGGGGGCTGTGTGTTCGCACTGTCTGTGTTTCCTCCTCTGTCAGCCTGGTGGTCCATGTGTTGGAGGTCTTTTCTGTTTCCCTTCAGTACAGTGTTTCACTTGCTCTCCACTCCCCTGTTCGGTTCGTTTGCCCTAATTACGATGACCTGATAAAGAGTGGAGGTGACACTTTCAGACCGCCAGTTCAAGCCGTCTCATTAGGCAGGAAACCCTGCCATTTGTCTATTTTAAATAAAAAGGTGCGCCGAGCACAGAACAAACCCGAGCAGCCAGCCACAGAAATTCCTTTCAGCAGATCTATTTGCTTCTCTTTGGTATTCAATCTGATCTCTCAAGCAACAGGCAGTTGTAATGAATTAAATGGCCCTCTCGTTTTCAAGTGGAAGTCTTGATTTAGAAGGTGCTCTGTTTTGGCAGACCTGCTGGATTCCTAGCCTCACACATTTCAATGGTTAATCATGAAGTAGCTGAAAATTGTACTCCTTTTTGGAAGTATTAAATAACTACAGAGGATGTTTTGTTATTTAAAAACGTCGAAAACGCAGCGGGCCGAACAGCTCATGAATTTGCGTCGGTGGCATCATTTTCAAAAAGACTGGTTAGCCAAAACCGGTTTGGCTCAGTGGATAGAGTGTCAGCCTGCGGACTGAAAGGTCCCAGGTTCGATTCTGGTCAAGGGCATGTACCTTGGTTGTGGGCACATCTCCAGTAAGGGGCGTGCAGGAGGCAGCTGATCGATGTCTCTTTCTCATCCATGTTTCTAACTCTCTATCCCTCTTCCTTCCTCTCTGTAAAAAAAATCAATAAAATATATTTAAAAAAAAGAGACAGGTTAGTCATTGAATGGTGTTGTCAAGAAAGATGGAATATAGAGTATGGTACCTTGAGATACGAGTTTAATTCGTTCCGTAACCTTGAGGCGTGGGAAACTATGAGACACTCGAGTCGCGGTAAACTGGTGGGTCGTGTGCAGCTGGCCGACCCTCCAGATTACTCCTATCTCAACTGTTGCTCGTATTTCAAAGCAAAAATCGCTCGCTCGACAGCTTGTATCTCAAAAATCTCGTATGTTAGGGCACTCGTATCTCGAGGTACCACTGTAGTTCTGAATGTATTTTGTCAAATGAGCATTCCCTGATGATAATTGATACAACGTGCGGAAACTCACAGGCTTTCAATGGTTGAGTTAAATGTCTGCATGTGGAGGGGTGGAGGGCTTTCAGGCCGTTCTCCATCCTGGACCAGAGCTTGGGAGGAAGGGACGAGCTCAGTTCCACGCCATAGTGGTGACATGCAGTTTCCCTGCTAAACCATTTGAATCCCAGGGTCACTACCGAATAGCTTTCTCTCGCTCTGCTTTCACAGGATGCTTTTCCAAATGGAGAAACTAAAAAAATAAATAAATAAATGAAGACCCTACATGTATTCATGCTTTATTGTTTCAAATCACACACTTCTTATGTTTCATCAGGAATACATCTGATTGATTCTATGAATACGTTGGACCACAAATGAAGATCACACTTTTTTAAAAAATATATCTTATTGATTTTTCACAGAGAGGAAGGGAGAGGGATAGAGAGCTAGAAACATCAATGAGAGAGAGACATTGATCAGCCGACTCCTGCACGCCCCCTACTGGGGATGTGCCGGCAATCCAGGTACATGCCCTTGACCGGAATGGAACTTGGGACCCTACAGTCCGTAGGCCGAAGCTCTATCCATTGAGCCAAACCGGTTTCGGCAAGATCACACTTTTTTTTAGACTCTATGACTTAGTAATATTTAGGGTCACCCATGCAGATGTCAACCTGCTGGCCCCTTAGTAACAAGGATGGGCCTGCGCAGTTTCATTTCACAAGTGTCCGCAGGTTTCCATGACATTGGTCTTTCTATTTCCAGCGGGATTCCTGACTTGAAGAGAAATAAGTATTGTTTCACCAACCTTTGCCACACAAAGATGAATATGCAGTTAAACTTTTCTTGGTAATTTTTTCTGCAGCTCCTGGACGTTTTTGTTTGTGTCTTTCCTGCTTTCCTGGCAGTAACACTGGTCTATTGGTCTCCTTTTCTCTCTCTCTCTTTCTCTCTCTCTTTAATATATTTTATTGATTTTTTTTACAGAGGAAGGAGAGGGATGGAGAGTTAGAAACATCGATGAGAGAGAGACATTGATCACCCGCCTCCTGCACACCCCCCACTGGGGATGTGCCCGCAACCAGGATACATACCCTTGACTGGAATCGAACCCGGGACCTCTCAGTCCCCAGGCCAATGCTCTATCCACTGAGCCAAACCGGTTTCGGTGGTCTCCTTTTCTCTTTAAATATGCCAGCTTTTTTTTAAATAAAACTTTGTAATTTATTTATTTATTTTTATTAATGTGTTACATGTAAACATATCTTCCCATTGACCCCCCCCCCATCCCAGGCATACACTAACCCCCCAGTGTCTATGTTCATTGGTTATGCTTATATGCATGCATACAAGTCCTTTGGTTGATCTCTTATCTACCCCACCTCTCCTTAACCTTCCTGCTGTAATTTGACAGCTTTATAATATCCTCGAACAATAAAAGAGAAATTGGGGTCATCAGGAGGTCATTTCCATAGGAAAAGAAGGGGATTTTGTTGATGATTACACGAAAGGATTGAAATGGAAAAATCATAAAGACACATGAAACTTTTCTTGGAAAAATGGGATCCATATTGCTCTATCTTTAATAAAGAATAGACATGGGAGGGTGAAATCTTATTATGTTGGTGGGTTTTGCACAATTAAAATGATGAAAATTGATTAGGACCTAACCTGATCTCATGAAAAAAAAATTTTTTTATTCAAACACAGATGAAGAAGTATGGCATTGAACCTTTGGGGTCCAGTAATATTCAGCATCAATTGTAATTTTTAAAAATGCCACAGACCTACATGTTGTGCTAACTGCCATGATCTGAAACAAGATTGATTTGCTTTAAAAACAAAAATTGTCCAAACTGTCTAATGATTCACACAAACTATGAGCGTTTTCTAGAGATTCTAATGAGGTCTTTGAGGCAACACCAAGAATATCAGTACCCTGCCAAAACTGGTTTGGCTCAGTGGATAGAGCATTGGCCTGTGGACTGAAGGGTCCCAGGTTCGATTCCGGTCAAGGGCATGTACCTTGGTTGCGGGCACATCCCTAGTGGGGGGCATGCAGGAGGCAGCTGATTGTTGTCTCTCTCTCATCGATGTTTCTGGCTCTCTATCCCTCTCCCTTCCTCTCTGTAAAAAAATCAATAAAATATATTTAAAAAAAAAAAGAGTATCAGTATCTTTTAAGTGCTGGCATTAGCAGGGTCTTGTGACATTCCAACTGGGCGGATGTGGGAAGGTTTGATGGCATCCGTAGCCCAGAGCACACGTCTTCTCTCTGTGTTCCCCGTTGTCCGCGTTGGAAGCCAGTGCCCTTCAAACGAAAGATGAATGAGATCGTCCTCAGCCCTGCTCCAGGCCATCACATCCATCCCCCATCATTCTGCTCCCCAGCCCTGCCATTCCACCTCCCCTCACCCTCCTGTCTGATGTTACAAATTGGGCCGGGTCATTTCCCGCAGCCAAAACAGGAGATTTAGAAGCACCTGGGAGTTCTGGAAAGCCAGCCTGCCCGTCGTGAAATGCTTCCTGTCCGGGCTTAACAGCCCCGGGGAGAGAAGGAATGAGACGACGTCAGGGGATTGGGACCGCTACAAATAATAGAATCGTAAAGCTCACATATGGAGGAAAAAAAAAAAAGGTTTCTTTGTAAAAATTACTATCTTGACACCCTATAACTAATATAAGTTGAGAAATTTCTTAAACATGACTTAACCTACCTACCTTAATATGACAAGATTAGTTTCAGCAGAATTATTTCCTGGAAAATAAAAGGTTTTAGTGGATAATTGATACTCATAACGTTGGTATTAAAGAAGGTTTTGTTTAAAAAAAAGGGAAAAAGAGGTGAGGTGTGGGTGGAACTAGCTTACTTGAAACACTGCCCTGGGCATATAGTATATTCTTTATGGACAGGCAGCCTTCTAGTCCCTGTGTCCTCACCAGATGCTGGAGGAAAGAGATTTCTATTAAAGATTGCCTATGTGCCTATGGGAACTGCTTATTTTGCTTGTATCAAGGAGAACAAAACTAAAAAAGCCACTCACATTTTATTCAACTCCCTCCCCCCAACCTATTTATATAGTTGAGATTTAAGCTTATTAGTAGCTTAGAAGAATTAGACATTTATTTTATTTTTACCACTTTTTGGTAAACTTTGGTTTGTAGTGAACTTGCCTGATTCTTTTCTTCAAGCAGATGTAGGAGACGTGGAGGCACAGGATGGTTCAGAGTCCTGACCACCACTGTCAGTCCCCACCCCCGTTTGACCAAAGTCAAGCACAAGCCTGAGTGTCCTGACTTAGAGAATCTTTTCAAAGCTTCCACATGGAATTTCTGCTGGAAATATGCTGAGGACTCTTCAGCCACCCAACTGCTCACTCTAGCTACCCTCCAAAGCCGCCCTCCCAAGTATCAGATGCACAAAAGTGAGCTTTAGCCTTCAGAATACTTGCCAGAGGCACTGAGCATCACCAACATCGGGAATTTGGTAAAATGTATACAGTGGTACCTTGAGATACGAGTTTAATTCGTTCCATAACCTTGAGGCGTGGGAAACTATGAGACGCTCCAGTCACGGTAAACTGGTGGGTGGTGTGCAGCCGGCCGATCCGCGCGATTACTCCTATCTCAAATGTTGCTCGTATTTCAAAGCAAAAATAGCTCGCTCGACGGCTCATATCTCAAAAATCTCGTATGTTAGGGCACTCTTATCTCGAGGTACCACTGTATTTCCCTCCAGAAACAAAGAAAGTCCATGGTCAAAATTGTTAATGGCCCTAGCAGGCTGGGCTCAGTGGAAAGAGCGTCAGCCTGCAGACTGAAGGGTCCAGGGTTTGATTCTGGTAGAGGGCACATGTCTGGGTTGTGGGCTCGATCTCCAGTGGGGAGCGTGCAGGAGCCAGCCAATCAATGATTCTCTCTCATCATTGATGTTTTTTTATATCTCTCTCTCCTTTTCCCTTCCTCTCTGAAATCAATCAATGAATATATTTTAAAAAACTGTTAATGATTTTGAGGACACACAGTTACCAACGAACACCCCAAAGCATGTGCGTGGGCCGGAACCACCCACATCTTCAGAGCAAGTTCAAGTTTCTTTGATGCCTTTTCCCCAGATCACAGGCAGAGTTCCTGTGCTTTTAGACAAAGCTCTGAAGCTATCATTCACACTGCGGCATGCGAGGTGAAAACAGCTTAATGTGTTCCTCTTGGTATGATTATCATCCCTGAAATGGACCAGGACTGAAAACAGTTACATCCGTAAAAATGCACAGTGAGCTGACAGGTGAAGAAGGCACAGACGAAAAGGTCACAAAATTCTCTGGATTCCTAAAGTCTCATGAAGTTTATATGACACACACACACACACACACACACACACACACACACACAGGGGTACCTCGAGATACGAGTTTAATTCGTTCCGTAACCTTGAGGCGTGGAAAACTATGAGACGCTCAAGTTGCGGTAAACTGGTGGGTCGTGTGCAGCCGGCCAATCCGTGCGATTACTCCTATCTCAAATGAAGCTCGTATTTCAAAGCAAAAATCGCTTGCTTGATGGCTCATATCTCAAAAATCTCGTATGTTAGGGCACTCGTATCTCTCGGTACCACTGTATATATATGAAGCATCCCATGGAAGAGAAGTTTAAAGGAGGTTAAGTTCATCTTTGTTCTATTAATTCCATTTCCCAACTTCACTTTCCTAGGTATTCAGTAATAGAAAATTACAATTCAGTCGTCAATAGGATGTATATTATGGATTGACTATTTCCCTTTTTTTTCTCTCCTCCTCCTCCTCCTTCTTCTCCTCCTCCTCCTCTTCCTTCTTTTCTCTCTGTCTCTCTCTCCCTCTCCCTCTCCTTCTCTCCCTCTCTCTCCTCCCCTTTCTCTCTCAGTGAATTACCTAGGTGTTTTTTTTCCTCCCTAGCATCACATAGACACAGTTTTGGCTAAATTTTGCAGGCGGTCAACTTAATTTGTAAATCTGCTATGTGCTTGGTAAATCAAAGCTGCACTATTTCTGGGATGTGAAGCCAGAAAATTTGGAATCCAACCTCTCACTTCTGACACATCATCGCCTTTGGGAAAGTCATTTGACCAAGATTATTCATTGACAAAGAACCAACTTGGGTCAGTTTCCTCTGCGCTCCCTTTCTGACTACTCCTCAGTGTTGGGCTTCAATGCCATGCCTTGTGGAATCCAGTCTCAGCAAGAATCCTGCTAAGTCAGTTTATTCAGAATTCCCTTCCTCAGTATCTGATCACCCTCAGTATCTGATCTATTTCCTCTTCCCTCACCCCTGGTATCTGATCACCCTGACCTACCTTCAGGAAGAATTTGTCAAGGGAAGTAAATTTAGCCAGAGTCTCCCCTTAACCCAAAGGTTTCTTCTTAGTAATTTTCTCTCCACGAAACCTCCACCCACACTTCCTGCTCCTTGTCTGTAATTCCCACCTGTTCTTGCTGTTTCTGATTTGAACCCAGTTACATACCGAGCTCTCTTTTTCCCTTATTACACATTTTTTTTTCTATAAAATGTATCTTCATTGCTTTAACTTCTGTGTCGCTCTGATTTTCTTTAACACACAGACCCTCTTTCAGCATCGGAGTTTTTACTTGGGAATAGAAATAACACCCTCTATACAAATCTTGGGATCGGCGCAAGTGAGATAACATACAGGAAAGACCTTTAGAAAATAAGAGGCAGTGTGAGTTGCTATTATCATGGAAGGTTCGTAAGATCTTTCAGAAGAGCTTCAAATTGTATAAGATTTTTAATTTTAAAAAAATCAAATTTTTCAGCAGAAATTTGCCAAGGGAATACATCTTTTGTATTCCACAAACAAAATGCCAGCTATGTTAAGCGCTGGATATGTTTATTGTGGTAATCATTCACCATCTATATGTATCTTAAATCGTGACATACGTATAACTTAAAAAAATGAAGCTAATTTGCATCCTGAGTATATATGCCAATTATTAGATTCAGTGGAGTCTGGGGTAGAATTTCATTGTTAAACATATATTTCTTTGTGAAGCAAAATGGACTACTCTTCCCACTCAGTGGAATGAATAAAAACTATCTCTACTTTTATGACAGTTTTGGACAGGTTTTACTCACAATTGAGTTACCAAAACTTTTCGTTACAATAGCTTCTCGGATTTTGGAATAGGTGATGAGAAACAGCCAACCTGTATTCCCACAACATCAATATTTAATGCCATTTCTCCTTCGGGAAGTCCAAGCCGATTCACTTTTGAAAAACATTTATTAAATGTCTTAATGTGTGTAGCACTGAGACCTGCCCATCCTGTTGTGTGAAAAGCAGAAGAGCAAAAAGAGATAAATTTGACATCAACAAAATAAAAATAAAATTAAAATTTTGTGCATCAAAGGACGTTATTAAGAGGGAGAAAAGGCCAGTGGCAGGATGGAAAAAATAATTGCCAGTCATGTATCTGACATGGATCTAGCATCCAGACATATAAACAGAGGAAGATCCAAGAGCGGGAGACCCGCGGAAAATCTGCAATGTTTGGGCCCCTCAACATATACTGAGTTACCACAATTAGTTATTGTGGAACAGGACAACAACTAGAAGATGAGAAAAGAGAACTGTTAAATTAGAAAAATTTTTTAAATATATTTTATTGATTTTTCACAGAGAGGAAGGGAGAGGTATAGAGAGTCAGAAACATGGAAGAGAGAGAGACATCAATCAGCCGCCTCCTGCACGCCCCCAACAGGAGATGTGCCCGCAACCAAGGTACATGCCCTTGGCCAGAATCTAACCTGGGACCTTTCAGTCCGCAGCTGATGCTCTATCCACTGAGCCAACCCGGTTTCGGCAGGAATGTTTTTTATAGTTCACAATTTTGAAATGCCTTTGTGCCCCTGCCCTAAATTCATGGCAATTCCAGAACAGAGTCGTTCATCGAGCAACAATGGAAATATCATCAAGTTGATGGGCAGCTCTGCTTGCGTTTTCATTGTTCCTCATTTAACCATCACCCCCCCCCCTCTATTTTCCCCAGCTTTTGGTGTTATTGTATGTTATATGAAGCCCTTCCAAATCACCTTTGAAGGAAGCAGTTTGGCATGCTAAAGTAAACGGGGATCCAGAGATGTTTGGTTTAGGCAGCAAAACAAACTCAACTGGACAAAAATAATGCCCAGCCCTTCGGATCTGAAATCCTATTTCTCCTTGTCTGCATGTTCCAGGGCCATCAGGTAAATGAATGTGCATCGCTTGGTGAGCCTCGAGGAAATACGCTGCGAATGGCAAAGCTGGCGAGTGACTATTGAAATCAGTGGGAAGTGACGCTAACGAACTCTTCATTCGAGAGTCTCATTCTCATCATTTCATTCCCAGTGATAAAGGCCAGTGAAATGGATCTGCGTAATTGCAAACTCGATTGCTACCTCCGTTGAGGACACATGAAAATGGCTCATAATTTTTTCCTCTCTCTCTCCTTCTTCTTGTCTGGCTCTTTTGTTCCATCCGTGGGATTTTCAGAGAACGTTTCTGAACTACTAGCAGTTTTGACATTTCCCATGGCCTGTGGGCACCAGTGCAATTTTGTCCTTTTAAAACGAAATGTGATGGTGTCAGCAGATGAGAAAGCAGAGCTGATACTTCGGTGGCCTGGATATCACAACTCTTTCTTCTGCCAAGAAACACACACACACACACACACACACACACACACACACACACCATAAGATTTTCTTCTTTTAGAGGGCCCAGTAGTGTTCTATTGTGTAAATGTATTGCGGCTTTTTTATCCACTCATCTACTGATGTGGGACTACCCATCAGCAGAAGAAAATATTTGCAACAACATGGCTGGACCTAGGGAGTGTTATGCTCAGTGAAATAAGACAATCAGAGAAGGACAAGTGCCATGTAATTTCACTTGTCTGTGAATCCAATGAACAAAATAAATTAACACACAAAATAGAAACAAACTCAGAGATGCAGAGAACAGCTGTCAGAGGGGCGGGGGTTAGGGAAAAAGTGTATTATAGTTCTACTTTCCCTCTTGTCTGTGTATTTCACTAAAAATACAGGAGGAGGAGAGGAAATACACAGACAAGAATATGGTGATGAGCAGAGGGAAAGAGGGGTGGGGAGGGTATAAGAGGGGGAAGGGAATAAATAGTGATGGAAGTACACTTGACTTGGGTGGTGAACACAATACAATATACAGATGATGAACTATAGAATAAAATTCAATAAAAAAGAAATAAAAAGTTTTAAAAGCCTCATAAGAAAAAATAAACAACAACAACAAAAACCCTCTAGCCAAAACTGGTTTAGCTCAGTGGATAGAGCGTTGGCCTGTGGACTGAAAGGTCCCAGGTTCGATTCCGGTCAGGGGCATGTATCTTGGTTGCGGGCACATCCTCAGTGGGAGGTGTGCAGGAGGCAGCTGATTGATGTGTTTCATCAATGTTTCTAACTCTATTTCTCTTCCTTCTTCTTTGTAAAAAACAAACAAACAATAAAATATATTTTTAAAAAACCCTCTATTTATCTAAGATCCATAAGGAAAAGAGGGAGGCACAGAAGTTTTTAGACATTATTGGCTACAGGAAAGATACTTTAAACCCATTTACATCAAAGGTGTTTCTTCAACTGATTTCAAGGTGTGTGTGTGTTTTTTTTAAGTTAAATATATTATAATTTGATAATCACTCTAGATATAAATCTATAAGAACAAAAAATGTTTGCAGGGGCAAAATTTGTTAAAGAAAAGAGTCAGGGGGAAAAACAGATACAGAGGCGAAGGAGCATTGAACAGACTGTCAAACTACAGCGGGAAGGCAGGGGAGGTTGGCAGGGTGGGGTAAAGGGGTAGGGGTGCAGTAAGAGATCAACCGAAGGACTTGTGTGCATGTATGTAAGCATAACCAATGGATATGAGGCACTGCATGGGGGAGGGGGCAGGTGAGGGCATGTCCTGGGGGTAGGGGAAGCAGGGGGGAGATCAGTGGGGGGAAAAAAAGGAGACATATATACTACTATTTGTAATACTTTAAACAATAAAAAATATTAAAGAATTAAAAAAACAAATATTAAAAAAAAGATAATCATTCTAAGAAGATTTTGTGGGATTGCTCTAATTGTCAGTTTTTTCCAATTAAACCAAGGGAAATAGGTCCATGTTAGGCACCTAGCAGTAACTAGCCAGCGTGACCCTGATTCACAGTTTCACAAGGTAGGTGTTATTATTAGCCCATTTTCCAGATGAGAATATTAAATCAAGGAGAGGTTAAGTAATATGCTCATGTCAGTAAGTGGTAGAGCCAAATCCTGCTCCTTAGTTTTCAAATCTGAGTTCTATTACCTCTTGCTATGCTCTAGGCCAGTGGTTCTCAACTTGTGGGTCGAGTCCTGCTTTCTGATGGTCTTAGGCTCTACAGCAGTGACCCACAGGTTGAGATCCACTAGCGGGGTCACCTAAGACCATCAGAAAACACAGATATTTACATTACGATTCACCACAACACGAGGAACTGTATTAAGTGGTCGCAGCATTAGAAAGGTTGAGAACCACTGCAATAGGCTGAAGACTGAAATCCAGATCACTTGCAACTCACACATCTCCTCATTGGTTGAGTCCTGACAGGTCGTTGGAAAAGAATGCAGAATTTCACTATCAAGGTCAAAGTCCATTAAAAAAATACTTATCTTCCGCTGATGCCAGCACTTCCAGTTGTTGGAGGTAAGATAGAGACAACGTTTTCTATTGAAAATGAGTTCCAGATTCCCTTTTGCCTCTCTAATTCCTTAACTTTCAGACAATATGTTCCAGACTCTAAAAACCACTCAAAAAGAGCAAAAGAAATCAAAGAGCAAAATTGGGGGGTGAAGGGGGGGAGGATTTTATTTGGGCATTTTGACTTGAGAGAGAGAGAGAGAGCCCTTTTGAGTTCCTTTTCTAGACCCTAGACCTTAAAATTTCAAAATTAGCGTCACCCCCAGAAGAGCACATTGCCCCTCCTTCTCTCCATGCCAGGAAGGGGCACAGGGCTCATCTCCCCAACACCAGCTGTCTCAGAAACCCCAGGCCTGCTTCACCTCCAGGGCCATGCGTTTTAACCTCTCGCTCCCTTTGATTTTTATCCTATGGCTGTGTAACCAAATTCCAATAGTCAAGTTTCAAGGGCAGGGAGGCGCGGGCCGGGCAGTTGCATTTGGCCCAGGCAGATGGCAGACAGTCTCCTGGAACAGCGTGCTCAGATTCCCTGCTGCCCAGCAGGTATGTTGAGTCTTCATTCAACGCACGGGCAAAGCGATAGGCTATCTGCCTCAAGAATGAAAGCCCCTTCGCCTACTTCCGGCAGATAACGGGCGATGTGTTTTTGAGTGGGACACTTTTATCTCTCCTTGGTGGTGAAGATGATTTCCACGTGATAGCCAAACCATAAGGTAAGCCGAGCTAATGGGTCTGATTTGTAGACAGCATATGGACCCCTGCGTGCAGATAAAGGCATCCTTTCTTCTTCGGTTGCCTGAAGCTTTTCAAATATTGAGGAAGAGCTTTCAAGGATTGGGTTCTGAGATGCTTCCTCAATTTGTCTAACTGTTGCTAGTAGCCAGGTGTTATGGCAACATCTGGTGGAAGTCTGTTTTAAGGCTTTGCTAAGAAGACGTCGGCAACATCTCCAGCCTTGTTAAACTAACAGTGTGTTGGGAAGGCTGGAGTAAAATCGGGGTTACCTCCACTGCAGGAAAATCTTTAAATAGTACAGACTGTGGGGAGAATGTGATACTATGAAGTAAAAACTTAAATATATTCATAACTTTACTCAATGTTCCCGATTATTGAAAGTGTAGAAGCAAGAAGATATATATGTTACCTTATATATAGTACCAAAAATTAATTTTATTTTTAATATATTTTATTGATTTTTTACAGAGAGGAATGGAGAGGGATAGAGAGTTAGAAACATCTATGAGAGAGAGAAATATCAATCAACTGCCTCCTGCATGCCCTCTACTGGGGATGTGCCTGCAACCAAGGTACATGCCCTTGACCAGAATCGAACCAGGGACGCTTCAGTCTGTAGGCCAACACTCTATCCATTGAGCCAAAGCAGTTAAGGCCAAAAAATTAATTTTAATATTCTTTATTGGACTGCTATTTAAATAAATGTTGGCACATCAATAACATAACATATTATGTCCTAAAAGTAAATTTCATAAATATAAATCCAATTGAAGTAGGATTCAAACCTGTTTAAATAGATTATTCAAATTTATTTTTAAAAATAAAGAATATACACACAGATATGAAAAGCATGGCATTAGGTAGCTCTGGCCGGTAAGATATACTAGTAGATAATTTTTATTTTGTTTAGATTTCCAACAATAAATATATATGATAATTATACACAGAAAGAAAGTCATTTACAAATTAATACCATGCCATTTTCATAACTGTCTCAAATCCCTGCTATTATTCATAAAATGATCACAAACAAAAAAAGGTCTCTGGATTGCAGTCATTCCATCAGAAATCAATCAAGACACTATTTGGCAGAAATATAAATGTCAAGGTTTTTTTTTTATGAGTTTTTATTTTAATGTCCCTTGCATTTAGTGAAAACATTCTGATTTTCGTCAGCTGACTTTTAAAAAACATGACAATATATGACACTCAGTCAGTTAATGACAAGTAACATTAGTATGAAATGAAAAATACAATTTTGGGATCATATACTCTTAATATCTCGCATTATATCTAACCGTATAGCTTCTTTGTATTTTTTAAGGCACCCCCCCCCCCACATTCATTTCTTTAAAAACCTGCTACACAGCTCAGTCCCCAGGTCTCTAAGCGCAACATACAGCAAGGGATTCACATACATGGACTTATTCTCGAAGAGTCTCTGCCGCGAAGGTTAAGTGGCAATCAAAGTAACTCTGTGGCTGAGCTCTTAATAAAGTGCAGGTCCCTGTGTCTTAGGAAAGGTTCCCTCAGCGCACTTGGAGCTGAATATTTCTCATATTCTTCTAGGAAAAGGCATGGAGTTTGAGCAGCCCTGCAGAGAATACTAATAGGTCCCCTGGCAGCAGCATTTTTAGCTGTGCTGGAGGTTTTCCTTAAATCTCCAAAGGACACGGTTAAATTGAGATTCGAGAGATCACTTGCGAGGCAGTTTGGTTTAAATGACTTAATGGCGCATCCTCAGTGGCTTGACACAGAACCTCCGGATATTCTTTACCCGAGTGTGACTAGCCAAATGGCACTCTATTGATGCCACCAGAAGATTTGTCATCTAGGATGACCGTGTTGGCACTCTTCCAAGTTGCATCTGTTCCCTGGGAAAAAATATGCTGTGTGTGGGGTTGTAATTTTATTAGAGTCTTGTTTAAAACATTTCATTTATATATATGCAGGGTGTCCCCAAAATGAATACAGGCTTTAAATAATTATTAATTCCAATGGGTTAAATCTAAAAAGAAAAAAAATCATCAATTGAGCTATTAAAAATGTATTTGTATACATTTTGGAGGGGAATCATATTGGCTTTGGAAGTCTTCAGTCTATCTATGCAAATCTTCAAATGAATTATCAATGGAAAATGTTATTTTTTTAAAAATGGTTTGAGTTCAGATGTAGCAATGTAAATGTCTGGAATTCATTTGCTTTTTCCCTTCATGTAGTTAGTTAATAACCTTTATTGTAGCCATGGCGTATCAGCTGACATAGGCTAAAACCTTGACTTTCATTGTCATGTGGTTAAAGGTAACATACTCACAGATTAGAATATAACATTTTTCAAGAAGACCAAATCAAAGAGAAAAGAGTTCCACCACTTCAGAGTCAAATGATTTTAGGGTGTTATTATGTAAACCAATGGCTGAAAAATACTTGAATCACTTTTCTTTCCTATATTTAAACATTCGGACAATTATATACTTTACAAAGTGTTCTCCCTGATTCTAATACCAACTGGCACCATACATACTTATTACAATACAGGAGGTCGGTGCACCAAATTCAGGCCTGCACCCTCTCCCATCTGAGACCCCTTGGGCAATGTCCGACTGCCAGACATCCCTCTCATAATCTGGACTGCTGGCCTAACTGCTCACCTGCCTGCCTTCCTGATTACATCCTAACCGATCCCCTGCCAGCCTAATTGACACCTAACTGCTCCTCTGTTACCCCAATCACCCCTAACTACCCTTCCTTGCTGGCCTGATCTCACCCCCCACTGCCCTCCCCTGATAGCCTGATTGCCCACAACTGCCCTCCCCTGCTGGGCATCTTGTAGTGACCATCTTGTAGTGGCCATCTTGCGATGATGTGGGGGTGGCCATCTTGTGGCAATCATCTTGTAGTGGCCATCTTCTTATGACATGGGGTGGCCATCTTGTGACAGCATTGCAGTGACCATCTTTGTGACAATGCCAGAGCGGCCATCTTGTGACAATATTGTGTGATGCCACCTCGCTTTTGTTATATAAGGTTATTGATTATATTTAATATGGTCCATTTTACTCTCTTGTGACTATTTTGTTACTATCAAAGTATATGATCATCTAACTATTGTATATCTGAAACTAATACAAAATAATATTAAATGTAAACTGTTATTGAAAAATAATAAGTTTGGAAGATTTGGAAAGCAGAAATTATTCAAAATAATAAGAAACAAAATGCCTTGATAATTTCTGGGGAGGGTTTGTAAATCATTAGAAGTATTCTTATGATATTAGATGAGTTATGTATCCATTTTGAGAAAATTAATTTGATATAACACAAACAAAAAATCCAATGTTCAACTCCTGCAATTAGATGAAAATAATATTTCAGTTGAACCTTAATAAAAGACATGAACACTTCTTTAATTTCAAAAAAAATTATACTACTTTCTTAGGAGACTTCCCATCTAAAAATAAAGAGAGCTTTTGTTTGATTCATCAGATGACAAACATTGCAAGAAAATATTTCTCGGAAAATATTTTCTGCAGCAACAAAGAAAACCTACTTCAAGGTGGAACTGCGCATGGATTCTAAAATAAAACTTGCTATCTTGGATATTCTTCAATGAAAAGGAAGCATGTCCGGAAATACAAGCCTTCCCCAGACAATTAGAAAAAAAAGTTACTCACCAGTGTAGATGTTACCTCATATCAGAGTGTTTAATAGTGCTATTTAAAGATTCTCCAAATATGTCAGCACAAATCACTAAAACATCTTCTGAGCTAAGATAATTCAAAACAGAATTCTAATTGACTTAGAAAAATATTTATGGATCTCCAGTAACATTAAACATATTTCAATAATACTTTGTTTTTCCTCATGTCTAAGGAATATTTGATATCCTTTGTTCATTACTTAAATGTCTTATAAACAGTTAATTTAATGAAAATTACCTAATCTGGATAATGTTCTTGGTGTTTAGAATCTCATATTTAATTAAAAGGGGAGGGGGGACTTTTTTTTTTAGCTGTAGTATATGTGAACTCCTAACTCTACTTGGAAAGTGTGTTTAAGTAGACATGCAAAAGAGGATAATGATTTGTTTGAAATTCCTCTTATTATTAAGGAGAAGTGAGAAGTATTGATTAATTTTAAAGTCAAATATGCATGCTGAGATTCTCAGAGAAGCACTAAAAGAAATAAGAATAGAACATGTATCTTCCAAACCAATTGTAGAAGGAAAAAAAAGCAAACAAACAAGAAAAAACTCGTAAAAGACACAATTTAAGTATCAGGAATAGTTGAGATAAAAGGGAAAAGAAAAAGGAGAGCAAGAAAATAGACAAAACAAAGCTTGTATAACTACATTAATTATAATCACAATAGAATTTAAGACAATAAAACAAAATATTTATCTGTGGAAGAAAGTGGGCCATACATAATTATAAAACTCATATCTCGTCAGAAACATGTAACTATTGTAAAATATGCCTATTTAATAATGGTCAGAATATGACACAAGTGACAGAAATTGACACATGCCCAATTATTTAACCCATAACCCCAATTATTGATAGAAAAAACAGGCAAGAAAAAGTGGCAAAAGATAAAATGGAGACAACTTTTGCTCAATCTGATGGTACATAGAATTCTGTAGAAAACAATAAGAAAAAGCAAAAACACCAATAATTGTTTAAAACAGCCCAATTTTACTAAATCATAAAACAAATACAAAAAAATTAATATTCTTCATGCTGTATTCTCTGACTTCAGTGAAAAAAGTTGGGAATAAGTAATTAGTAATATCTATCTATAAAACAGATATAGGCATTCAAAATAATTTATGGATCAAATAAGATATGTGAATTCAATTAGAAATATTTTAGATCTGAATGTTAATTTAAAATGATATACTAAAATTTAAGGAAGACAGCTAAACTAGTAGGGAGAGAAAAATACATTTTATATAAAAATTTAAAAAAATTAAAAATTAAAAATTACTACAAGGAGTACTGAAAACTAACATTTACTATTGAGTATATGTGAAGGACAGCACTTGAAGCCATAAAAAATACAAAAAAATGCATGAACAAATAAATAAAAAGAAGTTCAAACATAATAGGAATCAAGGAAATATAAATCAAAACCAAAATGAGAGACCATTTCCATTTCTGAGATAGACAGACATTGAAATGTTTTATAGCAGGAAATGGCAAGAATGTGGAACTGAGAGCTCTCATATATTCCTGGTGGTAATTAAAATTTGTATAAACATTTTGGAAACCAATTTGGTAATATCTAGAAAAGCTAAAAATGAAAATTGAATGTTAAATCTAGCAACTGAAATCCTACATATAAATCTAAAGGAATTCTCATTCAGGACATGAGATAATAAAATAATGTTCAGTAAGAGAGATTTCATGGTACTAAACAAGGTCAGACAGCTGAAATGCTCATCGATATACTAAAATAACATTTAAGTCCTTATATATTTTTTAAATACTACATTTATACAATAAAATATTAACTGTACCCAGCTGGTGTGGCTCAGTGGTTGAGAGTTGACCCATGAACCAGGAGGACACAGTTCAATGCCCAGGTTGTGGGATCTATTCCTAGTAGGAAAGGTAATTAGTAATTATCTCTCTCTCCCTCTTTCTTACTCTCTGAAATCAATAAAAATATGTTTTAAATATATTTTAAATAAATTAATTAATACAACATTTCTCAAATATAATCTTAGGCACACAAAAAATCAAAATGCAGAATGACTCATGGAGTTTGAAAACTTTTAATTTTAACACATGTAAAATAACACTATGTACTGTTTTTTGACACATGTGAATACAGCAAATATTTGAGAAAGGAAAGAGGTTAGCGTGAAGGTGAAGTGCATAAGGGCTTCAATTATATTTTAATTTTTTAATGAGTAAAAGATCTGAAGTCAATTTCTGATAATATTAAGATCAGACAAAGCTAGTTGATGGGTACACAAGTACATGAGTACTCCTGTTACTACTTTGCACTTTCCTGGGTGGTTAAATGATTTATAAATTTAAACTATTTCTTAATACATAAAAAGTATAAAATAATGAAACATTGTACCATCAACTAGGACAAAAATACCTTTTTCCTCAGAATACAAGAGAATATTTTATATGTGCATAAGTTGTACTATAATGTGACTTATTATCTTGGCCCAAATCATGGTGCCTTCTTTATAACTGTTGACACAATTCAAATAAAGATAAATGAGGATCTGAAACTGGACACAAAATTATTAATGATATGAGAAGGCTCATTAAATTTTATAATGAGGAAACGTGTAGACAATATTAACAATTTCATTATGAAAGAATTCATCTTACAATGATGTGGCGAAAACCTACCACAGTAGAAACAAAGTCCTGGCTATGGCTCTGGACTTCCTGTTTGATAGAATCATCTTTACACTATCCTCACCCAATAGTCAAAAACATCATCCAACGGATTCTGTGCTACCGAGAACTGTGGTTAAAGGAGCCCATGAGACAAAACCCTTTGTACAATTTTTGAATCAAATTCTGCCTCGAGACACACATCTCTACTTCATTCGGTTTCTGATGATCCCCTTGGTTTTCAAATTTCGAAAAGCTCAGACACCCAGGGACCGGCGGATGAAAGGAGGAGGGAGAGCATCGCCAGCAGATTCTGCGACTCACTTCGGGCGAGTTCTTTGCAAAGAGCCGTTAAATCATCAAAATGTAGGTCAAGTGATTTCTGCTCAAGTAAGTCGTTACCCAAAATAAATACGCCGGGGCTTTCGGGAGGAAACTGTGGAATAGAAAATTAGTAATTAGTACATTTCCAGATTCTTACATCATGTCTAAGAGGTCTCCTTCTGCACGGAGGACTCCGAAGCCAGACTCCGGGGCCGTTGTATGTCACATCGGAGTAATGGCCTGATGACAGGGACAGCCCCAAAAGTCCCCCGGGACATGGAATTTCTGTTCACATCACTCACGGTGCACCGTCTGTGGGCAAAATCGTCTACCTAGGTGCCAGGAGTTCAAAGGCACTGGCAAGTCATAAAAAAGAAATATAAAGTCGGTACCTGCTTGCACAAGGCATAAAATCTCTTCACTCAAAAATAGATTTTTAGGTTCCACTATGTGTTACAGTCTCTCTCTTGATAATGAACTTCAGACTCTCCTCTGAACTCTATGTCCCATCTACCTGGCCCAGTTAGAGCGAGAATCCTGCTCGGTGAGTTTAGACAAATTCTCCCCGTGTTGGTATCTGATCTCTCCAGCCAGGCGTATGGGAAGGAGCCTGTTAAGTTGGTTTAGCAAGAATCCTCTCCTAGCCTTGACCTTTCTTCTTAGCACTTTCCTCTCACTAATCCTTCACCCTGATTCTCACATTCAGAATGAAGCCCAGCTCCATACTCAGGTCTCTTCCTTTATCTGCGATAATTTCTAAATAAAATTATGTCTTTCCCATTTCAATCTGTAATCAGGCTCCGGTTCTCAGGGGCAGGGCGAAGTATTGTGCTAAGTTCTGAACGAAACGACTCTTGTCCCTACTTTCATGGATCATTGAATTTAATAGGAGACCGGCATTAAACACAATCACAGACATAAATGACCACTTAGAGTCAGTGTCCTTGATGGAGTTCTGCAGGCTATTAAGGAGGCAGATGCAAATTCTTATCTCTGTCTAGTCAACAAAGGTTCAGTCTCTAAGAAAGTTAACCAACCTGAAGTATTTAGCCAAAAAATGGGAAATGAGGTGATTAGGAAATTGTAGGAAGAATTAAAGGAGCAGAGAAAGGGGCGTGATAATGGAAGTATCAAGATCAAGGGCACATCCGAGTGATTGTCTCTGGGAATTAGGGACACACTGCTGCACTGCAGCCTCCATCCCATCACAACTGCTCTAGACGTGCATTTTTTTTAAAATATATTTTATTGATTTTTTACAGAGAGGAAGGGAGAGTGATAGAGAGTTAGAAACACTGATGAGGGAAAGACATCGGTCAGCTGCCTCTTGCACGCCCCCTACTGGGGATGCACCCACAACCAAGGTACATGCCCTTGACCGGAATCGAACCTGGGACCTTTCAGTCCGCAGGCCGATGCACTATCCACTGAGCCAAACCGGTTTGGGCGATGCATGTTTCAATGACCTTGCTGGCTGAAACGACACAAGGAGGGCCTCTGCCTCATTTCTGCCTTTCAGAATGTCTGAGTATTTCTAATGGTGAGACCTAACTCCCATCTAAACCTCAAGCAACATCCTATAGGAAATGCATGTTTAGACTTAAAGTTTCTTTATTGCAGCAGGGCACCCAGAAGGGTATAGGAGTGAATGCTGAGAGCCAATTGAATATTTCCCTTTGTCTGCTCAAGACCTCAAATTTAAACTAAAAAAAAAAAGCAACTTTAATTTTAACTTGAGCTTGCCTAGCATAGAGCAACTATTCCTTACACAAATAAGAAGGGGCTTATTCTCTCCCCACGTTTTATTAGCTACTGTATCCATCGCTGGGTATTATTATCCTTCAGCTCCAGCCTAACCTCCTCATCTGTAACTTAAGAACCAAATTAGAAACATCACATTTTATATAAAATCGTAGGGGACAATCAAAGAGGTAGAAAGGAAAGTCAGTACATACATAGCAGCGCAAGGAAGGAAAGACAATTCCTTATTCTAGCCATGGCTGGTTTGGCTCAGTGGATAGAGCATTAGTCTGTAGACTGAAGGGCCCTGGATTTCATTCCCATCAGGGGCGCATGCCTTGTTTCAGGCTCGATACCCAGTAGGGGACTTATAGGAGGCAACGGATCATCATAGATGTTTCTATCTCTCTCTCCGTCTCCTTTCCTCTCTGAAATCAATAAAAATTGATTTCTTTTAAATGAAGAAAATTCCTTATTCTGCAGCTGAGCACAAAACCAGAGTTGTTTCTGACGCTTTTTGTCATCTTCCCATTCATTTAGCTATTGATCTCAGCCAGCACCATAACCAGCCAGGGCGTCTTTGCCAAAGTGACATTACAACTGAGTCTTCGATACTTTTAAAGGCCGGTTGCTTCAGGAAGCTCCAGGCACATGATAACATAAGTAACTTTTATTGATTTGGGTCAATTTTTCAATATTTTTCCTATAAATGAATCTTGTTCAAATAGAATGTCGTGTGGGTCACTATGAGGCTGCCTCATTAAGTCAGTCAACAGATGCAGAGGCATTGGTAATGAGAAAGGCAAATCCATAGGCAGCGTAATTGCCCGTTCCAATGTGAAGACATAGTTACCATCCTCATGCGGAAGGAATGCAGTGCCATTGGCTGTCATCAGAGAGATCACTAACACCGTAGTGAGTGGTACAAGGTGAGAGTATCAGCATGTGTCTCTGAGACTGTCCGCTTGGGTTATAAGTATCGGCTGCACCCAGTAAGCCATGTTGTTGATTCTGTATTTAACCCACATCCTTGTTGCCATGAACTCTCTATTCGTGAATCAATTGAGCAGGCTGGTGAAAGAAACTGCTTACCAATCGTATAAGGGGTCTTTGTATTCATATAATTATCGAGAGAGTCCTCAGCTAGTAATGTCATCATAAGATGAATCACATAGGGAATTAATATCCATATAGGCTCTGCCAGGTCCCTCCATATATCTGTTCCCCATACCCCCTATTTATCAATCTTCCAAATTTTATCCATCTTTCCAGAAACCTTTGTGTTTTTTTTTTTTTTTAAGATGTGCTGCTGAAAGATCTGTTCACTTGGAGATTTCTCTTCTCTAGTTTTCCTGGTGAATAGGTATTGATTGAAGAAGAAGTGGCAATGCAGCAAGATAGAGCCCATTGGGAGAGCAAACCCTTGCTCAAGGAACAAATTGGAGCATTCAGCTAATCTTTTGTATTCTGTTTCCAGTTGATATTAAGTGTTTTGTTGTGCAAGCTCAACTTTATGGTAAGGTGATAAAAAAAAAAAAACACATAACCAAGCTTATTAGTGTGATCACTTTGCAAGTTATATAAATGTCTAATCACTCTTTTTTACACCTGACATATAATATTGTGCGTCAACTGTAATTGAAAAAGAAAAATACATAACGAATAAATAAACATGATCATTGTTGCATGATAACTTGCGCATCCAATGGTCAAGTGTTTGGCTTCTCTCAGCATCTGTTAGCAAGGCAGGATATTTTTCTCCAAAGGAGATTAATAATTTCAGGAAGAAGACATGATTTGTTTTAATGCCCTAAAGGTCCACATTATTAATCTCCCATCAGATTTGCAAGATTTCCCCAACTGCATGGCCATCTGCCTCAAACACTTTGGGCACCATTGAGCTTGCTGAATCGCTATGATTACCAAGTGGCAGCGAGAACAGCTTGCACCACAGCCTGGCTGAGCTGGAGAATCTACTTCTTGTTCTGGAACAAGCTGAGACCTCACAGCTGTAGTGATTACTTGGGGAAAGCATTGAAGGAGCACATCCCAAAATAGTATATGTTGCTTTCAAACATTCAAGAAGCCCACAAAAAAATTAGGACTATTTATTGAGTCCCCACCCAACTCCCAGAAATTTGAACAAGATATCAAGTCCTGAATTTTCATGCGGGGGTTTTCTCCTACCTTCTGGCATGCGAATACTGAAGCTGTCTCTTTCATTTATTCCCCAACTCTTCAATTTCAGTCATTAAACAGTAGAGCTGTGTGACATCCTCTGGTACAGTGAGATAATCAAGGGCCCTGGGAGTAATTCGTGCTATCGCCATGAAACATGTTAATTAAGATGAAAGCAAACCACTTTGGTGTTCTTTGCTTTTTGAGATAAAAATAACGAAATGTCTAGGTAAATGGCTGAATGTGAGCTGTCAATTTGGTTTCAGTAGCAACTGGAGTCATCACTTGATAGTACATGGCTCTGATATTCTCCAAAACATGTTAACTCTTTTATGGGTGCAAGAAGCAAGTGAAAAGGGGCTAACACAGAAATCAGCACCCCTATACTTTAAGTCAGGGAATAATATGTGGCTGTATTTGACACTCCATGGTGACCACTAAAGTCAGGCTTCTATTGGTCTGACCTGTGCTGTTATTTCAGTAGTACAATTTAATACAAGTTAAATTGATTGTTCATCGATTTTACTTATAAAGTTATGATGAGTAACTGTCTATTCCTAGAAAATTGATCAAACCATTGTCCTACTTCTTTATTTTTGATGACCAAATCCTCTCTGAACTTGGCCATAGCTGCTGTCCTTTGACCCCTGTCACTCCAAAATTCCATCATTCCCGCTGAAACATGAAGCTTATTTCAAGGGTCTACAGCTTCATCTCTGTTCATAAGAGGACAGCCCTCCTCAACGTATTGCTAAACGCCTTGGTGAAAGAACTACCCTACGGACTCTCTTAGGAGACATAATTAGAGGTTAAAGGGAGTCACGTGAGAGATAAATTATTCCAATGTTCCTATTTCCTCAGGTCTCAGATTCTACAATATGCCAAGGAATTCCTTCTCTTTTAATTTACTTTTGTGTGAGTCATGACTGAATCCAGTTTTTCAGTCAACCAACCCAGAAAGCAGCGATTATGTGGGACTGCTTGGGCAAAAACATATTAGATGCAAACTCTGGTTAATTTGGACCAATCTATATTTATGATTTTTCCTATCTGCTGCTGTTCCCTTCAAATCCAATGCCAAACATACTCCCCAGGTTTTTGCTGATAAAAACAACAAACTCTTGCCAGTTTTTTCATATTTAAGCCTTTTCCTCCTGGTGCCCAGTTTGACCCCTACTGACACACTAACTCTAGGTCTGAAGGCAGTGAATTGGTGTGATTAGACCATGAGGAGAAATGGCATTCCTTACACATTAGTTACTTCAATGGACTTAGTTCTCCAAGAAAGGGAGAATGAGAGGCTTCTATTAACAAGGTAATTAAAATGGATCTTGGATGTTCAGCATAGTCACAATAATCTAGATCCACCTGAAGTTCATATTCAAATTCTCCTAATCATTCCCAATCAATGCCATAATTTTCACCAAGAAAAAACCTGGTGAGGCTGTGATTTAGCTCAAATTATAATTCATCAATAAACAGGATCAGACGCTGTACATTTTTGCCCAATAGCAGCCCTGTAGCTACAAGATCTAAAAAAAAAAAAAAAGTCGGGAGTCATGGATGCTTCCTAGGCCTCTGAGTTGCCTTGAGCAATGTATTTAAAACCCAGAGTTTATTGTTATCTTTTTCTACACTCTTCAGTTCAGTCAGAAAAAAAGCCTACCCCACAATTATTATATTTATATCCCCATCACAAAATTCTGTTGAAGAAATCACATTCCACCACAACCTTGACCTTATAGGTATTTCATTCCACATGTGACTTCAGATAATAATTTCAGTAGCCAATTTTATTTTCCTTTCCCCTGCAAGCCACGAATTACCATAGTTGCACTTTGCACTCATAGGTGTGTCTTCTCTTTGGTTCTCAACCAGGTTGAGCAACAAATACCAAAGTTCTATCTTTGGCTAGATGGACCACATAGATCTGCAACCGGTTTGGGTACCAAATACTTTATCTGACATGACAACATGCAAAAATGAAAGCGATTCCAGTTATTTTAAGCAGGAGAGATTTAATACAAATATTAGGTTGCACAAAATTAGTGAAATGACTAAGGGAGGAGAAATCTGAGGCCACCTCCTACACTGTTGTGTCCAAGGTCATTCTGCTGTAACCTTTATCCAGAAATCAGGCTCTGCTGTCACTGCTCTTGACCTCTGGACACCGCAACACTGATGATGGATGGCTACCTAGCCTGATGCCCTCTTATACTTAAGCCCAAACATTCAAAGGAAGATAACCTCCACTTCACTTCCGCCCTGAAAATATTGCTCATGCGCTTATCATGGGCAGAGCCTAATGCACACATGGAACCTTATAGGCCCAGGGGGTCTAGCGAATATGGTGGATTCCTCCTGGAAAAAAAAAAAGTTTCCAGAAAGAATTAAAAATGGCGAACACCCCCAATCAGACATAGCCAGGGCTTTGTCTAAAATGTTGACTCCCAGCTTCTCACCCCAGCAGGAAATCCTGGGTTCTCTTCTTTTATCCTTGAAGCTTGGCATGGTTTGTTCAAAGCCCTCTTTCTTGTTAGTTTTCACTGCCGTGGGTTTTATCAGGAATATGACAGGCTGCATACACTGTGGGAAGAAGGAGACTATTGCCACCCACGTAATGGAGAACTACCCTGGCTGTCCCTGGTGCTCAGGCATTTAAAGCCACTTAGTGCCTCCACTGAATGTGCTCCCGTTCGCCTGACTATTACACAGCCTGGCACCTCTGCTGCGCTGCAGAAAAGCCCCTGGTAGGATCTGCGCTCTCCAAAGCTTGACACTAATTCTCTCAGGCTATTAGCGAGACGGAATAGGAGGTGGCTTTTAGTGATGTGTTTGCCAGGCTGTCGGAGTCGTTTGCTACGTTTTAATCAAGAGGCTTAAATCTCTTTGCAGAGATGCTGGGCTCTCTGAGGGAGAAGGCTGATCCCAATGAGTGAGAACTCAGCACCTGGGCGCAGTCAGAGTAACAGTCACAGGGTACATTTATTAAAAAGTGGGAAATTTATGGCAGCAAATGGCTCTGTAATGGCAGAGGTCTTAATGAGAGAGCCTACTCTTTATTTTTATTATTATTAATGGGTTCTGACTCTTCTAATTTGCTTTTGGAGAGCAAGTTCTCGGTGGCTTTCCCAAGGAGTGCAAACCTCTCAAGATAGCTAATTCTTGCTATATATACTTTCCGTGACTCCATTTTACTTTCCAAGGGAAGCCGGGTCATGCCCTGTATTAAAAGCTAGTAATTGCATGATTCTGAATGTAATCAGCAGGTTGGCCGGGGTCATTAATTCACTGAGTGCCTGGCTACCCTGATAAAATATACATTCGGGGGAATAAAGTACTCGGGTGTGTCCATTCCAGATTTTCGTAGCTTTTTCTGCAGGATGCTCTCCCATAGTAGAATTGGTGCGAGGGAATTGGGTAGCTTTTAATAACAGTAGTGCAACTGTCCGGTACTTGGGAAGTTAATGTTTTAAACTACTTTGGAATGCTTTTGATAACTTCTCGGTGTAGATGTAGGTTTTTTTCACATTTTTATAAACCTGTTCAGTTTAACTTATTCTCATGTCACAACTGATTTGTTTGTTTAAATGTATTTATCCCTTTGTCCACAAAACATGTTGCTATTTTTCTAAGAATGTATGTCACACTGCTATGTAGTTGCCTACACTTTAATAAATGTTCTGTAAAACAACAAACTTTTGTTGCTGTTTTTTAAAAATATTTTTAATGTATTTTATTGATTTTTTACAGAGAGGAAGGGAGAGGGATAGAAAGCCAGAAACATTGATGAGAGAGAGACATCAATCAGCCGCCTCCTGAGCACTCCCCACTAGGGATGTGCCCGCCACCAAGTTACATGCCCTTGACCGGAATCGAACTCTGGACCCTTCAGTCCTCAGGCCGACACTCTATCCACTGAGCCAAACAGGTTTCCGCTGTTGCTGTTTTTTAACTTTTGTTTTTGATGGGTTTACAGGGGGGGACTGTTAAAATGCTAACTATTTTGCATAAACATTTGATTTATGTCTTTCTTTCCTCCTTCTGCCAGTTCATTTTTCAGGTTACCATTTTTTTTTTAAACAGACCCATTTTATAGTAATTCTTTCATTAATAAAAACTTTCTTTATGAAAATAAATGATTTCAAAAGCATGTCTCTGAAGTTTTAAATTTTTCTCATTATAGAAAAATAGCTAAGATTAATAAGAATGTGTTTTTACCCCAGACTTGACCTTTGACTTACTTGCATTTAAGCAGTATGAGGGATATTTCTGAACTGCCAGGTAAAATTTTTATGTTTGGAAAAAAAATACTATTAAATAATTTTATAATATATACTTTAATAAATCCCTTTTAAAATGCTATTTGGTCCTTTTAGGTAGCATAGCACTAAACTGATTTTTTAAATATTTTACTAATTTGGTTCCATTTTATTAAATTCCCTTAAAGAATAAACTTTTAAAATTTCATGACAAAGAGCTAATGGATGACTGCCATAAATAATAGCCTGTAAGAGAGGTGAATGGATAATAATACCTCAATCTGTTTCCCAAGGTGCACTTTCCATCTATACAATTAAAAGCCATTCATTTAAAATATCATTCCTTAGAATATTACAAATTATTGGAAAGTCTGAATTATATAAACATCTTTAATAACACAACATTATAAAAGTCAGGTGTGTCATGTAATCAGATGAGGCTATTGTTTGCTGGGAGGGATTTGTGGGCAACAACTTGAAGGCTAAAAACATTTGGAAATTAACATCCTTTTTTATCTTTAAGCTGTTTTATAGATGTTTCTGAAGGTTCTGGAAAGAAGTATTTTCTAATTATTCAGAAACTCATCCTTTATTTTTTAAGACCATATTGTATACTTTTTTTCAAGTTTCAGTGATAAGTGGAAAGTCAAGTGTTGAAATCTGTTCTATTTCATAAAAAAATAAACCACAATGAACATTTTCATGGATATTCTTCTCATAATTCTCTTTCTGTTGAATATTTAAAGCTTAATCACTATTGCATAAAAGCCCTGCAAAGACAGAAAATGCATTCAATATTTTAAGAAACAATTCTGCTTTATCCAATTTTTATTGGAGAGAAATCTATCTTTGATACATTTTATGGAAAGTATAAATTTATAAATATGCCTATTTAGTAAAATTTCATATTTTGAGGGAACATCAATCGAGTGAAAAAGAATGAATTTTGTTTCACTTGCTTTTCTTTCTATTCCTTTGTAATTTTTCAGCCATAAGAAGTTGAAACGAATTCCAGTCACTGCACTGAACTCTGAATATAAATTACCCCATTGACTCCTTACAAGTATCAATATTCCGTTCTACCTATGAGCACAGTGAGACTTAGGAACCTCAAAGAATAGCACATGGGTATGCAGTCGGAGTTCTTCGAGATTCCACAAGTTCTGTTTTTAATGACTGAGCATGTTGCTTCCCCAACAAATTGGGTTTACTGTTGTGACAACATGCCAGTCTTTCAAACACAGTTAACAACACTGAGTGTTTGAATGCTTCCTGCTTTCTATCCCATACGCATCTTCCTGAGATGGATAAAAACATAAAACATAGGTCATCCCAATTAACTAGCACTAACCATGGGAGATGAACAAGGATGAAACAGAATTTCAAGCTCAGAGGGACTTAAGAAATCAACCTCTCATGCCTTCCACTAGAAGAAATAAAGCAAAGAGATGAATCCAAGGGAGATCGAAATTAGGAGTTGGGTAGCCTGCCTTTTTAGACATGGATACCATATATTTCAGAAAGTAACAGACATACACTGAGCACTTGGGGTGTACAAGTGTTATGCCGCATTTTTCTTGCTGAGATGAGTTTTGGAATTACCCCTTGCGTAGAAAACCAAACAAAACACAAAGTATAAACGTGCCCATGGTCCAAGGTCACGGGCCTGGGCTGCAGCGAGGATTAATCTAGCCATAGACAGCTTCGAACTCAGAATTAAAGGGTTTCATCGCGTTTCAATAATTTAGCTCCCCACCCAATAGGCTGCATAGAAATGGCTGTCCTCTCCGTTGTGATTGACCCTCCATTACAAAACATGAGATTCCTCCCTGCAGATCCACTAGTGGAGCATGCGCCATGGCAGCCATGAGAGCCGATATGTGAAATATTTAAGAACAGAAAGAGATGGGGGCCAATCTATCAAAACAGTCACTGGCCCAAACAGAATAGAAATTGGCTATGGACCACAGGAGTGCCAGTATTGATTTATAACTGCCCTGAAACCAATTAAACTCTGCAGTCAAGGACTCAGAGAGAAACAGTTTTCCCTCTAGCATCCAAACATCCCATCTTCTGCATTTATTGAGCAAGGAAATCAGGATAAAAAAGGGAAATAATGCTAACATAGCGCCCAAGGAGTGTGCTGTTTTGAGCCTATTTTAACCACCATCAACAGAAAGGAAAAAAAATACCGCGATCCAGCCAAAGGGGATGCATTCTTAATTACAGCTAGATATCAAGATTGGGAATGGTATTGGTAGCGAAAAGTAACTACGGGACAGCTGGTATACTGTCATATCTGCAGCACAGAGCCATGGAAATGTCCTTCCTTTTCATCGCTACCATCCCCACTAACTGCCAACCAAATGCGGATGTAGATGCCACATTGGATCATGTAGTAGAATGAAATGAAACGATGTCATTTTACATTAGAGATGTTTGAAAACAAGTTATTCCCTTGATTTTTTAAAAAAAAATGTTTCAATATCCCAGTGTCTTCTGGATACTCACATTCCCTGATTAATTTTCAACTATAACCACACCTGTATGTGTCCTTCAGATCAGAGAGGAAATATAGTACACCCGAAGGAAGACTATCTTTTTTCTCTTCAACAGTGCTGTTCAGTCATCCCACTTACCATGTGACAGAGGCCTGGTGCTCTGTGTTCCATGGGGGACCTCGCTTTCCCAGGGGACCTGAGTGGGGGGCAGGGGGGAAGGGAAGGAGAGAGACTAGGGAAAATGAAAAACTCCGTGTCAGACTTCTATTGATAGTGTTTGCACAGATTTGTAGGAGATTTGGGATACTAATTAACCTTAAAGAGATGATCCTCACAAATAATCCTCATCTGAATCCTCAAGAAGTTTGCTTTCATCACATAAAGTTGGCAGTATGTCACTCTGTGCTTGGGAGTTGGCTTGGGCTGGAAAATAAATGGTGCTTGATATCATTTATTCAGTCCCAGCGACTGTGTTAACTGCTCTCTATGCCTCCAATTCTGACAACCACCATATGTGTTAGACTTCGCTGTCTCCGTTTATAGCCAAAGAAATCAATGACCATAAAGTGTAATTTATTAACAGGGCCAATTGGCAGGTCAGTGGCAGAGGCAGACTTCCAAAAGAAGCCAGCCTGACTCAAGTCTGACTCCCTAGTAATGTCCACTGTCCCTGCCCTCAGTTATGGGGATATCCTTTCTAGAATAGAACTATCTATTTTCATGATAATGGCCCCAAATAATGCAAAGTAAACTTTTCAATAATTTGTGCCATAGTTTAGATATACGATACAACACGGTGAATAATGACTGTCTCTTTTGATCTTGCTGATAGAAACAACAAAAAAAAATCTACCTCTGCTTTTACTTGTGAAGAATTCATTTTGACGAGCACATTGTCAAAATGTTTGACTTTGACTTTGTGTCTGCCATACTTTTCACGATGGTGACATTTTGTTACAACAGTTCTTTAAGATATTTCTTATATGCCTTTCTGTGAGCTGGCTTGGAGCTTTGAGGTTGTCTGTGAAATGTAAAAAAGGATGTTCTTCAAGTCATTTTAATCATCCTCACAGCCTTCCCTGTGGGTGTAGACATATCCTGATTCCATCTAAAGCTTTCAAGTCAGATTAATGTGCGGCCGACCAATAATCCCAAACATAAAATTTCCATAAGACACGGGTAACCAAGAGCTTTTGTAAGAAAACATGTATATTCTGCTGCTTCTTGTACAATGCACACTGTGGTGTTTGAACAAGGCTTCCTGAGTATATTTCAGAATTCCACAGCTCTTTCTGAGGCTTATGTTGAAGTCATCCTGCCATAGGGATGGGCAAAGCAGCTGGTATTTGAGCCACTGCTGTGAGTGGAGACCTCATCCCGCAAGGAGCTCCATTAACACTTGGTCCAAACGCGTGTGCTGGGCACCAGCCAGAGACTAAACACCTTCCTCAGCCCCGAATGAGATACGATTGACAGCATGTGCCCTCTGTCTCCATGGGCCTCAGAAAGCAGGCCTGGCACAGACCCATGGAAAGTTATCTTACAGAGGTGCTAGACACAAAAGTATTTAAAAGTTATATTAACTGCACCAGGGGAATCAGTTACTGACAGGTATGATTCTAGAAGTTTTTGGGGGAAGGGAGCATTTGAATTGTGTCTTGAAAGAGAGCCATGTCACCAGGCAAAGGAAAAAGATCAATGTCATAGTACGAAAGACCTTGAGTAAAACTAAGCAGTATGAGGATCTTGGGATCTCTTGAAGATAGCCTGAAACCTTGCTTATTCATGTTAAGTATATATCAAAAATAAAGCACAGCCCAGTTGGTCTGATGTGGCTCAGTGATTGAGCATGGACCTATGAACCAGAAAGTCATGGGTTGATTCTAGTCAAGGGCACATGCTTGGATTGCAGGCTCAATCCTTAGTAGGAGGCATGCAGGAGGCAGTTGGTCAATGATTCTCTCTCATTATTGGTGTTTCTCTCTCTCTCTCCCTCTCCCTTCCTCTATGAAATCAATCAAAATATATTTTGAAAAATAAAGCACACAATGACTGAGGAAGAAATACTTGCAGGAATACCAGAGAGAAATGTGTGCTTTGACATATATGTGACACAAACATTTTTAAAAATAAGACAGTGTCACAGTCATTCAGTTCACCTGATAACAGACTGGAGCAAGAGTATTAGCCATGATCGAGTTAGGAAACAGAGAAGCAAACACATGTGAGAGAGTATGTAAGTGCTGGGCTATGACCGTGGCCTGATTAATGCAGGAGGGTGAGCACTCAAAGAGAGCAACATGGCAGCAACAGCCTAGGAGATGGACATGAGAGAAACACATTGATCAGTTGCCTCCCAGGGCCCAGTTGGGGAAGGAGCATGCAACTGAGTCCATTCTCTTGACTGGAATCAAACCCCGGACCCTTCAGTCTTCAGGCCAATGCTCTATCCACTGAGTCAAACTGGCTAGGGCCAGGAGAGATTGGTAGTCCAATTAGCTCTCCTGGAAAACAGGCTGTTCAGCAACAAAATATATTCAGCAAATATTTACTGAATGGTAACAAAACTAAACTAACAAAGGTCGGTACTACCTACCCAAGCCAAAGAGTTGAGCAGGCTCTGAGCTAACCCAGTATTTGATTAGAAAAAGATTGGCTCAATATGGAGTTTTAAGATGTCATTGAAATGATAAGAATCCTCTGAAGGGTAGATTGACATTTTTATCTAGTTTAGACTTCTTACCAAGGGAACGGACACATGGAATTGCCAGCTGGTGCATGTGCTAAAATGACATCTGGTTTGGAGTATGACATTAAGAATGCTTTACCAAAAAAAAAAAATGCTTTATCCCTAACTTTTATAGGACTAATGAATATAAAGCTGGTGTAATATCCTCTAAAGCATACATGGAATGATACATTTGTGCTTTGAAAACAGTATAAATCCAGAAACTGTGTTGCTAATGCCCTAATAGATTCTGACGTGTGAGCATCTTCAGCAGGCTCTACAACATACTTAGAGCAACCTCTCCAGTATAAAGTGAATTTATTCCTAAAAATAACCTGACTTGCATCCTTTCAATGGTTTGCTCAGCTTGCCCTGTGGGTGTAGACATATCTGATTCCATTTGAAGCTTTCAAATCAGATAAATGTGCAGCCATCACATAATCACAAAAAAACAGAATTTCTATTAAAATATGGGGATGGACTTGCCAAGGAACTTCAAAGACATAAATACTTTGAGGTTTATAAAATTTCCCCTTAGTTTGTCACAAACACTATTTAATATATGCATCCAGAGTGAAGAGATAATACCTCCATTATCAAAAGCCTAAAAATCAACTACAAATTTGTCCTAAAGGCTAGTCAGTGTTAAGGCTAGTCAACTTATTAAGAGGCAAGAAAACAGTTAAAAGTCCATAGAGTCATGCGTGGGGTTAATTCCTGACTCTGCCATTTTCAGGAAGCTGAGTTTTAAAATCTGAAAAAGAATTAATAACAGAACACACCTTACAGAGTAAAAGACAAAAAGCAATCACCTCTATCAAAGCATTTAGAATGCAGTCCTGCATGTATAGTGATGCTCAATAATTTTGGGGTGCCATTATTATTATTTTAGTTTGATTTCCATTCTGGCACTCAGTGGAAGTTTAAGAGGTTGCATCTGTAATTATCAAAAAACAATTCTTACATTTTTTTAAAGTGCTTGGTATAAATTTGAAAAATTAATTAAAACTGAGTTCTGATTTTATCCATGGACGATCACTTTGTTTCATCTGTTCAACACCAAGATCATCTAATAAATGACAGGCGTGTCATTAAATTTACCAACATGTACATATGTCTCTTTTGTTGCCTTACTTTGTTGAGTTTAATGAGTGCTAAGTCATTACATGGGCTCTCAGACACTAGCATGAGTGAGAGCATGAGTTTATTACATAATCTGTGAGCTCCTTAGTGGTAGGGTTATATTTTTCTCTGATCCCCTCTGTAACCTCACATGATCCTCCGTATAAAGTGGATGAGGAGTAAACACATTGAATGAGCAAACATATTCTTTTAAGAACGTGGTGGAGTAGAAGGTCTATTTTATATGGCTAAGACTGTGTTTTAGTCGCCTATAAGACCTCTAAACACAGCCCGGTGCCTGGAACAGAGCAGAAGTTTAATAAACTTTTTTGAATGATATTCCTCAACTAAGGATCTGGTCTTCTTAGAATAAGATATGTAACCCTTGATAAAAGTATCCCAAACATTCTTTTGAATGAAATCTCTCAAACTTAATATGAATCACTCATTGCCATTGCCTTTGATAGTTATGTTTCCAACAGAGAATCTACAAATAATGAATACTATTTAACTGTAGTATTGTGATTTTATTCCTTGATTTGATCTCTAATATATTATTAGAAATGGCCAAGAGGGGATTTAGAAAAAGGGAAGAGGGTACTGGAAGATTATAAGATTAATCCAGAGTCAAATTTGGGCATATGAATAGGTAGTTTTTTGAGAGTGCTAATTAAAAGTATAGGTAGATGAGCGATAAAAAATTCTGAAGTAGAAAACCAAAAGAATTCTTAAGAAAAACTGACATTTAAAGCCAATAATTTATAAGGGGAAAAAGACTACTCTTATTGGATAACTACATTGGTGTTTACTTATATGCTAAACTTAGGCTTCACAAATACAAAATAATATGCTGAAGGTATGTGTTTACATTTTAAATATATTTTAGGAACACACGATTTAAGAAATAGAACATGTTTCATGTAAAACCCTTACATGAAAAGACTCAAATGATCTTAAAACACCAACATTGTCTTCAAGATAGGAGAGAACAAAAACCCTGTTCCCTCCTTCATTCCTGCCCTCTTCCTGGGTGATCTAGAACCATCCCTCGTTTCTCTACCATCAACCAGCATGGACTGTAACCCAACAAACTTACTCAGATAAACACAATGTGGTTTTCTTTTAAAATAAGCCTTTACTGAATATATCAACAAGGTACTGTATAGAGTGAATTGGTAGTTAACAAAGTGTGCGACATGATAGGTCTCCGAGGGTGAGCGATGCGGAATCTTCCAGCCCCTTGCAGTCCCTTGTCAGCGAGAACGCACGAGGAACAGAAGCAAATCAACATATGATTCAAACAGTAACACATCATCAGGGTTAACTTTCAATGAAGATATACGGGTCCTCCGAGGGACACACGGCGGCAACGCCTTCATCTTGCCTCCGCAAAGGTATAAACCTGACATCCCATCTCTCTACGAATGCCCCAGCATGTGTGTTTGTGTGTGCACACACGTGTTTTACACTGGTTTAAAAATGCCTGTTGCGATGGCCTTGCTTTGTGCTCTTCTGGTGGATGTGCTGCTAGAAAAACGAGGCGCTTAGCAAAATGACATGATCCGTGTGGTATAACAACAGTGTCATGTGTGTACAAAACGTTCTCCCCACACTCAGTGACAAGCATCCCCCATCGCCAGGACTGTCTTTCTCTGCTGCTGAAGACATCAGAGAGGGATGTCAGTGACAGCTTTCTATATTAGAGCTCTGCCTTAGAAATAAGAGCCTCGGGCAAGGTTTGACAGGATTGAGGACTGGGAGAGATCTTTTGTTGGTTCTGTGTGTATATATCTCTCTTTCCCAATCGGCCACTCTTTCCCAGGCACCTGGAAAGGCAAGTCGTGAGCAAAGTTATTCTCACCTTCTAAAGTGAAACGTAATGTCCCCTTCTGATGGGTTAGAGAGAGGTGTTGTGAACAAAAAGTCAACGGAAAGTAACCACTTCACTGTCACAGTTTGCTATGGGCCCTGCAGCTGAGGTTCGCTGGTCAAGGACCACATGGGCTCTCTGTGTTTGGAATGGATGCTCTGCTCACATAAAGAGCATGTCCTGACTCCTGTGAAATGTCTGAGACCATTAAGATCCGCACTGGTAGGATATGGATCTGCAATCTTAGCTACATCTTTAATACTTCTTACCAGACTGGTCACATTACATCTTTTTTTGTTTGTTTGTTTGTTTAACCTCAGGGCAGGGGAAATTCTAATGTATTTTCAACCAACATCCAGATAATTAGAAATTGCAAAGTTTCTCACAGGGTAGAACGAGGGGAACACAGTCTAGTCTCTGCCTGTGATGGGCCACGAATGTGTCTGGTAGTTTTGAGGAAAGCCCCGCCGAGACCGGTTTGGCTCAGTGGATAGTATGTTGGCTTGCGGACTGAAAGGTCCCAGGTTCGATTCCGGTTGGGGGCATGTGCCTTGCTTGCGGGCACATCTCCACAGTGGGGCGTGCAGGAGGTGGCTGATCGATGTCTCTCTCTCATCAATGTTTCTAACTTTCTATCTCTCTCCCTTCCTCTCTGTAAAAAAATCAATAAAATATATTTTTAAATAAAGAGAGAGAAAAGCCCACATCCCACCATGATCAAACACATTTCCTTAAACAAGCAGGTATGAATGATGACCCTGGGCATGAATGATGGCCAGTAATAGCTCTATGATCATGAGTATGCCTTTTCCTTTAAGAATTTCCTCTCTGAAATCATCTCACTTGGCCAGCCAGCATCAAGCTCTTTAGAAGCCAGTCGGTATGGCTTTGCCTATACTCTCAGCCTGCGCCTTCAACTCTGACTCTCGACTGAACACCTCAGAATACATAACCATGCCAGCAAAACAGGCCCAAAGACCTCGAAGCATAATCCACCACGGATGGTTGTTTAGCAGTTTTTCTAAGATACATCCCATATGACAAATCCCATGATGTGTTTCTCAGCTTGGGGTAGGTGGGCGCCTCAGGTATGTGATGACACACAGGGAGCTACTTTCCATGTGAGCCATCTTTGTCATGTTGCACAAGATGTAACCAGATTCTCTCTCTTCGGGAGCATCTTCTAGCAAAGGAACCTTTTGCGATCACACTAACCATTTCACAGGCATAGCCCCCACTGCACCCCTTAAGCCCCACATAATTCTGTGAGTCCCCTAAGATGTTAAAGAACCTCTCCAACCTTGGCCCAGAGCAAATCATTTTAGCAGCCGGATATCCCGCTAGGGGTTAAACACACGACACAAATAAATAAGAGTGATTATTCTGCGAATAAAAGGAAAAACAACCTCAAAAGTCCAAGTACCATCATCTGAACACATAGTTTTATCTACACAGCCAAGGTGAAGAGGGAGGGGGAAGTGAATGATCCAGTCGAATACACAAAACCCCATGTCATTGTCCTGAAGTGTAGATGGTCCACTGCTTTTACTGATCGCCTGCACAGATTGTCGTATCCCTTCACTGTGTGGACCTAGCTCTAGCAAAGCAACAGCCAAAACTCACTAGCTAAATCAACTAAAATGGAAATCAAAATCAAGGTAGAATTAATTCAATTAATTCATAGTTAATTTCAGCTCAACCGACTGCACAGTTTCAATTCTTGTGTCTAGAACATGATATCAAAACAGTTCTATTTTCTGCTTATTCGGAGGGACTAGGAAGGATAAAACATAGTAAGTTGGGGCTATATTATTAACGAAAATAAAGCTCTTACTAGAAAGAAAAAAACTTGCATAGCATCTTATACCTAAACTTACAAAGAAGACACATCACAGTTCTATTTTGTTAAGAGTGAGTGACAGAGAGAGAGAGAGTGTGTGTGTGTGTGCGTGTGTGTGTGAGTGCAAGCACAGAATGATTGTGACATTCACTTTATGGGTCCATAAAATAATGGCCAGTGGTAGAGGAAATATGCAACACGGAGTGAAATGCCTAAATATGACTTTGAAAAGAATTTTCCAAGGGTATATATTTTTTAGAGGATATCTGTGATCTATAGCCCTTCTAATCTAAGGGGTGGAAAGGTGGAAATTATATATGCTTTCTTCAGAAGATGGACATTGCCTCAAAATGGTCCAGATCAAAGCACGGACCTCCCTCTCTTCTCTATGCCCTCCGCTCTGTGCCCAGCCCTGCCGAGATTAGGGGAAAAACCTTGGCGTTCTGACTTATTCATTTTTCATCTGTTATCATATTAATATGAGATTGATTATCCCTCCGCAATTCCCGAAAGAGAGGAACATCCAAGACTGAAAAGGAATAAACAAAATTTCAAAATGGGACAGAATCAAAGTCAGTCTAAGGAGAAAACTCAATATTGTTGTTGTGTGTTTTTTGAAACATATTTTTTTTTCAGTTTTGATGTGTCCTCATTGAATTATTAGCAGTGAAACTTAATATACATTTTAAAGTGTATATGGATCTTCTGTGCAACCACGACTGGCATCTATAATTTTCTTTCCAATTTTGAGCAGAGCGGGGAGAAAAAAACAAACAGCATCAACAGCTAGTTATGAAAATATATGGAGGTGATTGGAAGACAAGAATTTGCGAGGGGTTAAAGGTATTAGTTCAAGCTATTTCAACATGATACTAACAAAGGCAGTTGCCAGTCTAGCAGAACCACCACCGATCTCTTGCTTTTGTCTGAAGAGGGTCAATAATTTCCAAATACGGAGCTCGTTCTAGTCTCTTCCAAACACGGATGACCCCTTGTTCGTCTCGATATCATGTTGACATAGCTGCAGTGACTCTACCAAATAATTCTCGTTATCAAAAATAATTCCATTCAATATAATCTTCCCATTATTTTTTTTTATTAGCCTCTTCTAAAAAAAGTATTCTAGAATATATCTCTGTTGAATGTGATTCAACCTGACATATACTTTGAATAGTTAACACTTCTAAAGGGAATTTTCTTGCTGGGACATGGTTACCTGTCCCTGAAGTGAGTAGAATCAAGACTCGGGTCTCTAACTCTGTCATCATCACATAGGACCAGCGAAGCACAAGGAGTGATTTTTTTTTTTTGTTCCTTCCTGGTCAAAACACCAACCTCCCAGATGTGAGGGTCTGTTCAAAACTCGCCTCATGTTCTTGATGCCGCCAGTTTGGGTTAAACTTCTCTCGCAGGAACTGCGTTCCTGGTTAATGCTCTCTCCATTTCCTGCTTTGGGTCAAATCAGGGTAACTACTTCCTTTCTTATATTTTGGCTTTCTTTCTTTTTAAACTTTTCTTCCAGACCAGGAAGTATAGAAATAGCATGAAGGTATCTGGGCCATCCTTTGTCTGACCCCCCATTATTTCTAACTACCCCGAGGGGGTCCATGTCCACGACCCCTTTCATCAGACCACCAGAGAGGCTCTAGGAAAAGGCATGTACAGCATCCTGACAGCATCAAACAGCAAAGCGGTTCGTGTGCATCGCAAGGAAGAATCACCGGTTCTCTCTCTCTCTCGCCTTGGCGTTTTGGGTTCTCTTGGTACAAACCCTGTACAGTACTTCAGCAACTCTCCCCTCTCTCTATATATATATTTATATATTTTGTAAGATTTTTAAAAAGCAAAAGAGTTACAAAACCGTCTGTAATTAACTGGAAATAGAAAAGATAGCACTTTTTTAAAACCCCCCCTTATATAGTACACCGTATAAATTACAGAGTATCCAAATGCACAAACGCATCTGCGTAACATTTATCAAATGTAATCTGCGTGGTGTCTCTAGGCGCGCGCGCGCACGCACACGTGTCTGTGTGTGTGCATGTGCGTGTGCATGTGTGTGTGTGTGTGTGTGTGTGTGTGTGTGTGTGTCCCCGGGAGCGCGCCCGTGCGCCGGGCCGTCACGTGTGGCAGTGCTCCAGGTCCGGCACGCTGCTGTTGCAGTAGCGCATGTTGTTGGGGATGTGGCAGTCCGTGTAGCTGATGCCCCCGTTCGGGGTGTAAATGGGCTGCAGTCGGAAATCTCCTTTAAGGAGCTGATCGTTATTTAAGGAGACGATCTGGAAGCTGGTCTCCGTCATCTCCAGGATGGAGTTGTCCTTCTTGGTGCCCGCCTCGCAGTAGTCGTCTTTCCGGCGGCCGCGGTTGTACTTCCACTTCTGGGACGTGTAGCGGCCCTTCTTGTGCATGTGCCAGCAGAACACGCTGAGCAGCACCACGAGCACGAAGATCACGGCGCCCCCGATCAGGCCCGCCAGCAGGAACGGGGAGCCCAGGCTGTGGGGCGTGCTCTGCTCGTGGCTGGAGGCCGTGTTGCTGCCGCCGCCAACGCCGCCGCCGGGGCCCGCGTCCGAGGCGCGCGTGGTGACCTCGGCGCACACCGTGTCCTCGGCCGCGCGGTAGTTGAACGCGTCCAGGGGCACCAGGCAGATGCGGTAGGTGGAGCGCGGCTCCAGGTTCACCAGGCTCAGGTGCTGCTTCTCGCCGCCCACGATGCGCTCCTGGACGATGCCCCCGACCAGGCTGTGGCCCATCTTCACCCACGTCAGCTTGTAGGCCATCACGGCCAGGAGGGACAGCCAGCTCACCTGGATGGACGTGTCGTTCACGAAATGCACCGACAGCTGCAGCCGCTCGGCCAGCGGCGGGGTCCCTCTCTCCCTGCCATCCGAGTCGGGGACCGTGGGGACTTTGGAGGTGGTGGGGGGAGTCGGAGGAGGATGATAGCTGGGGCCCCCCGGGGGGGAGGGCGCGTTGGGGACGGAGGAGGGTGGCGGCGTGGGCTGCGGCTCGGTGGGGGGAGCCGCCTCGGCGGTGGTGGTGGGGGGCGCAGGGGTGAGGCCCGGCGTGGTGGTGGGGCACGACAGCAGGTTCAGATTCAGCTCCCGCACCGCCATCCCGCGCACCTGCTCGGGCCCCTGGCACATGAAGCCGCGCACGTTGAGGGACGGCGGGATGTCCTTGAGCCACTCGCTCACCCACTTGATGCCGCAGTCGCAGAGCCACGGGTTGTTGCGCGCCGTGAGCTGCTTCAGGCTGGCCAGGTGGTCGAAGACGCCCGGGGTGAGCGCCCGCAGCTGGTTGTTGGACAGGTCCAGGCGCTCCAGCTTGCGCAGGTGCGCGAAGGCGGCGAGCGGGATGTGGCTGATCTGGTTGTCCTGCAGGTACAGGCGCAGCAGGTGCGCGCCGGGCAGGTCGGGCGGCGGGCGCGAGAGCGAGTTGCGCACCATGGAGAACTCCTTGAGCCGGGCCAGGTGGCTGAAGGTGCCGTCGGCGATGCCCTTGTTGGTGAGCAGGTTGCCGTCCACGATGAGGCGCTCGAGGCTCGTGAGGTTCTGGAAGGCCAGCTCCGAGATGACGGCGATGCGGTTCTCGTCCACGCGCAGCTCCTGCAGGTCGGCGGGCAGCCCCACGGGGACGCTGCTCAGGTGGTTCTTGGACAGGAAGAGCAGCTTGAGGCTCACGGCCTCGCGGAAGGCGCCCTCCTCCACGCCCACCGTGGAGATGGAGTTGTCGTCCAGGTGCAGCTCCTCCAGCTGCAGGAGCTGCGCCAGGGCGGCGCGCGAGATGGTCTGGATGTTGTTCTCCTGCAGGTGCAGCACGCGCACGTTGCGGGGCAGGTTCATGGGGAACTCGTCCAGCTGGTTGCCGTACAGGTAGACCGTGTGCACCGAGCGCACGCCGTGCAGCTCGGCGGGGAAGCCCGCGTTGTTGATCTGGTTGTTGTGGAGGTAGAGCACCGTGACGCCCTCCGGGATCCCGAGAGGCACCGAGGTCAGGCTGCGCTCGTTGCAGTACACGAAGTTGCGGTCGCAGCGGCACACGCTGGGGCACGCCAGCAGTCTGGCCACGTGCGAGCAGAGCCCCAGGGACAGGAGCAGCCACGACTGCAGGGCGAAGGCCCCGGGGCTGGGCCGCTGCGGGGTCTGCAGGCCCATCGCTGAAGAAGGACGGGAATCAGGGACAAGGTGCTGGGCCAAAAAAATAAAAAATAAAAAAGATGAGGATGAGGATGATGATGATGATGATGATGATGAAAAAAAAAAAAAGCCAAACCAAAATGATTGGATGGGGGCTGGCACCGTCCAGAAATCCAACCAGGGGGAGAAAAAAAAAGTCCCAAAGGCCCTCGCGGTAGAAGGATCTTCCTGTGGCCTCTGGTCTGATCAGCCTGTGGTGCCTTCCTTGCTAGTGTCCTCCATGTGCAAAAAATAAAAAAAATAAAAATAAAAAGAAGGAAAACAAATTCAATAGAGAAAATTTCCTATATAGACGCTCCAGGCAAGAATTTTCCGCACAGGCAACTAAGGAAGCCGAGTTATGAGCGCTCCAGAGGGGCCCAGGTGGGCAGGCGGCAGACCCTTCTCCGGTTGTAGCTCCGATCGGTGTTCATCAGGCGATGAACTTCTCGGTGGAGCTCAGTCTGCAACCTGTGGTAGGAAGTAGAGAGAGAAAAAAAAAAGTCAGTGGAGGGAAGTAATGGAAGAAGCGGTGACCTGATGGCGGAACCTTTCAGGAATGATGTAACTGGGACTAAATGACGAGAGGCTTTAAGTAACAACCATTTAACGGCAGAGGTATTCAAGAAATGAAAATGACTCAATTATCTCCCCAACAAAATCATCCTGTTGCCTCTCACTACCGATGATCGTATTGTGCCTTTGACAATCCCAATCAGCACCTTCTCTGCGGCGCCTATTTGCATAGCAAAATAGACAGGCATGTGGCTGAACCCTCGGAATCAAATATGGAGGTCACCTACACATCCAACTGGCCCCAGTCTTGTTTCAAGACGAGACAAATGAACGAGGAACTGATGAGAGGTAAGGAAAAGCAATGTGAAACCCTTTTGAGTTATAAATAAACCGATGCAAAATAGGGACTGCCAAAGTCATTTATAAAGATGCAGCCCAAATAGTCTCTCTCTCTCTCTCTCTCTCACACACACACACACACACACACACACACACACATATGTATATGTATATGTATATGTATATTATGTTATTTTTTATTGATTTCAGAGAGGAGAGAAAGATAGAAACATCAGTGATGAGAATAATTGATTGGATGCTTCCTTCATGCCTCCTACTGGGGATGGAGCCCATCATCCAAGCATGTGACCCAACTGGGAATCAAACCGTGACCTCCTGGTTCATAGGTCAACATTCAACCACTGAGCCACTATGGCCAGGCTAAAGATGCAGCCTTTTGATCTGACACCGTGATAAAGCAGTATAAACAGAAGGTGCCCACACATGAGCGACGGCAGAGAGAAGACATTTCTTCCCCATTTCTTGCCTCCTCTCATCCTTTCTCTTTCTCCAAAACAGCTTACATCTGAGTTACCAATTAGAATGACCAAACTGCAGTCCATAACACATTTTCACTTATCCTCTCTTTGGGGACTTCCGAGTATAGATGAGATATGCCACCGTGATCCCTTCGAGGGTTGCAGAGTTCGTCACTGGGAATATATTATTTTTCAACAGCAGAACCTTCTTGCCACCTGTGAGATTTTCCTGCTTTTAAAGAAGGACTTGCAGGAAACTTTGACACAGTCGTGGAAGGGAAGGCGACCCACAGACAGCGACCATGCCTTCGTGCTCTAGGACGTGTCTCATCTGTTTCAAGATCAGAGAGGTAGAGGAGCTAATTGAAAGGTGTCAGATTTGATTTTCCTACAGGGGAAGCTAACATGACAGGACATGGCAAGCTATGAGTCTCTTAATTCTCACCAATATCCAGAGATTGAAATAACCTTTATCAAAATGCACAGAGGAACTATTTGAAATTGTTCCCTTAGCTATCTTTAGAAACATAATAAAAAAAAAAAAAACACAACTTGTAAGTGCTATTGAAGTGTCAAGGAGATTGTAAATGTCTTCTACAATTTAAAAGATGGTGAACCATCGGAAAATGCCTTTCATGACCAAAATGGTCAAATTGATTACTTCCTATTCAGAAACCTTTCCTTTAAAAAAAAAAGTGGGGGGGTGGGAGGGGGAGACCATGGCTGGAAGTCTCTTTCTAGGCATAAACAGATGGGTGTATTATTTTATATAAAAAAAATCAAACATTACTTAACTTGTTAAACTTACAGATATATGGTTTGTTACTAAATAGCAGCCATCCCCTCTAGCAAAATCCCTCTATGGTTAAAGAATACAACTAAAAAGTAGGTAAGGAAAAATAAGTTTAATTCCATACGCTTGGTGCCTTCTTTAGCTCAGGTTTCAAATGTTCAAACCATCTCAATGTTCCCCAATAGCCTGCTACTCAAGTATCATCCTTGTTCCAGGACCATAACCTTGACGTACATGTTAGTGAGAGCCTCGGATGTGAGAAGCACCGCCCTCTACACAGTGCCATCTCTCTTCCTCCTTCCGTTTTACTTTATTACACGCAAAGTGAGTGTAAGACCATGATGTCAAATGACTCTTTTGAGAAAAGTACAGGCCTAAGGCTTACTAACTACTTCTGTCCCCAAGAGGTAGTCTCAAATTACATCTGACGTGTAAATGACATTTTATAGGTGGGGCAGTGCAGTGACGACATATGTCACCCGGCCTCAGCGGGCTCTTGAAGAGTGTTTATCTGAATGACAAGCACTCCTGGCTGGTCTGAGTCATTTGGAATCAGAGGGGTCCACTTGCATGCTTTATTGAAGAACAAAATACTTTGCGGCGCTATGAGCATGTACTCTTCAAAGGAGGTAGGAAATGGAGACTGGAAGAATAAAATCGAATATGTTTTTGAGTCCTCCACAGGAAGCTTCCAGAAGTGGTAGTAACCCACAGTGAAGAAAACTTTCCTCCGGGGGAAGAACACCTGCTCTGGGGTCTCTCAGCCAGGTCTTATGTAAAAACAGTAGATGCTTAACCGTGCTGACTTGCCAAGATTTTAGGGCCTGAGAAACAGTAAACCCATACTTGAGGGTGACAGGATTTTACTAGAAAGTTCCTCAGCTAAGAGCCTCTAGGTCAGTGGTTCTCAACCTTCCTAATGCCGCGACCCTTTAATACAGTTCCTCATGGGGTGGTGACCCCCAACCACAAAATTATTTCCGTTGCTACTTCATCACTGTAATTTTGCTACTGTTATGAACTGTAATGTAAATATCTGATAGGCAGGATGTATTTTCATTATTACAAATTGAACATAATTAAAGAATAGGGATTAATCACAAAAACAATATGTAATTATATGTTGTGAAATATTTATTTCTAATTACAAATAAATGAAATTTTGTCTTGAATCGTGGTATAGCATGGGCAACAGTCTTCATATGACAACAGTAAACTGCATTGCCACATTTTGCTACACCGAGGAGCAGTGTGTTGGTTCCTAAGACCATGGGAAATAGATGTTTACTGAAGGTCTTAGGTGACACCTGTGAAAGGGTCGTTTGACCCCCAAAGGGGTTGAGACCCACAGGTTGAGAACCGCTGCTCTAGATCACTGGGAGTGGACTGGACCTGGGGACGCTCATTGTGTACCCACGTTGGACATTGTCCACCTGCCTGAGCTGTGTCCTCTGCAGGAAGCGGAGAAAGTCCCTCTGCCCCAGGCCTGGTGCCCTTGCCATGCCAGTTATGCCACTCAGGAGTGCTTCTCTTCTAATGGCATTGGAAGAGAATTCCATCCTGAGGAGGGCTCCTCACGGGACTGCAGGGCCAACGGTTACTGTGTACCCACCTTCCTGGGAGCAAAGTGCCATGCAGATCACAATGTGCTGATCAGCTATGACAAGTGCGATTTGGAAGGACAACAGATTCTCAGGGTTTTTGCTGAGCTTTCTGGGAACACCGCAGAATAACAGTGCACAGTAGATTTTTTTCTCATCCTTGGGTCAACTACAGCCTTCATGTTATGCCGTCCAATGTACCGTGTCCTCATGAAAAGCAGCACAAGTGTAAAATCACAAACACGTAGAAAAAGGCATTTTTGAATTTCAGGAGGCTAAATTTCCTCGGTATTTTCAGCTCAAAGTCCTACTGAATACTGACGGCAGAAATCTTGTTAGACCTCAAGCTGGAGACTGTAATTACAGAGAAGTAGTACAGAGCGAGAGCTGAAAGTTCCCATCCGACCTCTGACCCTCAGTGGCCACAGGACTCTGGGTAAATTAACCTTTTCAGTCCCAGTCTCCCCATAGAAGAAATGAGGCCCTAACTCACAGCACTGTTGAGAGGATCAAGTTGGATAATATTATGAAAAGCTTATATAGTGCCTGCCACATTGCAAAAACACAATAATTATAAACTGTTCTTCTCTGTGTGTTTATAATTGGTGCTATCCAAAGAAGTAAACTCCAGTATATAAAGCAGAATAAAATCACCTTTGACCTGCCACCATCTGTGCCCATTCTCTTACCCAGGATTTCTCAACCTCAGAACTACTGAGCCTGGTAATTCTTTTTTTTAAGAAATATGTTTTATTATTTTTTTACAGAGAGGAAGGGAGAGGGAAAGAAAGTCAGAAACATCGATGAGAGAGAGACATCGATCAGCTGCCTCCTGCACACCCCACAGTAGAGATGTGTCCGCAAACAAGGTACATGCCCCCAACCGGAATCGAACCTGGGACCTTTCAGTCCTCAGGCCGAAGCTCTATCCACTGAGCCAAACTGGTCTCGGCCTGGTAATTCTTTGGTTATGGAGTTGTCATAATCACCCAAACATGTCTCAGGACATTGCCACATAAATACCCGTCATTCATGTACATTTCCCAAGTTGAGAAACACTGACCCGCCCCATCATCTGAGCACCTGAACGGGTTGATATTATTATTCTTTTTTTACAGAGAAAATTAAAGGTCAGTTTCTAAAGAACAAAAGCTAAACATGCTCCTTGCCCCCCATACTGAAAATGCAGTATGTTTTTCATTCATTTCCTCAACCAACATTCAGTGGGCACTAGAATGAGGTGCTGCCTTTTTGCAGAGCTGATGTGGGTTTTGTGGGGCTTAAAGTTTAGTGAGTGGAGAATACCGGATAAGCAGGGAATTACCGTATTGCATACAGAGCACCAACTTTGGGGCCTCTGAGAATTATGGTGTGCTGAAACTAGTTTGGTTCTATGGATAGAGCGTTGGCCTTCGGACTGCAGGGTCCTGGGTTCGATTCCGGTCAAGGGCATGTACCTTGGTTGCGGGCACATCCCCAGTAGGGGGCGTGCAAGAGGCAGCTGATCGATGTTTCTCTCTCGTGGATATTTCTAACTCTCTCTCTCCCTTCCTCTCTGTAAAAAAATCAATAAAATATATTTTAAGAAAAAGAATTATGATACTGTGTAAAGAGCAGTAACCTAGCCCATGGATTATCAGGCAAAACACTGACAGGGAAGGAACCTCTATGTGACAACCTGAAAGATAAGAAGCTGCAAGCAAGGGGAAGATTTGAGAAAAGTTCTGCACATGGATCCAAGCTGGTTGTAATGTCGGTCAAGAAGCAACACACTCAGCCCAGCTGAGAAAAAGATCAAAACTTGATCTGCACAACCTCCACTCACTGAGGTAGTCCAATTTCCAGAAGGTCATAAACAAGCCCACGTTTCATAATCCCTGGCCATTTCACTTGTAAGTCTCTGCTGCTGGGAATAAAAAGATTTTGCTTCCCAGGATGGGTTTCCACTAGTGAGAGCAAAAGCTGTTTTGTTTTTTTCTTTTCCTTTCCTATTTGTTTGAATGCTGCACGGACTACATTTCCCCTCCAGGAAACTGGAGATTATGAGGACTGGCTCCATGGAAGGCGCTGGGTAAAGAAACATAAATTTGTATTTAAAAGCAGAAAACCCCGTTTCAAAAACCTGGGTGTAAATCAACGCGCCACCACGGCTCCCTGGAGACGGCAAGGCCTGGCCCTGCCAATCCGTCGAAGATGACAGTAACAGCAGTTCCTTCCAGCTACTTTGCTTGAACGCTTTTCATGGGAACGTAGACGCGGAGCACACAAATCATGGAAAAGCTTTCCGCAAAGTGTTTCCCTCCTGGTGCTGCCTAAGAAGATTTTTTTAATTAATTCCAGGAGCGCTTAATAAACCCGGGCTATAAAAATCATAGTTCAGAACATAGGAACTGTCCATAAGCACCGGCGATGGTGTGATATAATGATCCTCGGACAAACCTAATAAAATTTTAATGGTTTCAGCATTGGCTGCATTGAGAGCAGACAGCACAGTCTGTAGGATGCGGTACCCGCGCAAAAGCTCACGTGGAGAGGGATCCTCCTAGAAGTTTCCTAGACTACAGGGGACTCGGAGCTTCTGGAGTTGGGCAGTTTGTGCTTAAGAATCAGGCACACGCAGGTGCAGGATGCACAGGCCTCCCTACACTACAAATGTCTTTGTTGCAATCTGGAAACACTAAAGCAATTTTCGATCTTGAGCGCATTTCCACATTCCTGGGGAGAGGTTATAAATACTGTGCACACGACAATCAGGAGAGCGCTCTAGTTAGTTGGCCAAGATGTGGGGATTAGCGAGAGGAATTTGGAGGAAAACGTAACAATTAGTCACCCCCTCCCTTGAAATCGCTTTTCCATCTCATTCACTGAAGCTCTTACGGAGCCTCTCCGAGTTTCTCATTAGGCAAATATTATTCTTTTCTAAGACAAAAAAAAAAAAAGAGGGAAAGAAGAGGAAAAAGAGGAAGGAAGGAAAGAAAGGAAACACTTTATTTAAACAGTTGACAATTTCCTGGCTCCGATCCATCTAGAATTGAAAACATTAAAATTTGACCAAATAAAAAAAAAACTATTCTCCCGGCAAGCATAAAACTTTCTAACACATTTGAAGGGTTGTTCTCCCAAGATCTCCAATGCAGTTGGTTCAAATAACAGGAGTAAGCTTAGAACAAGCAACCAATGTTACAAATTCACATGCATAAACTTTGAAAACACATTCATCACTGCCACAGGCTGCTCTAAATCTCACAATCCACTAGGCCGCTCCCACTGACCGTCCCTCGGGTCCATTAAAATCTGCATAATCTAAATGGCAGATTGAGCCTGTAGAGTCTTTGATAAACCCAATGGTGAACAGACTCTAACACAGAAGAACTGTACTGAGACAGCAGCAATTGAATGAAAGGGAATAAAAACATACATGGTCCATAAAGAATGAACCCACTACAGCTCATCTACCTACTTTCAAACTATTTCAAAGAGTTCATTGAAGTTCATTCACTCATACATTCATTTGCTCCAAGAAATAGATACTGAGCACCACCTGTTTTAGGCATGAAAAGGAGATCATTTCGTAGACACTCCTCTCTTGGAGAGATTTTTCCTCAACCCCAAGGGTCACCAAAACATTAGGGCAGTGGTTCTCAACCTTCCTAAGGCCGTGACCCTTGCATACAGTTCCCCATGTGGTGGTGACCCCCAACCATGAAATTTTGCTACTGTGATGCATCGTGATGTAAATATCTGCATTTTCCGATGGTCTTAGGCGACCCCTGTGAAAAGGTCCTTTGACCTCCAAAGGGGTCGCGACCCACAGGTTGAGAACCGCTGCACTAGGGGAAGGTAATGAAATTTGAAGAGTTCTGAGTCTCAACCCTACAGATTCTGGTTTGGTAGGTCTTCAAAGAGGACCGGGCATGTACATTTTATCAACTTTCCCCATTTGGCTCTGATGATTAGCCACTTTAAGGTTCCACTAACCAGACGCTCGCTATCAGAAATTGCTTTCAGGGCATGGAGACAACTGGTCTCTCTCTCTTCTGGATCAAACCGACATGTGAGAGGAGTGTAAAGAGCAAAGGGCTGGGAGTCAGAGTTCAGCTTTGATCAGAGCTCAGCTGTGGGAACCTCTTTCTACATCCCGCGTGGTTCGGAGTTCCCGGGTCAGGGTTCGGGTTCTGAAGGAGGCTGCACACAAACGAAATGAGAGACTAGAAAACATTAATTTGGCAATATTGGGGGGCCAGGCGGGAGCCTTCCTCTAGTGGAAAGGACTGCCACTTTCCTTTGGCCGTTCCATCCCTTTTATTCAGGTTTGGGATACACCCTTTGCCCTGAAGCAGGCAATTCCAGTAACAAATATATTACCTTTATCAGTCAGGATTTAAATAATTATTTCATGGGGAAGTTCACTGTCTCAATTAGATAGGGAGTGGCTGGTTTTGACCTTTCAGAGCTTCAAGGTTGACCAGCCTTCTAGCCTCCTGTTTACATCCATTTAGTGAGAACAATGTTTTGGTTTCCAACACTCAGCCATTCGTTAATAACATGACTTGACCTCTCTGAATCTCACTTTTTTTCATCTCGAGAGAGGATCATAAGCCATGCTTATGGAATCGTTGGGAAAACTAGTTATAATGCATATAAAGTAACTAAGAGTGCCAAGTAGGGATTAAGTAAACTCAATAAACTGTCATTGAAGAGAGGTCCAGATGGTGTAATGAATAAGAGCTGGCTCTAAGGACAGTTGACCTGAACAGCTTCCCTACTATCAGCTATGCCAACCTGGGCACCTTGCTTCACCTCCCTATGCCCCAGTGAACTCATATGTAAACTGCAGAAAATGGTCATATTCATCTCTCACTGTTTAAGCAACTGTAAGACTATAAATCACTTAGAATATTACTGAAGATATAGAAAACATAAGCTAATTATGTGCTGGTCAGTTCTGCTTAAAAAGCAATTATAAAAACAATGGAATACTACTCAGCCATAAAAAAGAATGAAATCTTGCCATTGTTCACAACAAGGATGGACCTTGAAGGTTTTATGCTGAGTGAAAAATTCAGACAAAGACGAATACCAGATGATTTTACTCATATATAGAATCTAAAACCAAACCAAACCAAACTCATGGATAAAGAGAACATTGATGATTCCAAAGGGGAATAGTGCTGGCTGGGAGAGGGAGAAGATGAGTGGACAGAGGCAATTTTATGATGAAAGTGGAAAACAGACTCTTGGTGGTAATGACTTTATAATGCATCTGATGCCAAATTACATGCTGCACCCTGAATGTATATAATGTTATATACCAATTTTACCTCAATAAAAAGTAAAAAGTAACTAAAGACTCTTGTTCCAGAGCTTTTATCTCTAATTTGGTAGACAGTTGGTTTGTTTGAATCCATCCAACTTTACTGTCCTCTACCTTTCATTCGCTGTTTTGATCACAATTCTTGCCTTTGGAGATACACACATACACCTTCCCATCCATTATCCATCCCTGCAAATACGTGGAGATGCTTACTGGTGTCTGAGATATTCTCCTTTCCTGTGTAAATGTTCTGTTTCTTCCACATCTTCCAGACTCTTAGCAACGGTAAAGCCTTCCCTGGTATTATTTTTCTTGCATTTCAAAGCAAAAATTGCTCGCTCGAAGACTCGTATCTCAAAAATCTCGTATGTTAGGGCACTCGTATCTCGAGGTACCACTGTATATGTTACCCAGAATGGGAAAAAAAAAACACAATGCAGTCTGACCAGCTCCAAGTACGTACAGCCCATCAAATACTTGGGGGCATTCTCACTTCCTGCCAGGCATAGAAAGAGTTGCTAGAAAGATAACCAAACCACCTCTCCTAGTATTGAAAAAAGGTCCATGCCAGATCACATAACTCTTTGCATAAAGCTCTTTTTAATTCTCAGATCATTTGAATGTTGTATTCAATTCCACAACAACCCATAAGAAATATGTATATCCACTTTGAATGAAGTCCACCTAAAGAAAATAAGGTGGTTTGGGTAGAGAATGGCGTTACAAATTTCCTGTAAGAAAATACTAGCTTCAGGTGTGATGTTATGCATGCTGTTAATTATAATGGTATTAAAACCAACACCTAAAAAGGAAGGCTCTTTCCCCCTTATTCACATTTATAAAACTAGAAGTGGCCTGACACTCGGAACAGGTAACACTTCCGAGCTGTACTTGTGAAGAGGTGAAGGGGAATGAGGTAGGTGCCATTATCCATTCTGCCCAAACCACCACAGGGAGTGGGAAACCAGTGGCCTGGCTGCCTCGCCAGAGGGCACCACTGAGGTGCCAAAGACTAGGAGTGCCTAAAAGGCTTGACAGCTACGTACAGATTGGCAGACAACAAGTGTCCTTGCCTTCCCCAGTGTCACAGTCCCACGTTCTCTGCCACTAATCCTATCGCTTGAGAAGGTCTTGATGAGCAGCCACAGTGGAAAGAGCTATTGAAGGCGAACCCGTTCACCAAGTGCCCAACACATGGCCACCTTATGTAGACTAACCACGAAGGATGAGACATCATAGGTATCAGGAGTTCCTTGAATTCAAAGGAAAACTATCTGTGGAAAGTAGCATCAGTAATCCATTAAGGAGGAAATTCAAGGGAAATGTTGCTAGATCTGCTTTAGCTTCACCAAAGACAGGGTCCAGGCAATCCCATAAGAGAACTTAACTCCAGAAAGTCTGGAAGGTTCCTTCTTCCATCTTCCACTCTACAGTTCAAACAGGCCTGGGGCATTCTAAATGAAACTGTCCCCATCCAACCATGCATTTAAGTGCAATCTCCCAGCATTATTTAGAGTGCAGAAGGAGAGGATAAGTCATCTGCCTCTCTCTTCTTCCCTCGTTTTCTGTATTAGAAGGAAGGTAGGTTAGCATAGAACAGAGATTTGTTACCAAACATCTGGGTCTACCTGAATCTGTACCCACTTTTTTTCTTTAAATATTTAAATATTTCATTTAAATTTTTACCCCCCGAAAGCCCTTTCTCTCCAGACCTCTCCAGAACATAATTCTCTCTCTCCTCCTTCTCTATGTGCACAACCTCTTGCTCTCAAACGGATCTACTTTCACACCTTCTCCAGTATTTTTGACTTAAAAATATCCCCCGAGTCCCACCCCCAGCTGTTGTCACATTTCTCTCCTTCCTCTTTGCCAAATTCCTAAAAAGATCAGTCCGTCATTAATATCTCTGTTTGTTCACCTCCCACCCATCTCTCACCATCACAGCCCACACTGGTCCCTGCCCTAGTTTCCCAGAAGCATCTCTCACTGATGCCAGCATCCAGCCCCAGGTTGCAAAATGCAAAGGGCATGGACTGTCTTCCTCCTACTTGAGTTCCCAGCACCATTTAACTGGTTGTGCATACCCTTCTAGAAACATCAGCATTCCTTTGTTGCTGTGACATCTAGTGTGCTGGTTTTCTTCCCACTCTTCCTGCTATTTCCTATTCTGCAGGCTCTCCCTCTTCGATTCTAGCCATTCAGTGTGAGACCAGGAAGCTGCGGTCCAGGCACTGGTCTTATTTTCCCTCTGTAAGAAATGGTCTCCAATGCTGAAACCAGTTTGGCTCAGTGGATAGAGCATCGGCCTGCGAACCGAAAGGTCCCAGGTTCGATTCCTGTCAAGATCATGTACCTTGGTTGCCGGCACATCCCCAGTAGGGGGTGTGCAGGAGGCAGCCGATCTATGTTTCTCTCTTATGGATGTTTCTAACTCTCTATCGCATCCCTTCCTTTCTGTAAAAAATCAATAAAAATATCTATATTTAAAAAAAAAAGAAAGGGTCTCCAAGCTTTAAGTTTAAATTACCATCTTATGCAAATAAATCATTTATTTAAATCTCCATCCTACACAGTCCTCTCAGCTCCTTACCTATACATCCCAGCACCTTGGACGTATTCTCTTTGGGGTTTCAAGATCACTTTCAATTTAGCATTTATGGTTTCAGATAGTTTTAAGAACACTACATGCACTCATAAATAAAGCAATACATTTTATATTGTTATTGCTCCCAAAGAAGGAATGCAGTGGTTGTTTCTGAAGTTAAATAGCTTCTCCAGAGCCCATCAGCAGAGAAGTGACAGGGATGGCATTTGAACTTGGACATGGGCTGTCCTAACCCATACCATGCCTCCCTGTAAGCTTTTGGCAGCGAGAGATGGCTCTGATTTTATTCACTATTGTTTCCCTGGAGCCTAGAGCAGCGCATGGCTGGCATTCCAGAAGTGATTTTAGAAGGAATGAAAGAATCAGATGATTACTTTGTTTGAAGAGGCCCTCGGTAAAATCTCTTTGACATCGTCAGTCGGAGGTCCCATAAAGAATCATCAAGATGGATATCTCAGAGCAGACTTCAAGAGGTTTGAGCTACACTAACCTACATCTATCCCTCAATCACTCCAGAGAGAGTGAGGGATAGATGGAGAAAAGGGTGAAGACTCCCTGAACGTAAAGAAACTTGATGTCCTTAGGAAAAGGTGGAGAAATGCAACTGGAAAATAATTGCAATCACGACAGCACTACTTTTGTTTTACAAAATCACATCAGATGATGCGCCTTTATTGACCGACAGTACCGCTGACATGGGTCAGTCTGACCCACAGCAAATTTTATTTGCTGAAAGGTATGCCTGACCATCGTGGACAAAAACACTGTAGGTTGATGATGTTTATGACCTGAATTTGGGTCGTTATCATCTACAACATAGAGAAAAATCCAAGTTTCTGCTCATCTAATACAAATGGCTTACGGATTTGCATAGATTTACTGTGACAGTTGAACTGTGCTTTAATGCATACCGCCATACTGCTCCAGAGAGTTAAAATCAATACAAAATAGGCCTCTGTCTTTGGAGAGCTATAAAGACATGTATGCGCTCATTTGGAAGAATAAATGCATCCCTATGTTCTTTTTAGCATGATCTGTCATAGCCAATATCTGGAAACAGCTTAAATGCCCATCTGTGGATGAGTGGGTAGAAAAGTGATGGTACATTTACACAATGGAATATTAGAAGGCTGTAAAAAAAAATAAGGAAATCTTACCTTTTGCAACAGCACAATGGACCTGGGAAGTATTATACTATTATACTAAGTAAAATATGACAGTCAGAGAAAGAAAATTACCATGTGATTTCACTTGTATTGAAATTTAATGAATAAAATTAACTAAAAAACCAGAAATGGACTCATGGATACAGAGAAGAGAATGACAGTTGTCAGAGGGTAGAGGTTTTGGGAGGCTAAGTGAAAAAAAGATGAAGGGATTAAGGGGAAAAAATTAAAAAGAAAACACTCGCCAAAACCGGTTTGGCTCATGGATAGAGCATTGGGCTACGGACTGAAAGGTCCCAGGTTCAATTCCGGTCAAGGGCATGTATCTTAGTGCGAGCACATCCCCAGTAGGGGGCGTGCAGGAGGCGGCTGATCGATGTCTCTCTCTCATTGATGTTTCTAACTCTCTATTCCTCTCCCTTTCTCTCTGTAAAAAATCAATAAAATATATTTTTAAAAAAATACTCATAGGCAGAAACAACAGGATGGTAATTACCAGAGAGAAAGGGGAGAATGGGTGGGTGTTGGTTAAAGAGGGTAAAGAGGGGATACGTGTTGATGGAAGGAGACTGGACTTGGGATAGTGAACACATAATATAATATACAGATAATGAATTACAGAATTGTACGTCTGAAACTTATATAATATTTTTAAAATATATTTTATTGATTTCTACAGAGAAGAAGGGTGAGAGATAGAAACATGGATGAGAGAGACGTCGATCAGCCGCCTCTTGCATGCCCCCTACTGGGGATGTGCCCACAACCAACGTACATGCCCTTGACCGGAATCCAACCTAATATCTTTCAGTCTGCAGACAGATCCTCTATCCACTGAGCCAAACCGGTTTCGGCGGAAACCTATATAATTTTATTAACCAATGTCACCACAATAAATTCAATACAAATAAAATAAATAAAAATAAAGTGTTTGTAAGCAAAAAAAAATAAGTAAATAAAAAAAGCTTGTGAAAAATAATATAAACTGAAACCCCAAATATAAATGTGACCTCCTTTCCAATGAAAATATTGCTGCATACAGGATATCTGTATAATGACACAGGTCGTCGAATGTCTTTTTCACACACAAAAAAAAATGCAGATCTCAGTCAGTGATATTGATCAGCACATGGAATGAAATTACACAGTGTGCATTTCCAGGTGAGTTATCTGATTTTGAGTCTAAAATATGAAAAATTCATTGCTTAATCTATATCGGTATCATAGGGATGTTCTGAATGTAAATGCTATAAAATTTCCTCGCTGAATAAATAGGTTTTATGTGCGGCTTCTTTTTCTTCAGAACGCTTGTCGTGCTGAGGGGTCAGGCCTTGTTCAGGGGACTATTTCTGATTTTAGGGGACAAAAAAAAACAAATTAAAAATAATTATTTCATACCCTTGACCTCTCCTTCTCTCAAGGACATCTATTCCCCTGTGAGACATGATCATGTGCGAGTTGAAATAAAATCAATTGATTTCCAAGACATAAAATAAAACCCCCGACGAAAAGCATCTGTATCATATCCGCTGTAGCTATAGAGAGCACATAAGGAATAATTCAAAGAAAAAGAGTAAAAAAAAAAAAATGATCGTAAAAGCTACCTTTGAAAAATCTATACTGGTGGCCTTTCTCATTTGAAAGTATTCTGAAATATGTTTCCCAAACACAGAGGCATTTAAACATCTGAGCAGATCCTTCTAGAGATTTATACAGTCAGAGCACTGCATTCACTTAAGAGCACAGCAGGTTTCAAATTTTACTCAAATGCAAGATGCTTGTATTTCCTTAAGGATATTCTGTTTCTAAAAAAGAACCCGCCCCACCCCCACATACACACACAAATCAGAAAAACATAACTTTCTTCTTCTTTTTTTGTTTTAAGAAAAGCAAGTTACAGTAAGGCTCAGTCCATGCCACCCAGGTCTCTGTGCACATAGCTACCACCAGAGGGAGGCAACACAGCAGAGAGACGGTCCCTTAACATACATGTGCACACACACACATGCACACACTCACACACGTGTGCACATACTCATGCACCAGTCACCTGAGAAGATAGTTTTGACTGGTTTCTTATCTTTGTATCAGCTACTCAATGGCTGTCCAGAAAAGAGTGCTAATGGTCACTTGTGAATAAAACTAAAAACTGAAATTTTATAGAGCAATGTGAAATTTGGGGTGATAATCAGATTTAAGTTACTGAGATTGAGATCAGATTGGATTACTCATTCCTTCCTTAGCTCAAATCACAACTGGCCTCTGTTGCCTCTAAAAGCTTTTTCTTGCCAGTTCCCTGACACTTAAAATTTCATCATTATAAACCAATTTCTTTGGATTACAATGCTACCCTCTCAACAGGCAAATGTTCTTGGCAGACCTTCTAAATCAAGTGAAGTGTATCAGACCATTTCCAAAAATCTAGAAGGTCACATTCATTCATTCATTCATTCATTCAACAACGGTTGGATGGCCGCTCTGTGCCTGACACATTACAAGGCCCTTGAGCTGCAAGGTGAACAAGACCAAGTCCCTACTGTGAGGAAAGTGATGTTTACAAAGCGAGACTGAAAAAAATTTAAAGAAAAACAACAGACCTCAGACTAGACATAATAAATCCGTGAGCCACGTCTTGAAGGACATAGTGAATTATGACTGAGAATCTTGGGAGGCTGGGGGCATGGGTGTAGATATGGCGCTCAAGGATGTCATCAGGGACAATGGGATCCCAAAAGAAGGAGGAACCGTTGTTGGGGATCCAAGATAAGGGAGGGCATGCAGGGGTGGAGCGAGCTAAGGCAACAGTCAGGCCTACGCAAGAGCAGGTGCAGACATGTAAGGGAAGAGAACCCTACCCTCTTCCAAGAAGGACCAATATGGCTGGGGATGTCCTGTGAGGAGTGGGGTGAGGCGAGGACCTCAGGTTCAGACGGGCCTGCTTAAACCAAGCCCCCTGACTTGGGAAATCCATCTGGATTTTATTCTCAAGGCAACGGAGAGCCAACACTTAAAGAGACCAGAACAGGGAGGTACGGTGAGAGAACAGAAAGGACAAAAGCACCCACTCGAATCTGTACAGCAGAGATGGAAGATAATGGGCCAGGAAAGTAGAGATGAACGCAAGCAATAAATCACATCAAGAAAAAGAGCTTGGGGAGGAAAAGCAAGCTCCAAACTCATCTCCTGAGATTTTTTTTCTCTTCAGATGTCCTGTTTCAGAGAGCCTCCCCCAAATATGGTAGGTATGTGTGTGTGTGTGTGTGTGTGTGTGAATATCTGAAACCTGTTCACACGTTTCTAGATCCACATCTCCTCAGTGAGATGGTTTTTTGGGAGACCCCTGGGTGCAGAAACGATGGGTGTATAGGGTCAAGACTTAATGAAATAAATTCTGAGGGGCCTTCCTTACACACACACACACACACACACACACACACACACACACACAGACGCACATTTTGGCACCAAATTCTCCTTGGAACTAGTTGACGTATGACTAATAAATAAAGAAAAGAAATTCGGCTTTGACTGAACGAGAACTCTGGTGACAAAGCGGGATGCCCATGCTGGGTAAGGACAGCCAGGTGATGAATTCCAAGGGTCTCTCCCCTTCCATGGGGAGAGCGAAAGCCCGCGCCCCGCTTAGCATAATGGCCCTTCCACTGGGAAAAGGCACAGGCCACCCGCGGCTTCCTAGCAAGGAAATTGCTCCCTGCCTATAAATTATTCCACGTGGTGAAGAAAAAGCATCGACTTTTCTTTTTTTTTTCTTTTTCTGAAGCTCTAAGCACAGCCTGGCAAACAAGCGTAGATAATTTGAAAAAGTGCCTTTTAATGAGCCTAGTGACAAAACTGTCACTAGTGCTGTGCAGGCCAGGGTTTGACACAGCTGTGTCATTAGTGAGCATCTGTACAGGTCAGGTTGTCCACCCCCCACCCCCTCCACCCCCTTCAAGGGGTCAGGAGCCCACCTTTGCTTGCTTTTACTTGAAACCTGTTTATACTTTTCCAGACCCACTTCTCCTCAGTGAGATGGTCTTTTGGGAGACTCCTGGGTGCAGAAATGATGGGTGTGTAAGGTCAAGACTTAATGAAATAAATTCTGAGGGGCCTCCCTTAGCAGCCTGTGGATGTGGCCAAGCCCTGAGCCAGGGTTTTCTCAGAATGTCTGTCCCTCTGACTCTCCTGCTCACTCTTCCTGGAAAACAGATCACGGGAATAATCTGGACACCAGTGGGAGATCCTGAAACTGACCACAGGGCCACCCTCAGAACTATGACCCACACCCTCCCATTAGGACAAGGTGTGCACAGGGCCAATGTGGCATGACACTCTGGAGCCTGGAGAACCCCTTCCAGGCTATGTTCTAAGTAGGCAGGTTCCAGAACTTTCTGCCCCAACCTTCTCCCTGGGCTAGAGTGGGCTTCTCCTCTGGGTCCTTCCTTCTAATATTATGACCTCTGTAAGCCCGTTTTCTGAGGACAGAAGAATGCAGATCTGGCGCTGGGTGTGTGTGTGTGTGTGTCTGCGCGCGCGCACGCAAGGTTCCTTAAAGTTGAGGATGGAACCTCCTCAGGGGGGATATAGGCTTGGGACTAGCTCACTCTGTGCTGCCATTTTCCATGCAGATCTTGGTAGACTAGAATTCTAAAGGCAAACCTGCCTATTCTTCTAGAACATTCGGAAAGACAGATCAGTCACAGGAGAACGAGGCATACTTTTTAAACAATGTGTTGATGAGATTTATAACTTCTGAAGGATGAGAGCTATGGTGGGCCTCTCTCTAAAGCTTGCCCAGGGCCCTACCAATGTCTGGGCAGGATGCTGATGGTGTGGCTCTTCCCATGATGAGTCACTGAATGAATAGAAACACCAGCACGGAATTTTACCTCCTAACCATATCTTCAGGCTGAAAGAAATATACAACATTTTAATGACCCTATTAATAACTCATAAGTACTAGTGTTGATAGAATTACAACAAATTCTATCAACAAATTTAGCAAAAAATTCACTCATCCATCCATCCATCCATCCATCCATCCATCCATCATTGAATGTCAACTACAAGACAGATAACTATCGACTGAACTGTGTTCCCCTAAAATCACCTGTTTAAATCCTAACCCTCAGTACCTGAGAATGTGATTGTAAATGGATACAGGGTCTTTAAAGAGGTGATTCAGTTAAATGGATGGGCCCTAATCCAATCTGCCTAGTATCCTTATAGAAATACAGAGATGTGCTCACTTCAGTAGTTGATTATTAAATGTAAAATAAAAACATGCCACACAATTAGAAGACAAGCTGATTAAGAAATATCTCACCCTGCACTCTCTCAGCAGAACTTGTTCATCATTGAAGGCAAGTCTTCCTTCTGGACATCCACTGTGACCCTAATTTCAGCTTCCAGGCCTCCCCAGAACCAAGTCTCATTCTTGGAACTGAACACTTTTCCCAGGTGCCAGGGCCATACCCCAGGCAGTTACAAGAATCCATCCACCCCCTGTTTTTCAGGCCAATGAATAATGACTTCCCATCTTCAATGAACATCCAGTAACAAAAATGAAAACTGCTAAGTGGTTCAGAAATGTAGTAACAACGGACTCTAATTGCCTTTTCAGACTCTAAAAATCACTGATGTACCTCAATCTTTTACGGGGTCCTCCAGCTCAACATCTTAGGTGAGAAACCTCATGGGAGGAAAGAGCAAACTCCCAAACCAAAACTTGCTCAACCCTGTATTTTCAAGAATCAATCCCAATCTCACAAAGTGCTGATGCCTTGGGTTGGGGAGACACCATCTGAAATCTCATAGATCATGCTTCTCAACAAGGGCGCTATCATCTCTAAGGGGTAAGAACTGAGACTTGGGGAATAGAGAAAAAAACCTTAGATATTATGAGAGTGTATGATCCTCTACATGGAACATAAACACATACACATCTATGGTATTAAAATGTGATGAGCAAAGGAGATCTTTTGGGAGAGAAATAAACAACCTCCTTGTAAGAGTCAATAATGAAAAAATAACCCTGACTGGTTTGGCTCAGTGGATAGATCGTCGGCCTGTGGACTGAAAGGTCCCAGGTTCAATTCCAGTCAAGGGCATGTAGCTTGGTTGTAGGCACATCCCCAGTAGGGGGTGTGCAGGAGGCAGCTGATCGATGTTTCTAACTCTCTATCCCTCTCCTTTCCTCTCTGTAAAAAAAAAAAAAATCAATAAAATATATTTTAAAAAATGAAAAAAAAAATGTTCTAGAGACACTGCCATAGCCTACCAAAGATCTAAGTCCGAATAATAAGAGCTAACGAGCTGAGTGCTGTGTGAAAAATGAAATGCACAAGCCAATGCTAGAGGTTTGCCAACTCATTTAATTCTCATGGCAACGGTCTGAGATGGACATTATTATCATATTATAATTTCAGTGATGTAGAAATTGAGGGATAAAATGTTTAGGTTATTTCCCCAAGATTACACAGTTTAGATAGAGAGTATATGGCCTATATGTAGCAGAAGGTTTCTTACCAATATTCCACTTGATCAATATTTTGATCAATATAGCATAAATCTCTGTGTTCCTGATGCACTAGTTATTAGCGGCTGCTCAGGTATTCCTCAAATACCTTCACACATGCTCTGACTGTTTACCAAGAGATCCAAACCATACTATGCTTTTGTACTGTAATTATACAATCATAACAAATGTTGTGTAAAGCAGTAAAATAAGAGTACCCAAAGGGAGTTACCCCTGTGAAAACCTAGTTGAATGATTTAGAAAAACATGAATGGCAAATCACTTGCAATTGCTGACACCTTGGGAGGTGGGGGGGGGGGGGAGATGAAGATGAAGAAAACAGAATCTCAAAAATCTGTTATGATCCTACACTCACATTATCTCCAAGTGTTACTCAAAAATAACAAAGCAAACAGGAAATCAGAATGGAGGCATCTGCTGGAGAAAACAATATTAATCGCAGTGGTTCCATATGCAAACAATTACCCCGGCATTACATCAAAAGGTTGGCAAATTCATTTCCACTTAAATGTGTGTGTGTGTGTGTGTGTGTGTGTGTGTGTGCATATGTGTGTGTATGTGTGTGTAAGTCATTATTAAATATTGTAATGATTTTTTAATTTAACTAAAATAACTTTCCAATTATGCTCGATTGATATTAGATGACTTGTGCACTGCATATCGTGGTTCCCCCAACCTTAAAAAAAATGGAAAACCCTGTGGCTTATTGAGGCAAAAAATTCAAGAAGAAATGAGCTCCATTCAATGAAAAGAGCTACCATTACTGAAACAAACAACGCTCCTCGCTTCCAATTATATTTCTGAATTACTGAAGGCAAAACGTAGCAGAGAGAAAAATCAAACACTAGACTCCCCAAATGGCTTTTCCTGATAACAAATAGACAAAAACAGATGGAGATACAGAGAAAGAGACAGGAAGAAAGAGAGAGTAGGGGGAACTTAAATAGAATAGAAGGAAAGGCCTGGGTTGATATTAAAGAGAAAGATGAAAAAGCACAGTGGAAGGCACACTTTGGACTACCTGAATTACTTAAGAGGTGCACTCTAGTTAGACCCCAAAGGGCTACGGGTTCTTAATAGGGTCTTTCTAGCGACCTGTGATGATTCTGAACCCTTCATGTCAAAGTCCAGCTGCTGCTAACCAGCTCTGACAGCCAGACAAGGCTGGGGAGTCCGCTGCCAGGTCTTCGCATTTCCTCTGCAAAGCCCTGCATTCCACCGCTCAGTGTGTGCGCACCCAGCAGGAAAGACTAATTTCTTCCCATTTTCTAAACCCTCTTTGAAGATATTTCTCCAGCACGGCTCTGAACTGCAGCTATTTAGAGCAATTTACTTTATCTGCATCCTTTATTCCCTCTACCCTCGGTCCAATTTCAGAAATGTTAAGAACAAAAGAAATTATTCTCGGTTTTAAAAAACAGTCCTTGTCGTATTTATCTTGCTTCTAATGTTGTTGTTTTTTTTTTTCTCTCCTTTTAAGTGAAGTTTTCTAACTCTCTATTTTCTTCACCCGCAGCCATGCAGCAATTTGTGCAAACAAATGCTGCCCACGGCCATCGTTAATCTTTAAAGTGTGACCTATGGTGAATAACAATGTTCAAAGAACTGGGCTTGTTTGCGAGAGGTCAGAATGAGTTAAAAATATGGAATCCTTGAAATGATTTACAGTTTAGTTGGGTAAATAAAATACTCACATTAGAGAAGATTACCAGACAACAGAGAAACATGTGGGAAATACGTGAAATAAGATAGAACTGAAGGAGGTCCTGGGTTTGAGTTTGGAAACATTCTCCTCCCAGACAGTCCGCTGAAACAGGCCTGTCACCTCACTGGCATGGGCTTCCTGCCACACATCTCTTTGGAAGGAGGTGGATTTGACTATATCCAAGCTCCTTTCGATTTTAAAATGTAACAATTTGCAACCAACCCACCTCCCAGAATCAAAAAATAATCCCTGGGAAGAGATCAACCAATGAATTTTGAGACAATGGGGGGCAGGGGAGAGGGTTAGGGGAAGGAGCACAGGAGCAGGCTGGAAGAGGTTAATGGAAGGAAAAAGAGAACCAATGTAATACTTTCAACAATAAAGATCTAAAAAAAAATTTTTAATGATAAATCCCAGCAAAAATGTTTTTAAAAACGGATAAAACAGGATGGGATTAATGTGGAAAGGATAGCATTTGAAGTTCTTGAGTTTATGCAAATATTTTAAAGAAAAAAAAACATATGGAGATTTCAGTAAAAGCAGTACATTTTAACAAGCTAAATGGTCTCATCAAGATACAATTAAAAGTCATCCTTCTATGTTATCCAGAAATCTGTAAGTTTTAATCTGTAAACTTTTCTCTGTTTTGAATCCAGGTCTCCATTACCTGCGAAGATCTGATAGAAAAAAGAAAAGAAAAACTAAAGAAGGAACTCCTTCACATCACATCAGAAGTTATTTATCTGCCCTTATCTTGTCCTCAGCAGAGAGCTTCAATCATCAACAAACAATAAAGACAGGGTCATTCTTTCTATACTGGTTTTGAGCTTCTCAGTTATTCAGTCAATGTCATTATTTTAGAAAGCGTGATGGCTGAGTCTTTCCCCACTTTGATAATCCCTGCCCCACAACTTCAACTTTCCTCTTCCCCGTGGACACAAGCATAGTGACCCCTATCTATCGGTCTCTGGAGTTTATGTCATTGAACAGCTCATAGTTACCAAGAGAGCTCATACTAAGTGGAGGACTCTGTACTAAGTACCTTCAGAGCACTTACAAATATATCAGTTCAGGTCCTTGCCTGTACATTTCTTAAGAGACAGGAAGACAAGGGAGATGAATAGATCCATCATTGAAGGCAGAAGGTCATAAATGTCTAAGAAGTATCCACAAAATTATATCCAGGCAGAAAAGAGAGGGAATGTTTGATTGAAAAGATCTGAAAGACTTGAAAGAAATCTATCATGAGTTATAAAGAAGAAAATCACCTCAAGACTTCCCCCCAAAACTCCCAAATAAACCTGAGAACAGAGATAATCATTAATTTGGGATTATGCTATTTTTTCTCTGCAAGGTATCTTCCAAATGGTTATTAGTTTTATTTTATAAGGAAGGAAGGGTCCCCACACAGAATGCACATGCGTCAAAGGATATATCATCCACTTATGACATTTTAGAAACTTGGTTCCTAATAAAGAAATTGCAGAGCCATTCAGCTACCAGGCAAATTGGTCATTGATGTGAATGAAAGGTTCCCTTTCCATTTTCTTCTGCATAATAACTGGATTTTTATCTAATTAGAGTCATCTATACTGAAGGTAAGAATCCCCAAAGCTACTCTCGCTCTGGAAAATCTTTGGCCAAGTTGGCTTTGACCAAACCTTAATAAAGACACAGAGAGCACAGAAGGTAATTGTTCCTGAGCTCTCCAATTTGTTCCCCGAGCTTCAGGGTGGTTTCATAAATTGGAAGTGCCACCTTGCCTTGCCGTGAAGACACTGGGCAGGGAACTGGGCCAGGAATAATTCCACAATGGGAACTCCGAATCGGATCAGAGACGGGTTGTTTTAGCAAGAAACTTACCCTGGAAGAAGCTGGAATAGATGTGCTATCACCGGGAAATATAGTTTTGTGAGGAGTGAGTAAAGAAAATGAGGCAGTAAGTAATGTAAATATTTTCATGTAACATAGATGTACAAATACATTTATAGTCACATAATACATTTCAGTATCCTTTACTAAAAATAAATATTTAATGGCAACTTTTACATATGTTTTAAAAAAAGAGTTTATTGTGAAAAGAATATTTCTTCCATATCAACCAAGAAGCGCTGTTTGTCACACTCAAGGAACTCTTCTACCTGACCTCCATGAGCAACCACATACATGGCCTGCCATCCAAAACATTCCATAGTGGACTCAAGGATACATCTCCCTTTTCTGAGGAGTGTACGCCAGATACAGGACTATATCAGAACTGCTTCTTAGCAAGCTATATCTATGTGGCTTTACCAATAATAATGATTATTGAAGGCTAAATATTCACAGACCATTTACAAAGTATCCACCCATACATCTCTCTAAGGAAAGTCTTGTCATAGGTCCCATTTTAAACATGACAAACTGAGGTTCAGGCATTTCCACAGATTTGTTCAAGCTTATGGCGGGTGGTGGGTAAAGGGTAGCAGAGCTAGGATTTAACTGCAAGTGATTCCAGGGTTGTGCTCTTTCTTTTGGGGTGACATCTTTAGGGGTTTTAGCCCCAGACCATTATTTACTGCAACTTGCTTCCCACCAGCCGCTAGGGCAGCCTGCTGCCTTCTATTATCCAGAAGCTGCAGTCTCTGTGGGAAAGAGTGATGCTGGGTAGATGTTTAGTCCTGGCAGCCCGGCTGTGCTCTGAGACCTCTTTATGAGGATCATGGCTGCCATCATTTAAAGTTCAAAGGGACTTGTAAGCAATGCTGATAAATGGCTCAACAATGGTCTAAGTCCATGGTGAGTTCAACCAGTCCTAAGTGGTTGGGACTGCCCTTTACTGCCTGTCTCAGGCCATGGTCATCAGTGGTCTCTTCCAAGTTCTGTTTCCCTTCAATGACATCCTACTCCCCCATTTAGCACCGTAGCCTCTATCTCTGCATCTTCTCTGCCTTCCTGAGCCTTAGCCCATCAGCTAAACCTACTTCTTTATGAAGTTAACATGTGTTCTTCATTCTATCTCCTCCTTAACCTTTTGCCTACTATAGGACATGGCTCCGATTTATTTGATGCCGTTTTTTAACATACAGAATGTGATTAATAACTATATTTCTGGAATGAGAAAAGAATAAATTAGCGATTCAACTAACATCTACCAAGCACCTGGAGTAGATCAGGTGTATAGCATGTGCAAAAGTCAAAGACTTGACCTCAAACGAGGTCTTCCTTGATGACAAAGATGATCAGGTCTTCAGTGTTCCAAAATCTCTGGAGTTCACCATGCTCTCACTCCATCTTTCTTCTTGCATTCGTGTAAATTATCTCTATTTCTTTTCCTCTGGCTCTTACACTCTCCTGAAATATTTGTGTAATCCCTCCCTCTAAAGTCCTCAATATTATTTCAAAATATAAAATCCAGTGGTCTCTTTCACTCTTCCTCTTGATGATTTTTCTGCGAGAATTGATACTCCTGACCACTTTCCCCTTCACCAGTTTCTCTGATATCCTCTCTTTCTTCCTCTTACATTTCTAATGACATGCTTTCTTCCCAACCCCTAAATGTAGACAGTCCTCATAGTTCAAGTCTTACCATATTTTCCGGCATATAAGTCGACTTTTTAACCCAGGAAAATCTTCTCAAAAGTCAGGGGTCGTCTTATATGCCAGGTGTCGTCTTATAGGGTGAGTATATCACAAACTCTATATTTTAACTGGAAAAGTTGAGGGTCATCTTATACGCCAGAAAAAAACGGTATATATCTCCTCTTGGATACATGTCGAAATGCTACTGCTTTACAAAGCTGGATCTCAAATCTCCAATCCAGTTCCAATATCTGATCAGAAATGCAGCCCTCTATTTCCATACCCATAGACAGTAATAGCCATACATCAATTTGGAATTTCAAACCAAATACCTCAGGCCCTTCTTCTGACTTCTCCATTTTGACCAATGACATTGACATCCTGTCACACCCAGTAAAGAGGTCACCACTCCTCCTATGTGCTCCTACCCTGTCACCCAAATGAGTCACTAGTGACCACAATTCTTCCTTGAAAACTTCCTCTTCAAAACTTTATTGCTTTCCCCTATAAATGAGTTAAACTTGCACTGGAGACTCATTGTCTGTCTCTAGCCTCTCTTTCTTAGCCACCCTCAACTACTTACAGGTAAACATCCTGACAGTATCATTGTATTGCATGACTCAAAACGTCATTTCTACTGCCTTTGCGGATAATGTCGTTCCAACTCTTCTATTGCTGGATGCAGCCTATCTTTTTACTGGGGTCTTGAATTTAAGTCCCAGATTTACCACTTCCTAGCTATGTGATCTTGAGGAAATTCCTTAAGCTTCCCTTGTCCTGGTTCCTTCATTTGTAAAGTACACATGACTTGTTAACTCATGAAGGAAAGGATAAAGGAATGATTATACTAAATTTATAAGGAAAAAAAAATAAAAAGAGGTACTTTTGTTATGCATAGCATTCATAGACTTATTTGAAAAATTTTCAGCTTTTATTCTTTAACCTTAATCTTATTAGTCCAATGTGGTACAGAAGGAAATGTGCAAGCTTCATAGTTAAGAGAAACCAGTGTTGAACTCCTGAATATTCTAGTGAACAGCTATATGATATGGGTAAGTCATTGAACTTCACTGAGTCAAGGTTTTCTCCTGGTGAATCGGGATAATGATACCTAATTAGGTGGCTTTAAAAATTGGGGATAACAGACATTTCATCCATGGTAGCCACCAACTTGTTAGTCATTAAGATGACTAATGGTTTAAGGGAATAGCCATCTCTGACATTGGAAAATATTTTTATCTCATTGGGACAAGGGTGTTTCATGGAGTCAAAAGCTGTTTGCATTTTTCATCCAAATTTAAAACAAATAATCCATTTCCCTTATTTCATCTTAATACATAGCTGCATAAACTATATTGTATATGATTAAATCTACCACTGGACACTACTTTTTAAAGAGAGGCTACTTGAATAGTAGAAAGAAGTCAAACCCCAGATTCCAGAGACCTGGGTCTCTGGCTAAAGTTTTGTCACTAAAAAGATGTGTGGCCTTGGGAAAGGTCATTTCATTTTTCTGGCCTTGAGCATTTTTTACAAAGTTTAAGGATTCTTGCTGTTTGCAAACCCCATTAGTTCCAGAAATGGAGCGCCAGCCATGGTGTCTTCAAGATTTGAAGAATTCAGTGTCACCATCAGAAGTTAAGCTCTATGATAAACAGAGTGGACATAACATGTTGATGATGATGACAAAGACTTGGCTTCCTCAATCTGCTCCCAGCACCCAGTTTCTTATAAGCATCACTTATGAATTGAAACCTAAAATCTCATGAAAATCTAAGGGAGTTTAAAATCCCTTTATTCAATTAAAAAATATGGTTTGGCCCTGGTCAATTTGGTTGAATAGAGAGAGTGTCAGCCTGCAGACTGAAGGGTCCTGGGTTAGATCCTGGTCAAGGGCACATGCCCAGGTTGCAGCTCGATCCCCAATAGCGGGCGGACAGGAGGCAACTGATCAATGATTCTCTCTCATCATTGATGTTTCTATCTCCCCGCTCCTTTCCTCTCTAAAATCAGTAAGAATGTATTTAAACAATAAACAAACAAACAAAAGAAAACACCACAGTTTAATTCTAGGATGAATAAATTAAGTCATAGACTTGTGTCTCCAAGTCTCTGGGCAAATATTAAGCAAGTCATTTAACTTCTTCAACCCCAAAATTCCTTACCACATGGCTATAAAGATGAAATGAGGGCACTTAGGCTAAGCCTTTATTTAGTAAATGGTCTGCATGGAGTAGGAGCTCCATAAATGTGAATCACAACTTTCATCATTAGACCGGGGCTGTGTCTCTCTCAAGTAACTAGATTAAGTTTGGAATGAACGGACTGAAGTGAAATAGTGATGATGTCGACAAGCCGTTAGAGAGAATCTCAAACTGAAGGAATCGAGGGTTTACTTCCCAACCGCAGACAACATTATTTATGACGGAACATAAGTCAGTTTTGCTGCTGTACAAAACAAAACTGCCAGCAGAGCAGATCGTGGCCACAGTCCCGCTCAGCTGTAACATCCTGTCAGGATGAAATTTTAAGCCACATGTCTCACTGTATAATTCACTGACACCTTTAAGATTTCTGCAGAAGCAGAAATGACTGGAGCGGAGAAGAAACACGGTGTCTCTGTAAACAGACCCGACTTCTCCCAAGTTCTTTACTCCCTCGAAATGTCTGGCATTTTGTTATTTCTGATATTAAAAGCTTTTAACGCTGGGACCGGTTTGGCTCAGTGGATGGAGTGTCAGCCTGCGGACTGAAAGGTCCCGGTTCGGTTCCAGTCGGGGGCATGTACCTTGCTTGCGGGCACATCTCTAGTAGGAGGTGTGCAGGAGGCAGCTGATCGGTGTCTCTCATCGATGTTTCTGGCTTTCTGTCCCTCTCCCTTCCTCTCTGTGGAAGGTCAATAAACTATATTTTTTTAAAAAAGCTTTTAACAATGACAAAAGTCCAGTTTAAGAAAAAAAAGAATAACCTCACTGACTCTTGTTATTTAGTTGGGAATGGTTGCCAGGAAAATCGAGTAGCGTGAATAAAAAAAACAAACTCATCATCGCACAACTAGGATGTCTATCCTTGTAAAGAAGCCCAATATCTCTAATATCTCAACTCATTTCCTCACATGTGGTTCAAAGTTGGTATACATGCATCCAGTAATATGCAGAAATGTAGTTCATGCCTAAACAGCTCATATTTTTCTTCATCTTTCTTTCATACCTGGACATAGTTTCACTCATTTTCCAGATGCTTGAAGGCCGTTTTTCCTTATTATGTTTTAATTGGTTTTTCATAGTACATTTTGCTGGAAAGGATGCTTTGAGTTGCAAAGCACCAAAGGAGTCAGACCTTTCGAGCAAAGCCTTATTTCATATTTCATTTGATCCAAATTTCTATTGCAAATGCTGATTTGCCTCTTTATTTTTTCCTATCAACACAATAAAACATAATAAGCTAAAAAATAATAGAAGAAAATAGTTTCTGCCAAACACTCTGATTTCACCTTGACTTTTACTATCATGAAAATGTATTATTTTTCAATGTGTGCTTGCTTGCTTAGAATCTAATTGTTAAGGCCATATGCTGTCTCCCAGCTAGGCATTCTCATTATTATGTAAAGTGTGCTTAAAATCAATTGAAAGTCAATACATCACATAAGGAGGCGCAGTTAGCATGCTCTGATTTGGGTAGTAGCATGGTAAATGCTCGCCCATAAAACACCCAAATTCTCCCAGGTGCCATGGGTGATAGGCAATGGAGAAAATGTAAAGAAAAAAGGAAAGGAAAGGAAAGAAAAAGTCCTTCTAGTGATGATGGGTTCAGTTACTTTACAATTTTTAAATCTGAAATTCTTTTATCATCTTGCACATTGGACCGATAAATTCTCACATGGAAATGAATTCTCACATTGAAATCCCACTTTCACATTCAAAAAAAAGTTGCTTAAAACAAAACAAAACAAAAAAAGAAAGAAAAGAAAAAAAGCTCTGTCTTATGTCTGGTGTAATCTGTAGTTTAGTCCATGATTTACAAAAGCATAAGTGTGACAAATAGCAAAGATGCCGGAGCATCTCAAAAAAGATTTTAACATTTTACATTAGAAAACCTGTGTCTCATTGTTCTACTATTTCCAGAAACATTTGGTTCATTTTTAGTTTCTTGTGAAGATGAGGGCTGATGGCTATTTCACTGACCACACCTAAACCCGTGAGGCCAGGGTCTGTGTCATTGCCCAGATCTGGAAGAGACGATAACGTCTGAAAACAAACAACTGTCAGATTCAGAGGAGCCTGTTTCCTGGCCCTGGGTGAGATGCAGCCTCCTTGCCCTGGAGCAGGGAAGGGGACTGTTTGTTTGTTGGGCATCAGTATTTTGAAAGGCTCTTCCTGAGCAGTCAAAAAATGACCTGTCATTTCCCCGGAGATACAGCCACAATCCTGCTAAAGATAATGAAAAAGCACCTGATCCCAACTGCAGAAATCTCAAAGACCTCCAAACCTAACCCCGGGGACTCCTGGGGGTTTACTCTGAGTGACAAACCAGCCAGGAACATGGTCGCCTCTTGCTATTTAACGGAACGGTTCTAAACCTTCTTCATGGCACCGAGAAAATGTACACTGAGTGGCCAGATAATTATGATCTCTGAACACATAATAATCTGGCCACTCAGTGTATATCCTATATAATAAAAGGCTAATATGCAAATTGTCCCCTCCACCAGGAGTCTGACCAGCAGGCAAGCCAGCCAACTGCCCATGTCCCCTCCCCCTGGCCAGGCTAGCCAGACTCCTCCCATGCACAAATTCATGCACCAGGCCTATAATACACACACACACACACACACACACACACTGAGTGGCCAGATTATGATGCATTCAGAGATCATAATAATCTGGCCACTCAGTGTATATGTGAAAGAGGAAAATACATTGAACCAAATGGCCTCATTTTCCTACTGGACCTCTGATTTTATATTGAGAACTTACCCCCCGTTAGAAATAACTATGGGTTTTATTTCCAGGCTCTTCTATATTAGGACTTCAAAGAAATTTCTGGATATTAATCCTATGGATGCCCTTTGAAGGTGGTAGACTCTTATATCTTGGATAAAAGCAGGACATTAATTCCAAAGCTCTTTTCATATAGACTTCAAAAGGTTCTATCCTGTCTTAGAAAGGAATCATGAGTTCTCATGGATATGTGCATATACACATCCATAATAAACAAACATAAGTATACATTCAACAGATATGAGCACCGATGCCATGTATCTTGTCAGGCATTTGTTTATATCTTTTCACTCATCCTCATAAAACACAGGTAGGTCACTATTACTAACCCGTTTTTCTAACTTCTTTTAAAAATATAAAGTTAAGCCAAAACCAGTTTGGCTCAGTGGATAGAGCGTCATCCTTCGGACTGAAAGGTCCCAGTTCGATTCCGGTCAAGGGCATGTACCTTGGTTGCAGGCACATCCCCAGTGGGGGGCATTCAGAAGACAGCTGATCTATGTTTCTCTCTCATCAATGTTTCTATCTCTCTATCCCTCTCCCTTTTTCGCTGTAAAAAATCAATAAAATATATTTTATATATATATATATATATATATATATATATATATATAGAGAGAGAGAGAGAGAGAGAGAGAGAGAGAGTTAAAAAAAGTAAAACACTTTGCTCAAATGCACACAGATTATAAACTCTTCATTCAAATGCACACAGATTACGAACAATTGATTAAATTCAATTGCTCATGAATTTAGGATCATGCAATTCCTCTCACCAAGGGCCAACTTGAAACCCAGAGGGGACCTGAGCAAGACCTGTGCACCCATCCTCAGTCATTCCATCACTGCCTGCATTTCCAACCTCCTGCACAAGCGCCACTACCTTTCATAGACTGTGATTTGTAACGTTCCTCTGGATCGAACTCCTGCCTCTTGAGTCTGTGGAATTTCTCACGGCTCAACTCCTTGGCTGTCTCTTCTTTGATTCAGATGAATTGTTCCATCTGTCCCTTCCCCAGTCACCTTCCCTTGGCTCACTCTTATTCTAAATCAAAAGTCAACGTTGTCCTATTTTAAGGGCTCATTAATATTAGAAGACCCTCTCTACTCAAGATAAATGTTTGTCAAATGTATTCTTATCTGCAGCAAAGCCCTGGGAGATGCAAAGGGAGGAAGCCATGCTGATGGGTAGCAGACAGTGGGGCTGGTATTAGGGGCAAAGCATGAATTCATGTGTTTCCCCCCACCAGTCCATGCTTCATGTTCTCAACCACAGGAAGATGCTCATCTTGGTCATGTCAAGACAGTGCTTACTCTGTTTTCACATGACTGCTGAGTTACCTGGGTCTACTAACTGCAATTTGGATTTTTCTGGAGAAACTGGATTGGGATGGGGAGCGGGGGAAGCTTAAATGTAAATTTGGTCATGAAAATAGGCAGAAGACCATAATTTGAGCAGATTTAAAATCTCATTACTATGGAAAATATAAAATTTAGCTTAAATTATTTTAGGTTAAAAAAATGCAGTCATTCACTGTCAAAAGTGCCATTACTTGCTTGTTTAATTTTATTAAAATAATAATACTTAAATATACTTAATATAAAATAATGTTATTTTAGATAAAATTTGGAAGCACATTCATAACAGATAATTGTGACCTGAATAGTCTACATGCGCAGACGCATGATGGGATACAGAGAATGTAAAGTGAATAGGAACTCTAAAGGTTATTTTTAAAAATCAGATGCTGAGTAACTGTAATGCTCAAAGCCAGGTGTAAAATTATTACAGTTTAAGAAGGAAAAAAAATACAGGAAACTAAGAGCTATGTAAACAATGCTATAAAACCAAAATAAATTGTTAGGGTTGGCAATGATGTAAAGAGTGCAGGATCTATAAAACTTTATTCATTGGTTCCCAGGTAGACTATAAATACTGAACAATACCCCTTGGTTTTAGTCCCCAAAAGTACATGACATATTTTAAATCTTACCAGCACTTATTGATTTTAGCTAAACACATTTTCAATCATATATCGAATCAACAGTGTTTCTCTAGTACTTAAAGAGAAATCATACAAACGGTATGACAAGTATTAAATTAACTTGCTGGCCATGGAGACAGGAGATGAATTTGGAAGTACAGAAAAAGAGTTTGAATATTATGAGGAAGAAATTTTAGGAAAAGTTTAAAAAAGAGTTAGTCATTTGAAAGCCATGCTTAAAGAAAGGAAAAGTTAATCTACAGATATAGAGAAATCTAGTAAACAACCTTTTTCACCTTTCTTCTGAAGTTAACCTAAACGCTCTGAAATAACCAGAGTCTGACTTAATGGCAATTATCCTATCTAATAAAAGAGTAATATGCAAATTAACCATACCTCCACTATGCTACACCCACCAGCCAATCAGAAGTGAGTATGCAAATTAACCTAACCAAGATGGCTGTGGCCACCTGCCCTGGCCATCCCAGGCTCTGCTCAAAGCTATAAAGTTTCAATTATATAAGATAAATAAATCCCAGAACCTCTGCTGGAGTCTCCAGGGGGCGTGGCCAGCCTGCAAACTACCATACGCCCCTCATCCAGGCCTCCCCATGCCCCAAGGTAACCCCCACTCTGATCTGGGACACCCTTCAGGGCAAACCAGCTGGCCCCAATTTGTGCACCAAGCCTCTATCCTAACTAATAAAAGAGTAATATGCAGATTGATCATCACTCCAACACACAAAGATGTGGTCAAAGATGGCTGCCCCCATGTGGATACAAGATGGCCACCACAAGATGGCCAGTGGGGAGGGCAGTTGGGAGAGACTAGGTCTGCAAGGGAGGGCAGTTGTGGGTGATTAAGCCTGCAGGGGAGGGCAGTTAAAGGTAATCAGGCCAACAGAGGAGGGAAGTTGGGGGCACCCAGACCTGCAGGGAAGGGCAGTAAGGGGCAAAGAGGCTGGCATGGAAGCAGTTAGGCATCCATCAGGCTGGCAGGGGTGTGGTTAGGGGGTGATCAGGCTGGCAGGCAAAAGCGGTTAGGGGCAATCAGGAAGGCAGGCAGATGAGCAGTTGGGAGCCAGCAGTCCTGGATTGTGACTGGCCTAAATGGGCAGTTGGACATCCCTCGAGTGGTCCAAGATTAGAGAGGGAGAGGGTGCAGGCTGGACTGAGGGACACACTGCCCTGCCCTCCATGCACAAATTTCATGCACCAGGCCTCTAGTTTAACATAAGAGGAGAAGAAAACATTATCCATATATAAACTAAGATTCAGTGTGTTTAGTGGATGACAATGTACTTGGTGCATTTTCCATCTGCTGATTTAAAAATATCATGCAAACTCTTTATATAATTTGAAAATATTATGGATTGACTACAAAGAAAGCCCTGTGCTGGTGAAACCACTGAAGTGGAATCTTCCCCACCTTTGTTCTGGAATTTGAATGCACAGATCAGAAATGATTAGGTTTTTGATTGAGCGATACTCAATGTCATTATTCAAGTAAAGCCAATACTTCTGCACACACACCTGACCCTATTTATTCTCAGAGTTGATACACTTTTATCCCACAAGAGTAAAGGATATATGTACCAGTCTTTTACCTTTTAAAGAAGGAAAGGAAGGTCCCCACTTACTGTGTGTTCCAATTGCTACCTTTGTGGGAGAGAAACCAGAAATGTAGCTTTAGGGATATACAGAGCAGAAAAGAGGAGGAGCTACGTCTTCCTTTTCTAGTATTTTCCTTCCTTTTCTATACCCTCTTTCAACACAGAATACCTAGATTAACATTAAAAAGCATGAAAGCCATCTTTATCCTATCACTTGCTTTTTTTTAATCTCATAAAAGATTTTTGTTCTCTTCTTGTCACATTTATTTTAATCACCCATCTGTAGAAGGATGAAAGAAATATTAATTTGACACTTTCGCAATCAATTGGTAATTTACTTTGTTATTTAAATTTAGTGTAGTGAGTCATTCATTTCTTAACTGTCATATGTGTTTAAAACAATGAGATAAATGCAAATTAAAGTTATATAGCATTCCATGTAAACATAATGCTCCTTTATTCCCATAGCCATAAGAGTCAGGGCTTAGCTCACAAAATATTTATTACCCAATAAAAACGCTCTACATTCAGAAGACAAAATACCAACGCATTTATAAATGAGGTAGCCATGTACTCCTGTCACTCAATAACGAAAAAGCAATTAAGAAGAACCATTTAGCTGCCTACTCACATAGATATAGAAGGATTTGTTTTATGCTCAGTTAACTATTTTTTTGTACTAACTGGCAAAAAAAGTAGATGACTGTTTTGCAGGACCATGGTGATGGGATTTCTGATCACATAAATCATCTATCTCAGTTATGTAATCAGAACCTGCACCGTAACATCCCCATGCAAGGAGCAGGGCTGTGGTCCGTCCCCTATATGCGCATCTTCAGGTCTTCCAAGTCCAAGCTCTTTGCCACTGCACACTCTCTATCCTGGAGAATGGATTCCCACAAGACAATGCGCTTCAAACACCCAGGATGAGAGAGGGAAGGATGTGCCCTCAGCGTCTGTGAAATGAATGGGTGACATCAACATCATCACACCACAGGTGTGTGCCTTCATTCTGTTTTTCCAAAATGGTTTTTGTATGTCTCCAAATGTCCAGTGACTAGAAAGGCTGAGAAGGTCTATACCTCTGAAAAAAACACTACCAGCATGAGGATTGCTTGAAAAAGACTTGTGTGCTCCCACTGGACTTCCTTATTACAGTATTTTATAGAGCGATGGCTGGCCAATGGAATGTTGATCTATTTCATCTCAAAAATTAATTCCCGCTGAAACTGGTTTGGCTCAGTGGATAAAGCATCAGCCTGTGGACTGAAGGGTCCCGGGTTCCATTCTGGTCAGGGGCATGTACCTTGATTGCGGGCACATCCCCAGTAGTGGGTGTGCAGGAGGCAGCTGATCCATGTTTCTCTCTCATCGATGTTTCTAACTCTCTATCCTCCTCCCTTCCTCTCTGTGAAAAAATCAATAAAATATATTTTTAAAAAATTAATTCCCATGGATAATGCTTTTTTTCCCAAAAAGTATATTGACTTTTCAATAAATGGAATGGCAAAATTCCTTTCCAAGTGTTTTGCACTTAATATCCCATCACTCTCCAAAGTCAAAGGCAAGAAGCCTTATGATAGAAAGATGGTTTTCATTTTGTCAAAAAAGAAAAAGGAAGTAACACCAATGATTCAGTGACTTGCTCAAGGCCACTCACTCACACTTCGGAGGAAACAGTGATGAGACCTCAGTCTGAGTGACCACATGACTGTAACACAAGGACACAATCAGCAAGGGAAGAGAGAGGAGCAACTTGAAAAATGCTTACTGCCTGCCTCCTCGCTCCTGCAGCTATGCCCACTCCTATGTGTCATCTCCACAATGCCTAGACCTCGATGCCATTTTTAACCGACTGCACCCACAAAGAGAAGGGGAAGGTATCTAGGAATGCAATTTTGCGGTGAGCCAGCTGACGTTAGTGATCCCTTATGAAGGACTGAAACTCTCTGTCCAGAAGAGAAGGTGGGAGAGAGAGAGGGAGGGGAGAGATAAGAAGAGGTGAGAGCTGTAGCTATGCACTGTATAAACAGCAAGAGACAATATTGCACAAGAGTTAAGAAGGGAATTCATCAAGCTGTACCCTATACCTAATGCACTGGTACTCAACGGGGGAGATTTTTGCCTTTCTCCCTTAGGGGACATTTGGCAATGCTGGAACATTTTTTGTCATAACCAGGGTTGCTACTGGCATTTAGTGAGTAGAAACCACGAGTGCTGCTCAATCTCCTATTTTCACAATATGGTTCCCCACTACCAAGAGCTAGTCAGTCACACTGCTGACAGTGCCGCTGGGAGG
>PVJN01000558.1:0-194151 GCA_004026805.1 Lasiurus borealis
GGGGGCAGAAACCAGCATCGTATCAGACTTCTCAGCAGCACTGGGAGCTAGAAAATAAGTGTCCAAGGGGAACGTTTTCCCAAGAAGGAATGCCGCAAACAGCCAGGTCCTCAATACAAGGTAAGATTGAAATGAAAAGCACCAAAGACCTCCCGTCATCCTCAGGAAACGACTGAAGGATGTGCCTGCAAAAATAATGGGGCAGGATGAGAGTTAAATGCCAAGCAAGCAAGGTCCTGGGACCCAGGATGGGGAATCCAATGGGGGAGAGAAAGGAACTTCCAGGAGCACAGTGAGGTGAAGTCCCCGGGTGCCTGGGAACCAGGAGCAGGGGGCAGCCGCCCAGAGGCCCCCTCCACCCCCCACCCCCCACCCCAGATCCCCGCCCCAAGGCGCCCCCCCCCCCCCAGGCCACTGCTGGATGCTGGCTCAGAAGAAGATGCCTTTGGTGCTGAGATGGGTGTGGTACAGCTCTGGGGTAAAGGCTGCAAATCAAGTACATGGAAAAGTAAGCAAATAAAAATGATTATTAATGTTAGCATTTGAAAGTCTTTGTAAGTTAATGTAGCTATGTGCCTATGCTGTCAATAGTCTATGTTATAAACATTTTTTATTGTTAATCCTCAGCTGAGGATATTTTTTTCCATTGATTTTGAGAGAGAGAGGTAGGGGAGAAGAGTAGGGGAGAGAGTGCGGGGAGAGAAACATCTGTGTAAGAGAGACACATTGTTTAGCTGCCTCCCGCATGCACCCCAACCAGAGCTGGGACTGAAACTGTAACCCCACTGTATGTGCATGGGCCAACAGTCCTACCACTGAGCAACACCAGCCAGTGCTTAACACTAATTACTTTTTTAAAAAATAAGTATTTTATTGATACTTTACAGAGAGGAAGGAAGAGGGATAAAGAGGTAGAAACATCAATGAGAGAGAAATATTGATCAGCTGCCTCCTGCATGGCCCCTACTGGGGATGTGCCTGCAATCAAGATATAGGCCCTTAATTGGAATCAAACCTGAGACCTTTCAATCCGCAGGCCAACACTCTATCCACTGAGCCAAACAGGTTTTGGCAACACTAATTCCTTTTTTAAAATGCATCTTTATTGTTGAAAGTATTATAAATGTCCCCCATTTCCCCCCCTTGATCCCCTTAAACATGAATTCTTGACCAGAAACTGTGCTACAGCTAAAGTGTGAAGGCAAATGGAGCAGGATGTATATGAGGGGTGGTTTACTTTTTCCCAGAGAAAAAAAGTAAAGAATAAAGTCAAAATGAAAAAATAGCAACAAGCATTTTAAGTGGAAGGAAAGAATCAGAAGCAGCAGATAAATGGGATGAAAGTGGTGGTAGGACTCAGTGCTGTGTGGCCTGTCGGTCCATGGACAGTACGGCAGTGACAGGAATAAACATGTACATGTAAAGAACCACCACCAAATGCCCATCAAACTGGTGAATGGTTAAGCCCACAGAGTGGAATATGACTCAGCCTTAAAAAAGCACAAAGTACAGACGCATGCTCCAACATGGAAGAAACTTGAAAACATTATGCTAAATGAGAGACAGACACAAAAGGCCACCTATTGTGTGATTCCATGAATATGAAGTGTCCAGAACAGGCAGATCCAAAATGGATCAGTGGTTGCCAGGAACTTAGGGGCCAGGGGATAAGGTGGGTCTGTTTAATGGCGATGGAGTTTCTTTTGGGGATGATCACACTACCTGGAATTAGATAATGTTGATGTGGCACAACATCGTGAATGTACTAAAAGCCTCTGAACTGTAAACTTTAACATGGTGAATTTTATGCTACGTGCATTTACCTATATTATGGATTCTGTCTACTTAGTGTTCAGATTTCATTTTATTTTTGGCTGAGAGTTGTTTACAAAGTCTCTGCAATGCATTTCTACATTCTCATGGCTTTAGTAAGTACAGAGTGATGAATAAAATTAAAGCCTCTGATGATTTGTTTTCCGCAGTATCTGAGGATCAGTTGTCACCCTGAATAGATAAGGTTATATTTTAGGCACACCAGACAGAAATGAATTATGTACTAACCTCAAAATATAATATTAGAAATATTTATGCATGCAGTTCTTCAGTAAACTTAGCAGCTTGCTTCCTTGTCATCTGACACTTTCATTTCTAAGTAGAGATGTGCAGAACATGTAATGAGTGCAGAGTTCTTGGAAGTAATGTGCTGAGAATGAGGTTACGCTGTATTCTGCTCCCCCCCCCCCATTATATTTCATCTCTCTCCTTTGGCACCCTCTCCTTCTTCACTATCTTCTATTGTCTATCTTTGTTTTTCAGCAGACTATCAGGGAAAGAGGCAAGTCATGCAGGCTTCAAAGAAGGGCCCTCAGGCAAGCCCAGAAGCAAACCTGGGTCACCAAGACACGGCTCTCATGGGTACATTATTTTTAGGGTCCAAATTTGTTTCTGTTATTGATGTGTGTGTGTGTGTGTGTATGTGTGTGTGTGTGTGTGTGTGAGAGAGAGAGAGAGAGAGAGAGAGAGAGAGAGAGAGAGAGAGAGAGAAAGAGTTGTTTACTTGTTTGCATTTTGTTAGGTCACCAAGATTTTTTTAAGTCTTGTCTCACATAACGGCTTTTTAGGATTTATTCAAAGCTTAGCTACTAGTCATTTTCTCCTAAGTCACCAGATTTTCTCAATAATACACCCTATTTTTAAAAACCCAACCAGGAGATTATCTGTGAAGTAGGCTGTCTTTTCTCATTGAAGCATCATTTCTCATTCTTACCAGAAATGTTTACTTTTATAGGGATTGTTCTCTAAGATCACTTGGAAACGCTGCAAAATCATATAGCTAAATATTTAAGCAATTAGGGAGTAGAAAGTTAAATCAGCTTTTACACAGACTTTGTAGTGACTGCAGTACATGGTTAATTCCCTGGAAAATTTAGTAGTGTAAATTGATACTACAGAAAGCAAACCCAGAAAGTCTCCTAGTAAGTGACTGGCCAGAATCATACTGCTTAGGAATTATGAATAAAGGAAATTAGTACTTTACGTTTCCATTTAAATAACCACAAGAAAATTAAGTATTAGCCCTGGCTGGGTAACTCAGTTGGTGAGAATGTTGTCCGGATATGCCAAGGTTGTGGATTCAATCCCCAGTCAGGGCACATACAATAATCCACCAAATGAATGTGTAAGTGGAATGACAAATCTATGCTTCGCTCTCTCTGTCTCTTCCCCCCACCCCTCACCTTAAAAAAAATCAGTAAAAATTAAAAAAAAAGAAAATTAAATGTTTCCACATTATATAAATAAAATTAATTAATATGTCAAATATCCATTTGCAAATCTGGCTATATGGTTGATACTCACTAATAAGAGAAAATAACTAACACCTTAGTTTATTAAAACATTAAAGAGTCACTTGACTTTTTGTGAGTTAAGGTCTTATCATTTTTTATCTGGAGCCACTCTTACCTCCCTAAGTAATTTCACATAGAAGTTTTCAGTTAAATTAATGTAAATGTTATTTTTAAAAATAATTATAAACAAGACCCCTAATTAAACACCTTGCTAATGTTCCTTTATTATCTATGGGTAGATGTCCAAAATTTTAGCAATACATATAAATATATTTTCTTTTCTCTTTCCGTACACATGAACAGACACACGTTATGAGGTGTGGTATCTATTAAGCTATAAAAAATATGACACCAATCCTGGAAGAGAAAAAGGACATTGTGGGAAAACTAGGGCTAGATACAGAGAAAGAGAGAGACAGACAGCACAGGAGTGCACACACCCACGCGAGAGCAGGACAGAATCCCAATTTGTAACCTAGTCTCATGGTGACATCCTGTCACCTGGACGAGTTCTGTCCATGGGAAGTCCGTCACCAGGCCCAGCCCACACTCCGAGGGAGAGGCTTACACGGCCCAAGCAAGTAGGTGGATCAAAGGGGCCATTCGGAGGCCACCCGCCAGGTGAGCAGAGCCCTGTACGGCCACCACAAGGGAAGAACAGCCCTAAGCATGTCGGCCCTGCAGGCAGGTCTGGGTTCAGACTCCTGTACAGAAACCTTGTAGCTACAAATTATTTCATTCTCCTCAGTTTGTTTTCTCATCTGCAAAACGGGAATGCTAGTAAAAACCCCGACTTCGTAGGACAACTTTGAAAATCAGATTGAAGGAGGGAAGGCCTGGAAGCGCAGCTCGGGGCCAGCTGTCGTCATTACTATCACGTCCATCCGTCCGACTGGAACTCAGACTCCAGTGCTGACCAGCTGTGCCATCCCAGGCAAGTTAACGTTCTCTGCGCTTGCATCTCCTCCCGTAACATGGGAAACCACCCCACCTCAGCGGCTGTGTGCTACTATTTTTAATGAGTTCACTCTGCTGAGCATGAGTTCGCTGCTTTTTGCGGGGCATGTTGGTTGTGCCTTTGCTTATTCTTTAAAATGGGGACAACGATCCCTCGAGGATGATTACAGCTTTCTAACTCATTAGGCATACCGCCTCCTAGTTACGCCTGTGGAAGAAAGAGAGGACTAGGGATTCTCCACAGGGGAAGACCCCCTAAAAGCACATGCAAAGTTTAGAATGGGGCAGGGGCTCCGAGATTTACTTTCTCGTAGTTAACTCAGGTCGTCGTTGGAAGTGGCTACCTTTCCCCAGTGAAAATGGAGAGAAACCGATTGGCTGAAACGTGGACACAGCGGCCTGCACAGACCCTGCCACCGACGTTGCAGGAAGACACCTTGCCTGGGCGTGGCGGGAACCGCAGGTGCGTAGTGTGTGCTGTGTGACCTCGTTCCTCTGAGCAGAGAAGAGTGGAAAGTGAGCACCCACAGGACATGAGTGTGTCCTGAGGTCCTGGAGGGGGCAGCGCAGAGAGCAACCACCCGTGCTGCAAGGCTGGCAGCGGGAAGGGCCCAGACAGGCAAGCACACGGGGAGGTCTGGGCAGAGGAAGCCGTGTCCACGCAGGTTCCCGGGTGTCAGGAAGATGGGCAAGCTCAGAAAACAGGCCCGAGGGAGAATCGGGGAGGAGGGAAAAGGAGGAGTCCCAAGTGCGTGTGTTTTGGGAAGAATTGGTGGCAACACAAAGGCTGGGCTGGAAGTGAGGGCCGGGCCCGAAAGCCAGAGGGCAGAGAGGCAGGTGGACCCGAGGGAGACAGTTAAAGAGCAGCCACGTGGCACGGCGGGTGTGCAAGTGGCAGAGGGCTCGGGAGAAGGAAAGGTCACCATTCAAGGGGTTCAGCTTTAACCAGGGGCAGAGAAGGGAGGACTGGCTTGTGGAAAGGCAGCAGGCATGGTTTGGGCATATTATGTGGAGACAGGGTGCGAACAGCCAGGGACACTGCTGAGGAGCCGCTGCAAATACAGAAATAAAGGTCCCGCCGCACCTGCTGTAGGCAGAGCTCTAGTTGTGGGGGGCGTGAGCACATGGCAGCGTGCTCTGAACCAGGGGTAAGGTTACTTGGGGAGCAGCAACTGTGACAGCAGAAAGCAGTCGGGGGAAATTACCCCAACTCTCACTTGGTGGGTATAGGAGACGGAATTGTTGGCGACAAATCCGAGTCAGAGCCGTGAGTGCAAAGGGCTTTTTCAGGCACTGAGGAGGATGGTCAGAGGGCAGGAGCGGGCCAGGGGAGGGGTGATCCCAAGGGTGGTCAAGCAGGTGCTATCATTGACTTTAGGCCGTGTTACTTCGGGTCAGAGAGGAACAAGAAGGACAAGCCTGATTCTGCCGGCACCCTTCCATTCTCCAGGATGTCGCAAGGAGACGGGAGACGGTGGGTGGTGGCGGCGAGTGGCCTGGGCTAAGGCAGGACCTGTGGGCAGGGGCGAGGCCAAGACAGTGCTCTCTGAAGCTTTCTACCGGCTGCTTGGCCCTGGAAAACTCGGGGTTGTTTTCAACAGAACGACGCCCCCCTGCAGTAACTCAGGGTGGCAGGTGGAGGGTAACCTCCCGTTTTCCTCGCCTCACTTTCTAAACTGGACTGACATAGGTCAACATGGTTCTGTCCTGGACACAGAGCCTAGGTCCTGGGTCAGCTTTCCTCATGGGCCGTGACAGACTGCATCCCGGCCCCCAAGCAGGCACCACCTCACCAACCATGATGGTCTGCACGGGGCGGGCCCCAGCCAGGCACGGAGGAGTGCTTGAGGGTAAGGCCACGTTAAGAATGAACCATCCCTCCCACGGTTCTTTCTGAGGATCCGAGGCAGTCACTGAGTTTCCCCATTTTTTTCTAGGTATCTGTCGTCAAAACAAACATCCCCGCAAATTTTGTGGAATATAACCAACAACAATTGTTCATGGTTAACCATTTATTAGCATCATTACACATGTGGTTTGGGGCAATGAAACAACTTAAAACTGGAAAAAAAAAGAAAAATCACCCTGGTAGGTCCACTTTCTTGCTTCTAATTCATGATCCCAGAGGTTACAGAGGTCACCCATATATATTCTCTGGCCAATCAGCTGCTAGGTGCTCTTCCCCAATCATTATAACCGATTTCAGATGGTGCTAGAAAATTGTATTGACTCTGAACACCAAAAGAAATCAGTCATCCTCTAAGGGGTCACAGGAGGACGCACGGAGTGGCAGGACCCAAAGATGAGTGAATCTCCCGTAATTCAGCCCTTCAGCCAGCGTCCTCGGAGCTGGTGTGACAGACAAAGCACTTCGGGGGCTTACTGCACAAGGGAGTCTGAGGGTCTAACAATGAGACGTCCTGGGTAACTAAGTAGTCACATGGAACCGGTGGGGCAGGCTCTCACGCGCCTCATCTCTGCCTCAGGGCTGCCCGTCGTTCCTCTGCTGTTGGCCGTGGGGTGGTCTTCCCCAAGAACACTGATTTCAAATGGTGCTAGACAATCACTATTTAAATCTAAACCACCATATGAAACCAGCTTCCTGAGGAAGCTTTGAGATCCTTTTTGCCTTTGGAATGCGATGCACTTAAGAAAACCTGGGAAGGAAAACATTGAAGACTGGTTATGAGCTATTATCTTGGGCTCTAAATAGAGCTTCAGCAGATCTCATCCCTGCAGATGCTAACATCACCAGACTGGGGGCGGGGTGTGCCCAGCAAAGGCCAGGTTACCAGCTGCCTCAGCCTCTTCGCTCCTGATAAAGGAGCCAAAGGCCATGATGGGGTCAGCACACCTGGGCGCAGGACCCTTAGCCACTCTTCTGACCTGCAGTGTGACCGTATGCAAGTCACACCTTCTCCAAGGTCTTGTTTCCCTACTACTCTTAAGGAGGCTCTACTCAAAAGAGCATGCCCAGTCGTCAAGAACACGCATGCGACTAAGACAAGGCTGAATACTGTCTCCAAGACAGCCCAGCGGGCTAGCCTGCCGCTTCCCATTTCTACGCCGCCATGTGGCGAGGTGGTCCAGGGCAGACTCCTGGTCAACCTTGTACAACCTTGGGTATGTGGCTCTAACTCTCGGCATCTCGGTCTCCTTGTGTGTAAAATCAGGGTAATAACAGTACGTAACACACAGAGTTGGTGTGAAAATGAACGGAAGCAGCTTGAACTAGAAACGGCACAATGCAAACGTTCGGTAAGTGGTAGCTATGGTGGCCAGAGTCCTGTTTGGTCTCCCTCCGCGCGCCAGGCGGCAGTCCGTGCTGTGGCCTTCTTCTGACGTTAAGGTGGGAGGCGAGTGTTTACGAGGAAAGGATTAGAGGCCAAACAGGATGGCCATTTGAAAAAACATTTCCTGGGACAAAATAAAGCCCACCTCCCTTGAGGTTGATCTAGGAGCACAGCCTCTACCAGGCAGGGGTGCAAAGGCAGGTGTCACAGAGAGAGGGATTAAAAAGTGACAGGCGAGAAGCACCTTCTCTTTCCTGCTTAAGACACGCAGGTGGGGGAAAGACCCTGTGCGTGCATGGCTCATGCCTCTGGGTGCTGGCGTGCTCTGCACTGGGGCAGCCGCAGCTGAGGAAAATTTTGGCCAAGATGAGGCTGCGCATCTCACAGGCATCAAAGGTTTGATCGGCAAGATGACTGTGAAATGAAACATGGCATAACCTACAGCTCCAACCGCAGAGGTGAAAGCAGCCAGCGCAGAAGGTAAAGGTTCTTGTTTTCAAAATTGATTTTGCAGCCTCCTACTGCCACAGCACTGACGCCAGAGGGCCAGCAGAGGGCAGCACTACCCTGCAAGCACAGCTTCCCTTCAGACCTGGGAATCAGGTGGAAGGCAATTTACCATGAGCTGCAAACACAGGCGGGTAAAGAGGCACCTTGCACAGCACCTGAGGCGGGCTGTCATGAGGTCTTTGTTCAGGGAATGCTTTAGGCTTCCGCACAGCAGGTTCGTGGTCTGGTTTCTCCACTAGGCTTCTGCCGCAGCCACGGCGTTCCTGCCTAACAGCGCCAAGGGCCTTAAAGTTCAAGGGGGCTGAGTGCCTCAACCGTGCGATGGAGGCAAGTCAGTCCTGATTTCTCAGTTAATGATTACAGCGCCACGGAGGAACTTAAAGGCCACGTTATCAGCAGGGGACCCAGAACACACCGTGCTCACGGGTGTGAACTTTCAGCCAAGTGTGACCCAGGGTGTGCTGCGTGATGATGCTCACACACGTCAAGGTTCCACCAGAACAGGGACTTACATACCTTGCTGGGAAGAGTCTGGAGAGCCGAGGTTGAAATTCAACAGGCTCTTGGCCAGGAAGAGAAAAGCCATGGTTAGAGGCGTGTGTGTCTTACAACAGAAAAATACACCTAAAGTAGTCAGTCTAGCTGTGTACCAATGGGCAGGGAGACCCATCAGGACAAATATAACATTCAGATCATGATTCTGGAACACTTAAATGCTGTTATAAAACAGCAGCACGTTCCAGGACTGTCTGACCCTGAGGAGGAGGAGTGGGCCTGGGGTTGGAGAAGGTGCCTTCTCTTGGGAGCCTTGCAGCATTTGGACACGTGTCTGGGGTGGGTCACTGAGGCTGCTGCGAAGCGGTCCTTCGATGGACCTCCTCCTGACGACAAACCGCCTCTGCAGCCCTCCCTCCCTCCTGCTGTCCCTCCTCAGGGACACGGGAGCTCGGTGGCCTCTGCACCTGCCCGCAGCCTCCGGCGGCCTAGACCCGTGGGCATGACGTCCGGGTGGACAACCAGGGCACGAGGAGGTCTGGTCCAGAAAACAGGGGGTTCGTGGTCTGGTTTCTCCACATGGAGGGTGTGAGTTTGGCAAGGGCACGTTCGGCTTCCCGCGAACATCCCTGCCTCGCCCTGGAGCCCAGCCTTCTGCCGTCCAAGTACAGGACCTGTCTCAGAGCAGAGCGAGCAGCCAGGGGGGCCCACTTCCCTGGGGCCTCTGCTGCGGGCGTGTCCAGGGTCAACCCTCAGCAGGACAGCCCGCCACAGAGCCCCTCCTCCGAACCGAGTCTCAGGTGCTCCCCAGCCTCCTCAAAACCGCCAAGGCCTCGGAAGTTGCCTGGCAACTGCTGCTGGGGATCAAACCTACTGACCACAGCGCCCTCTTCCCTTGCCCTTTCCTGTGCTTACTGGGTGCTGACTTCTTATCGCCAAGGGCGACGCAGTGACCTATCGTCAATGGCACATGCAGACGGAACAGAAAGCACCAAGAAGACGCGTTGGGATCGGAAATACCTGGACTCAAATGTTCCCGTCACTTGTCACGCAGCCTTGGGCAGCTTCCTCAGTGACAACCTGGGATAGTAATTCTCAGAGCTGTGGAACTGTACCTAACTCACTCCAAACAGCGCAGCTAGTACCTGGGATAAAATGTCGGGAGTACGTATACCAACACATTCAATTTGGTGTGAAAGACGAATGCTGGGTGTCAGTGCCCAGAGGCTGGGTCTGGGCTGCTCTGGAGAGAGCGTGTGGCTCCTGAGCCAGAGGCGTCACAACACGGAGTCAGGCGCCTGCAGAGGGTAAACAGGCTCTGAAAGGAGGGAGGACGCCCCAACCCTTTCCCTCTGCTTCCCCGCCCCCACCCGATGCGGAGTTCGAGACATGGCTGGGACCGGCTTGGCTCGGCGAGCACAGAGCAAACAAGGCAGGTGAGTGGGGAGCGAGTGACACACACACAGAGGAACCAGGCCCTGCGGGAAAGCAGCGCGCAGTCCGGCTGTGTGTCCACACAGGGAGGGGGCACGGGGACCATCACATCAACACTGCTCAGCACAGCCACGTCTCTAAGCTACTGACAACGGAGTCTCAGTGAGCCGGCTCACACACACACTCACACTCACTGGCTGCCTCTGGAGCCAGCGCTGGGCTGGGAGCTGCTGAAACGTGTGCATAAGGGCGTGGGTGCACCTGCCCGTGGCCTTACAATCTAACTGCGGGATGGCGTCTAATATACTGAACAGTCCGTGTTGGAGGGCTTCCCTCTGACCGAGTGATGACAGTCATTCAGGGCCAGGTGAGCTTGGGGCAAGCTGACTAGGTGGTGGTGGGAGCTTTGCAGAGGAAGGGCCTGAGCTGGGGTCCACAGGGGTGGCCTGGGCAGGTGGCAAGAAGGGAGGGAGCAGGGAGGGCAGTGACGTCGTGTGGAATGTGGAAGGCAGGCGCAGCTCAGTGAGAAGGGGGGAAGCCGCTGAATTTGGCAAATGGGACCTTTGGGAAGTTAGATGGTGAGGGATTGGAGCAACAAGACTGCAGAAGGGGTGTGAGACACACACACACACACACACACACACACACACACACGGGGCAAATTGAGACCAGGACGGCAGGAGGTGAGAAACATGAAGTTTATGAAGGGCAGAAAAAGCATCAGCTAAGACCTAGTATGCGGGAAGCCATGTGCTGGGGTCACTAAAGTTAGGGCACCAATCTGCACGGAGTGTGCAGGGCACGGGGGAAAGACAAGTAAACACACGTTATTATGACAGCGGGACAGACTCCAGGAGTGGAACCTCGAGAGGCTACGGGACCCACGGGTGAGGCACCAGGCTCTGGGGTCAGGAGCAGCTTTCCCAAGGGCTGCTCCCCGCACCCCCAGGGGGTGGGCAAATAGACCAATGGGTGGGCAGTTCCTTCTGGTCCCCAGGGGCCGGGAGCCCTTTCTCAGGTGCCTTGAGGACTAGCGTGCACGGGCACCCATTTTCCTGAGACGGGGAGAGGTGATTCAGTGAAAGCCTGTGAAATGCCCTCCGCCAGCAAGAGCCCCCTTCCCAGACCCCAACGCCTGTGGAGGCCACCCGGGGCTGGCCCGGTCCCCAGGGGCCGACACGCGAAGATGTTCCCACGAGACTGCGCGTGCACAGCAGGCCCCGCCTGACGAGAACGTGGGGCTCCCACGCTGTCTCCCCCCAGCCCCACCCACGGGAAGGCGCCAGTTAACACAGCGTCGCCCAGGAAAGGAGCGGCCGAGGCAGGGGAGGGCTGTGCTGAAGAAGAAAACAACACACGCTTTCTATTTCACTTTCCAGCTTTGTGTGTAATTTTGTTAGGAAAATTTTACCCATGACTTAAATGTGAAACATTTGCTAGATTAGAAAAGCAAGCACACACACATATAACAAAGCACCATCTTTCTAAGTTGAGGCGGGTTTAAGTGATCTCCCCTCGCCGCCCCCGTCCCCGCCCCCACTGAGGCCCCCTCTCACCAGGCAGAGCCGAGGGGTGTTTCTTCTTGTGACGTGTGGGAACCACGGGACTGTGGCCCCCGCCTGGGAAGCGAGGCCTGGGAACAGCCCCAGTCCTCCTCCTCAGCTGTGCGTACAACCAGCAGCCTGCCTTGGAGAAGGCGGTGCGGTGACGGGCGGAAACGTGGCTCCTTATCTCCAAAACCACGTCGCAGGTAAACACAGGTGATTCTCCCTCCACGGCGGTAGGATCGGGGACGTGCCTCCGCTTACACCAGGATGGAGGGCCAGTCCTTCCAGGAGGTCACTGGAGATGCTTCCCTTGATACTTGTGTTCCCGGTGGGCACGCTGTGTGGTAACTGCCGCCAGCGTCACAAAGCGGCAGGCCAGCTGCGGCCGGGCACCGGGAGGGAAGGCACAGGCCAGCTCCCGGCAGGACCTGGGCAGAGCTGCTTTCCTGGACGGGCCTTTCCTCCGCAGGGAGAGGACTTCATCTCTTGGTGCAGGTGGCTGTTCCTGGGTCAATAAAGGCAACACCGTTTCCCTCGAGGCTGGGGAAGTGGCTGGGCAAGTGCTGGCTGACCCTCCTCCTTTGTCTGGCCCCTGTGGACAGTGGAGGTAGCTGGGATGCAGAGAACCACCATCAGGACTGTGTGTGTGTGTGTGTGGAGAGAGGGGTCCAGCCCCCTCCAGGCCTCAGCCAGGTAGGCTCCTGCTGCTCCAAAGGCTCAGCCCACTTCCCTGACCCGCTTTCGCTCCCCTTTACGTCCAGAGCATCTTCTAGAGGCGGCATTTCCTCAGGGCCCAGAGGAACAGCGTGTTCTCAGAACATTGCTCAACTCTCCCTCCTGCAGGAAGGGTTCGGCTTGTTTATTCAGAACCAGTGTGGCTCCCATCTGGAAGGGGGGGGGGGCATAAAACCCTGTGATCGGGCAAACACAGAAATGCTATTCCTCCTGTTCGTGCTGGTCACGGTCACCACACCGACCACGGGCATGTGGAAGCAGCCACCTCGAGAAATAACTGGCTTCCCTCTGTGTGAGTCTCCCCTACCCATGTCGTTTTTTAACTTCCTCAAAGGGCACGGGTCGCCTCTTCACCCCTGGAACAAGCAGGCTGTGTTTCACAGCCTGGCCTTTGCTCTAAAATAAGACTATTCTGGAACAAGACGTGGAGCGTCAGGCTGATTTCTGCTCCGGGCCTCACCTAAGGGGTTCTAGTCACCAGCCCGTGTGTGGACAGTGACCTGCTGAGGGAAACATTCTCAATCATTCAAAACCAGCAAGAACGTTGGCTCGGACTTCAGAGGCACACACCGTGCCCGGGCGGGAGCTCTTGCCGCCGCCTGCCGTTAACCCGTCCGCGCCTGCGTGCTGCCGGGGGCCTGCCCAGGCTTCGGGCTCGAGGCCGGCACCCTGGTACTGCTCACACCCTGTCCTAAAGGCCGGGCGTATCCAGCTGGCTGCGGGGCTCTCGGGAGGGTCACCAGGACTGACTTGTTTTGCAAATTCTATCCAAAAGCAGGTGAGCTCTCCTACCCCACACAAGTCATAAAATAATCAAACTCCCCTTTCCAAGATCCTCTCTCCCCACACTGCCCTCCCAAATTCCAGAGAGTCTCTGGACTAGCGTGGCTTCTAGAATCAACTGACCTCGGACTGCCAACTGCGTTTCGATTCAGGCCTCCCTGATCTGGGATCATAAAGATGTAGGGCCCCGAAATGGCTCTGGTTCTGGTAGAATCTGCCTCCGTTCTTACGCCTCAGAAACACTAGGACACACCTGACGGTCCCATATTTTGGGGTGGCTGACTTTTTATCCACACCGTGCTCATGGAAAGCAAACAGGAAGCTGAAGAAAGCCTACCTCCAGGCTGCAGGTCCCAGCGTATCTGACACCTCAGAGATCCCCAGACTCAAGGCAACCTCCCCGGCCCTGGGTGGTCACAGGGCACAGCCCAGAGCGCAGGACAGCTACCTCGAGAAAATGGCAGCTCTGCCTCCAGGGGTAATTCAGCTCCACTGAATTAACTGGGCACATAATGTGTGGGAAAACTTTTGTTGTAGTTAGTCCTCACAGGAGAACATTTTTCATTGATTGTTAGAGGGAGCGGCAGGGAGGGGGAGACGATGATGTGGGAGACACACATGGACTGGTTGTCTGGCCTCCTGCATGCGCCCCATCGAGCCTGCAACCGAGGTACGTGCCAACCTGGGACCCTTCAGCCCCAGGGCTGATGCTCTACCCACTGAGCTAGGGCCAAACTTTTTAAAGTTAAAAAATCCCACGCTCAAAAAGTAAGACCGTGAGTCTGTTCTCTCCAATTCTGCACGCTGGCCGGGTGATGCCCGGTTAACACCCCCTCCAGCCTCTGCATTCAGGCCCCTGACTAACGGTCACCAGACGCTCTAACAGCCTCGTGGGCACTGCGTGAGCTGGCAGCGTTTCCCAAGTGCAGAGCGCCTCTTGTTTTGTTTTCTTGAAGAACTCTGGTCAGCTGAAGCAATGACTTGCTGCTCAGACTTGCCTGCCTTTTGCTACTTGATAAAAGGCTTATTCTGCGGGGCACGGAGAGGTGGTGGCCAGCTGGTTTTCCAGACTGAGGTCACCTCTATTCACGGGTGTAGTCAACAAACAAGCCAGGCTTTCTTTTTTTCTTTTAAAAACCTCCTTTCAAAAGCACACCACATTTTGCCCTCTCTGGAAATGGAAATACAAGCAGCATTGTTTTTAAACACAGCATCCATCAGAGCACCTATGGATAATAAAAAAGTTAAACCGCTCCCCCCCACCCCCCACTGGCTCATTTTCTAGAGTATCAACAATTTAGCTCTCTCTCCCTATCGTTTTACTGCTTACGCTCTCTTAATTCACAGGCCAGAGAGAACCTTAGAGCATCTGATAGCTCCTCACCCCTTTTCTAAAGATGCCCCTACGTGGGCAGTTTGGGAGTAAGTAAAGCAGCCACGGCGGTCACTGCAATGGCGGGAGGAGAGGCTCTGTGCTTGGCTGCAGCCGCCAGCCAGAGCCTGCCGCTGGGCACCTTTCTTGTCGCTCTCCAAGTGGCTTCACTTCACTTCCTCACCAGCGTGGTGGCACCCTCGCTGCAGGAGAGCCCCGTCCCTTTGCTCTCGCCGCAGCCCCAAGGGCTGCCGGAGCCGGCCTCACCGGGGCACGGTTCCCAGGGCGGTGACTCAGCCCTGGTGGCCACCTGCCGCGTGGGTGCTGCCACCTCCCGGGTCACCACCAGTCTTGAGGGCAGAGGCACAGAATGGACCCGAAGGACCCACAGCTCCGGACCAGGTCCAGGGCAGACCAGAGGAAAAGGCCTTGTTTACGAAAGATCAGCCCTCACAGGCAAGGCCAGGGGTGCGGGAGGGGCCTTGGCTGGCACTGGTCCCACAGGCCTGGGTCACCCCATGAGCCCCAGGGCTGTGACATACAGTGAGGGCGGGGCCGAGGGCAGCTCCCACGCTCAGTACCTCTTGGACCACGTCACTGTGGTTTTCCGAGGAAAGAAAAGGAGCCGTTGCCCACAGACACACGAGTGCTGTGAGGCCTCTCCCGCAGCAAACTCCAAGCCCAGGGCCTTCCCTCCACCCCGCCAGGAGCCCCTCACTGCTCTGCTCTGCCGGAGAGAAGGGCGACTCTGCCCATTTCACAGGCACAAACCCTTTAATGAGGGAGCAGCAACGTAGTCTGGGCTGAATTTTGAAGGAAGAGAAGAGGTTTAAAGGAAGAACAAGTGAGACCCGGGAGAGAGGTGCGGAGTGTTTCAGGGACCCTGGGTGCTAACTAAACCTCCTGGCACATCCTCCCAACTACCTCAGAGGCAGGGCTCCCAGGCGGGGTGGGCACACGAGGCCGGGGGCGGCCAGGCCTTATCTGGAGGGGCGAGTCCCTGTGGAGCAGGAAGTGGAACTTAGTCCTGTGTGAGAGCCGCTGGCAGGACTGCCTGGGTCAGGAGGTGTGGAAGGGCGAGGCACTCACACACATCCTCCTCTTTAATCCCCATCCCGCTCTTGAGCCCTTTTTTGGCCACTGACTACACGCTGCCTCTCCTGACCTCCCGTGTCACACCCAGCTGGACCGCCAGCTCCTGGCTGGCACGGGGCAATGCCTTCCTCTTGGACGGCTTCACAGGGACCCCCACAGGTATCATACATCTTAGTTGAAATTTTAGGTGCGCTTTTGCCACGCGGCCTCAGCAAAATAATTCCTGAGTTCTAGAACGGGGATGGCACTGGGGCATCTAGGAAGTGGTGTGAGCCCTGTGGCTGGCTGGTGGTGAGGAGGCCCCAGCCTGCGGATTGCAGGACCTGGAGTCTCCTGTTGCGGAGTCTGAGTGAAGAGCTGGTACCACTGAAGCGCATCTAAGAGATTCACTCGCCAGTGGGATGGGCTGAGCAGAGACCATAGTACAAAGGAGAGTGACAGCTCTATGTCCGAGGGCCCACATCCCTGAGAGGAAACCTGGAGATGCGGGCCTCTGCCTGGCTTTAGTCTCCCTCCCTCGGCTCCGCCTCACAGTCAGTGAGCAGCGGTTACTGACAGAGGTAAAAGTCCCCTCTCCAACCACTTGTCTTGTGGGAGAGGAAAGAAAAGGCTGGTTACGATGTGGTGTGTCGTGTCTGTCCCTTCACATTCCCTCCCTTTCCGATCACATGATATTATTATATCACATGATCTCATTCCATGCTGAGGGCTTCCTGGGGGTGATACCTGAGATGAGGCAGAGAGCGAGCAGGTGTTGGTAGGGGCAGACAAGGAAGAGAGACACATCTGCAGAGATGCCGTCCGGGCAGGGGACTGGCCTCGGGGTCTTCTCAGTGCGGTGCTGGAACCTGGAAAAGACAATTAGATCCACATGTTAGAAGGTGAGTGGGGAGGCCGGCAGGGAAGCTTGTTGTAAGATAGTCACTCATGAGTCAAAAGGGGGCAGAGTACAGATTAGACAGATGCCAAAGCCCCAGAGATGGAATTACATGTGTGGTGAGTGAGTAACTGAGAAAAGTCTATGTAAAAGACCTTTAAAAATATAGTTCAGCTCTAGCTGGTTTGGTTCAGTGGATAGAGTGTTGGCCTGTGGTGCAATTCCAGTCAGGGCACATGCCCTGGTTGTGGGCTTGATTACCCCTAGGGAGCATAGAGGAGGCAGCCAATCAATGATTCCTTCATCATTGATGTTTCTATCTATCTATTCTTCTCCCTTCCTCTGTAAAACAAATAAAAATATATTTAAAAACATATCCTAGAATCCAAGATGGTGGCATAGGTAAACACCTACGCTGCTGCCTCACACAACAATTTCAAAACTATAATTAAAAGACAGGACGGACATTATCCAGAACCACAGGAAAGCTGGCTGAGTGGAAATTCTACAACTAGAAGGAAAGAGAGGGGCTCACAGAAACCCAGAGGAGCTGCAAAAAGCGCATGGAGAGAGCGGGTGCCAGAGACTCTCAACAGCATTGAACCCCTTTATCCTACGACACTAAACCCCAGATCCAGCCGAAACTCATATGGGGGGGGGAGTTTGGACTGCGAAAAGGGAGAAGTACACGGAAATTTAGGGGAGTCACAGAGGATCAGAGGTCTGGTGGCGCGCACGGCACTGCTCGCAGAGGACCGACTGCTGATTGTGCTGCTGGCTTTCACGAGTGGGCAGGAGATAGACCCTCCCAACTGCATCATTTCTAACTCCACTAAACCCCAGTTTTGGGCGAAACCCTGGGGACCCAGACTCATATGGTCCCAGAGTACAGGGGAGCCAGAGGGGCAGCAGTCTAGAGGCACTGCGAGAGAGAGTGAGTGTACAGGAACCACTCCAGCGATTACCCAGTCATGTGAGACTCAGGGGCCGTGGAGGGCGGGGCCGACTGGAAGGCAAGGCGGTCCCTTAAGCCCTGAGACTCCACCCATCCCAAGTTTAACAGAGAGGCTTTTGCAGTTTTGCAAGTTTGGTATCATAAGGCTGAATCCAACATAGAAGTTCTCCCGGCATAGTGAAAATGCCAAGACAAGGGAAGGGATCACAAACAAAAGAAATGGAGGAAAACAAATGACTGGATATATAATTCAAAACCACGCTTATAAAGTTTTTCAAGAATATCCTAGAAAAGTTGGATAAAGTTAGCAAGACCCAAGAGGAAATCAAAAAGAACCAACTGGAGATGAAAAAGAACCAACTACAGATGGAAAAGATCCAACTAGAGATGAAAAAGGACCAACTAGAGATGGAAAAGGACCAACTAGAAATTAAACATACACTGACTGAAATAAAAAATATTATACAGAGACCTAACAGCAGACTAGAGGAAGGCAAGAATCAAGTCAAAAATTTGAAATATAAAGAATCAGAAAACACTCAACTGGAAAAGCAAGAAGAGAAAATAATCCAAAAATGTGAAGATAATGTAAGGAACCTCTGGGACAGTTTCAAGCTTACTAACATCAGAATTGTGGGGGTGCCAGAAGAAGAGAGAGAGGAAGATAAGACACATCATAATTAAAATGCCAAGAGCAAAAGACAAAGAGAGAATTCTAAAAGCAGCAAGAGAAAAACAGTTCATTACCTAGAAGGGAGCACCCATACTATTGTCAGCTGATTTCTCAACAGAAATGATGCAGGCCAGATGAGACTGGCAAGAAATATTCAACGTGATGAATAGCAAGAACCTACAACCAAGAATACTCTATCCAGCAAAGCTATCATTCAGAACTGAAAGGCAGATAAAGAGCTTCACAGATAAGAAAAAGCTAAAGGAGTTCATCAACTCCAAACCGGTATTATATGAAATGCTGAAAGGTACTCTTTTAGAAGAGAAAGAAGAAAAAGGTAAAAGCCAAAAAATTATGAACAACAAATACATATCTATCAACAAGTGAATCTAAAAATTAAGTGAATTAAAAATTTGATCAACAGAATAAACTGGTGAATATAATAGAATCAGGAGCACAGAAAGGGAGTGGACTGATAATTCTCAGGGGGACAGGGAGAGGGGTGTACAGGGAGAGACTGGACAAAAATCATACACCTATGGATGAGGTCAACAGGAGGGAGGTAAGGGTAGAGGGAAGGGTGGGAGCCGGGTGGAGGGGAGCTATGGAGGGGAAAAAGGAGAAACAAATGTAATAATCTGAATAATAATGATTTAATTAAAAAATAAATAAATAAAAATAAAAACATATCCTATATAATAAAAGGCTAATATGCAAATTGTCCCCTTGAATGAGAGTTCGACCAGGGGGCAGGCCAACTGAGAGTTTGACCAGGGGCCAGCTAACTGCCAGCAGCCCCTCCCTCCCGGCCAGCCCCATACTCGATCGACCCCTCCCCTTCGGATTAGGGGTGGGCCCAGCCGGACACCACCTGTGCACGAATTTGTGCACCAGACCTCTATTACTACTATATATATATAGTTCACAGAGAGGATCCAGCAACAGATCACACATGCACTACCTGGCACTAGCCACAAGGTGGCAGCCTCATACAGCCATTCCTACAGCCCAGCCCCACCAGGGAGGGAGAGAATTTTCAGGTTTGTTTGAAAAACTCTGGGAGCACTTAGTTTTGACCACAGAGCGGCTGGCCTTTTCTAGTTTTTTGAGCTAACAATGTTGAGTGGTAAAGGGCATTTACCATCCTCACAGTTCAGTTCACTGTAAAACTGATGTAAGACGTTTTATCTATTCAGGGTGGTTCCCCCTCTTAACTCAGAAATCTCACACAAGTTCAGGTTTGTGACTTGCAAGATAATCAGCACCACTTGATCTGCCCTAGCCCTGGCTTTCTACTCCCAGACTGCTCATCAGTTTAGTCCCAGATTCATAGATGCCCCTTATGTGCCCAGTCCCCAGGTGGCGGGAACTACCCTGACCTCTGAGAAGGGAGCTCTCCACCAGCAGGTCAAACCACCGAGCAGATTCTGAGGAGAAGAAAGCTATCCCCCCACAAACACGTGTTTCTCCAAGGAAGGCATGAGATACCAGCCAGTGGGGGGTAAGGAAGGACAGCGCGGACACCAGTGATCCTACCTCTCCGGGGCTATTTCCACAAGAGTGCAGAGAGCCTGAACCAGGGCAGGTTGAGAGTGGAAGTCTCAATGAAAGAGTGTTCGTCAAGGAGAACCAGCTTGTCAGGAGCTCGGCTGCTGGAGTCTGATGGGGCACCCGAAAGTGCAAGACAACTGGACGGTGCTGCCTGAGAGGCCGACTCCGGGCCAGCGAGCTGCCTACCTGAGGCGTGTCCACGGCGCAGCCGTCCCAGGGAGATGTGTCCCACGTGGGGCCCAGAGCGGCTGCTTTCTCTGGGGAGGCCAGGACTGCCGTGCGAGCATCGGGAGGTGCCCCAGAGCCCCGCTCCACAGTGGGAAGGGCCTCGAGAACCCATCCCGACCCCTCGGCTTCCCTGGTCCATCCACGAGCTCTGACTTTGCCACTTGGAGGCAAAGCCGCCCAGGAGGTAGGAACAAGGGTAACAGACTGTCACCCGGAATGCAGGCTGTGATTCATCCCAGGAAAGGCCAATCCCCTGGCGGGCACTTCACAGGGAGTAACCCGTTCAGGTCGTGGCGCAGCCCTGTGGGTACTGTCATCCTTCCGTCCCGTGGACGGGGACTGACGCACAAAGGCAGGAAGTAACTGCAGTGTGCCCAGAGGCTCACAGCCAGTGAGTGGCCCAGCGGGGACGCAGAGCTTTAGCTGCGCACGTGCCTCACCTCAACGGGGAGGAAGAGGAGCCCCAATCACAGGGACTCACAGGTGGTAGTGTCCTGGGGGAGGGGAAATGGAGGAAGAGACAAGAAGCTGGCTTCCCAACCCCACCCCCGTCTTTCACCCACACACCCCGGGGGGTTGGCAGCACTGGCTTGGACGGCCAGCAGGCACTTCAAACACAACTATGACCAGAAGTTCGCCAGAGGAGGTAAAACCCTGTGTACAAGCGGCTTAGTACTTTTCCCTCAGCTTGCAAAGGCGAGTCTAGAGATAGCTGATCAGCCCAGGCCGACACCCTTCCATTTACCACGTCTCTAAAATTGTACCCACGTTTGCAGGTGATTTAACATTGGTAGTGGTTTAAATTGGTGCACCCCAAATGATAAGACTCTGATCACTGAGGTCACATGGTTCTCAACAGAACTGCCACGCGTGCTGGGATTCCCGAATACAGGAGGCACAGTGAAGTGTGTCCTCACGCCCACTTCCAGGGAAACCAGCTCGTCCCTAGGCCAGGGGCCTCTTGGGAGCCCTCACAGGAACACCACAATGTGAGCTGAATTGTGGGGGTTTCAAAGCTACTCCATCCAATCAGCTACTCACCAGTCCCCATGAGTCTATAGAAGCAAAATGTGTCTACACTGACTTGGAGCGAATGAGTGTGCAGCTGCCTCTCCCTGGGAGCCACTGGGTTGGGGAAAACCACTGTTTCTGAGCAGCCCTGACGGCTAAAAATACCTCACTTCTCCTTTCACTGTCTGGTCACGGCCCCAGACGCAAGCTCAGCACAGCCTGGTCCCAGCACGGGTTCAGCACTGTCTATCTCCACTCGCCACGGGATAGAGACAGGACATCCCCTTTGTCCTTCTCCACAGACACAGCCACGGTTAGGGTACAACAGCAACCCACTCCAAAACAGCTGCTGAAGGGAGCTACTTCAGACAGGCATCTCAGGAAAACTTCGAAAGTGGAGTACTTTTTTTTTTTTATTTAAAAAAGTTTTTAATCCTCACCGAGAATATTGTTTAAATTGATTTTAGAGAGAGGAAGAGGGAGAGATCAATGTGAGAGAGAAACATCAATTGGTTGTCTCCAGAAGGCACTCTGAGCAGGAATCAAACCCACAACCTTTCTGGTGTACAGACGATGCTCCAACCAGTTAAGACACCGGGGTCAGGCAGTAGAGTTCATTTTAGAAAAAGCGCTACTTTAACGACATCATAAGCACAACTGTGCACCCCAGAGCTCCAGCTACCTGTGGGCACTACATCCCTAATGACACCCAGCACCTAAGATCGTGTGGAGGAAGACTTCTGCGTAACATGCCTTTGGGTAAGCTCTCGGACCTCCTGCAGCTTTAAAGATACCCTCATTGCATAACCAGCCCTGAAAAACAGCCTCTCTCGCCAGCAGCTTCCCCGCACCGCCTGCCCCTGCAGGCAGTAAAAGATGAGAAGGTGATCCTTCTAACCACGCTGTGTACACAACAGCAAGCTCTTTCTTCCTTCTAAGTTCGAAGTTCATTTCTTCTAAAATGAGGCGAGAGGTGGTGCACTGAGAGTGCAGAGAAAGAGGGGGGACATGCTGGCTCCCAGGCCTGTCCCCCCAGAGTCTGGTCTCAGTAGGACACAGCCTGCGGCCACCTTGCCAACCAGCCCTTTCCCTTCCCAAACTTGAAGGGTCCTGACATCAGAAAGAACCTGAGGACCCCCCCGAGGGGTTAGGTCCCCTTCGGGCAGTGGAAGACCTTCCAGGACCTCCCAGGCCCAACCACGCAGGTTTCACTTTTCAGCTCCAACTGAGATGTTTGTTTTTCAATCCCACTCCCTGTGCTCACCACCAGTACTTTGGCTCCAGGGAGTGTCTGAGTGGCCCACAGCAGAGCAAGCTGGGCCTGTGCTATAAAGCCATTGCCCTAGAGCAGTGGTCAGCAAACTGCGGCTCATGAGCCACATGCGGCTCTTTGGCCCCTTGAGTGTGGCTCTTCCACAAAATACCATGTGCGGGCACACATGTACACGTGATTGAAACTTCATGGCCCATGCGCAGAAGTCGATTTTCGGCTCTCAAAAGACTCTTCAATCGCTGTACTGTTGATATTTGGCTCTGTTGACTAATGAGTTTGCCGACCACTGCCGTAGAGTCACTAAACAGCCCTGGAACTTGTGTGCAAGCTTTCTGGTACCTGAAATGATGACAGGTTACAGGTTCACTGAGATCTGCTTTCATCTTATGTCCTTGTTGATGCCTCCCCACAGGTGACACAGGAAGAGGGCAGTGGCAGGCAGCCTCTGGGATGCCCTGGGCAGGGACACCAACGGGGTTATCAAGAGCTTCCTTGGATTTCTGAGGCGGGTGCAGTCCAGAGCAGGGGAGGACCAACTGACGGCCTGGGAGAGCCACACCTGCTTGCGGCTCCCACATCCTGGGCCATACCTGCCTTCTCCATCCTCAAAGCCAACCTCATTCCCCACTCCAGAGCCATTCTTTAAAAAAAAATTTTTTTTTAAATTGATTTCAGAGAGAGGAAGGAAGAAGGAGAGATGGAAACATCAATGATGACAGAGAATCATCATCACTTGCCTCCTGCACGCTCCCTGCTGGAGATTGAGCCCACAATCTGGGCATGTGCGCTGATCGGGAAGCTCCTGATTCATGGGTCAATGCTCAACCACTGAAACACACTGGCCTGGGTCCTGTGATGACAGAGATCATGTCTGTTTTTTCATCACTATCATCATCATCTCAGTGCTAACCAGTGGGTGGCACGCAGTAGATGCTCAAGAAATGTATGTTGAGTGAATGAATGAACGATGGCATTAGCTTAGGTGGACCTCCCCGAGTTGCTCTGACCCCTGAATGCCCTTTGGAAGGCACCTCTAATTGTGTCTCCATCTCTTCCTGACCTTGACCCCACCCAATAAAACATTAATAAATGCTGGTATATCATCTTACTACAAACAACCAGGTGCAGATAACTGACACTAGACTCACTGGAGGGATTTATGAACCTAGTCTAAGATTCTATTGTAGTAGCATAATTAACTTCTCTCTGAAATTAAAAATTCCTCCCTTCGTGCCCTAGCCAGTTTGGCTCATAGACAGAACATCAGCCTGCAGACTGAAGGGTCCTAGGTTTGACTCCAGCCAAGGGCACATGCCCGGGTTTGAGCCCCAGTAGGAGGCATGCAGGAGGCGATCAATGATTCTCTCTCATCATTGATGTTTCTATTTCTCTCTCCCTCTCTTTTCCTCTCTGAAATCCATCAACCTATCTATCTAAAATTCCTCCCTTCGACAACATTGCTAAGAGTACCTAGAACAGAGCAGGACTGAGTAGTAAACTCTGAATTTTTAAAGTATAAGAAATGCTGCCCCAAATCTCTCTCTCCGTCCTCTGATGACACTATGTTCCTTGGGCCACCTGCTTGTAGAAAAGACGCAGGCCCTCATCCAGGGGGCTTGTTCACCTGTGTGCTGCTGGCTCACTTCCTCCCACCATCTACCCAGGGCTATTGGAGAACACCCCACTCTGCTATCTGTGCAACTGCTTCATTACACAGCCCTTCCCGCCTTCCAGGCTAACAACCTCTCCACAGCCTCTGACTGGCCAACCCAGCCGACCCCCTTTCCCCCACCCACACCCTCATGCCTGGCACACACACCTTCAACTTCCCTAATGTACCAAGACCTAACTTATTCAATCTGCTCAAGGATTTTACCTGAACCACCATGGTTCTCCACTTTCCCAAACAGGAAGGGCAGCAGGCAGCCTGGTTGAGTATAAAAGGTTCACCCTGTCAACAACCTGGAACTTGGAGAGGACCCACCACAAGCCAGTGTAAGGCTTTCACTGGAAACGTGAGGACGGGCAAGAAATGAAGAGCTGCCCATTCTTCTGCTGGCTCTAGTTGGTCAGGACAAGGATGACACACTTTTGTGATGGATTCTACTACCCCTTTTACAGACTGGCCTTGGCCTAGTCTCAGGGTCCGAGAGCACAGGACCTGGGTCAGAAGACCTGTGCTCAAGTCCTGGCTTTACCTTTTAACCTTCCCTGCACTGGGTGAGCTCCTGCTGGCACATCAGTGCCAGGGGATACATACTCCATCTCCCAGACTCAGTTGGTGATACATGTGGAAATGCCTCCTAAACTGTCAATGCCAGACACTGTACTCCTAGTGTCCACGTCTTTTTCACCGCTTGCTCTCTCTCAAATGTGTGTCAGGGTGTTTATCCAAAAGCCAACGACACTAGTCCTGGCTCTTCCCAGGCTAACGCACGTCAGGGAAGACATGTAAGAAATGGGAAGTGAGGACCTCATAGAACGCATGTACACGGAGTAAGCAGAGCACGAGGGATCCTGAGCAGTCAGGAAAGGCTGCCTGGAGGTGGTTTCAGATGAGGAGGGTAGTGGGGGGCTAGGAAAGGAGGAAAGGAAAGAGCTTCCATGCAGAGAGAAGCATGGCCAGCTTCGTTTGGCTGGAACAGAGACCATCAAGTAGTGGTCAGGATGGGGGAATGCCAACGAGACCAGAGCACGAAGCCCCTCATGCCGTGTCAGGTGGAACCAGCTTCCCCTGACTGAGGCCTTTTGTAGTCAACCAAGCAGCAACACCACCGCAGTAGGACGGGTTCTGGAGCCTGACGGTACACCTCAGTTACGGGCCCACACTTACTGGAAGGCACACCATTCATGAGCTCCTATTCATTTCCCATAATAAACGAAAGGTAATTCTGTCATGGGCCACAAGTTGTGTTTTTGTTGCTTTGCAGTTGCTTTGCTAATTACCTTTTTTTTTTGGACATCCTCTCTTATAACCAACAGTGCTCTGGGAGAGTCATGGGCGGGTTATGATGATATCCATTGTTAATAACAAGCTATAACCAGTTGATCAAAAAGCATGGCACACAAATGCCCAGCTTTGGGGGACGAATCTGTTCTTCCCAAGACACGAAAACCACTGCAACAGAAGGTCATTTACCAGCCCTGGCTGGTGTGGCTCAGTTGCTGGGGCATCATGTGCGCCGGGAGATTGCCAGTTGGGTTCCTAATTGGGCACAGGTGGCAGGCTGGATCCCTGGTAAGGAGCGTGCAGGAGGCAGCCAACTGATGTTGCACTCTCACGCTGATGTTTTTCTCTCCTCTCTAAAAATCAATAAATGACTCTTTACAAAAAGCAAAAAAAATAAAGGATAAATTACCAAAAGAAACTATGTGGCCCCAAAGGATAAAAATACCTCCAAAATAGGAGTCATTTGTGAAAACACTACAGGACACAAAGTCAAGCCTTGGGCTTAGGAGCCAGACTGCTGTGATGGGAACCCTGGCTCCTCCCTGAGCTGTTTAATGTTGGGGGAAATGACTGACCTCTCCGGTCCTTAATTTTCTCTCTGTAAAATGGATGTAACAACAGTACCTGCCACACAAGATTGTTTGTTAAAACAGACAACTAAGTGAAGAGCTTAGCACAGTGCCTAGCACATGGTGCTCGGCCAGGGTGCCAGTTACTGTTGTTACTATTACATTCACCTCCTGCACCAGTGCTGCGTCAGGTCCACTCTCACCTGTTTGCCTGGATGAACACAGAATGGATTATCCCTGTTGACCCGACCCTCAAGCTTGGGGGCCACGGAAAACGCAGCCACTGCAAGCTGGAGCTCCGGGTGTCTGTCACGACCGGCACACGGTGGTCACAGCTCAGTGGCACTGCCATCACAGCGGTGACATTTCAGTCTCATACGGGCTCGCTCGCGGTAGAATCAGTGTGTTGAAAAGCGCACACTGGAAAATCTTCGTGATTGATATTAAACACTGTTTTTCAGTGCCCTCTGTTGGTTTTTAATCCCTGAGAGGAACACCGTTGAGTAGTTCCTTAGGGCTTTCTTACAAGTTAAAGATGTACCTCAAAGATCGCTTCCTTTCCTTAGCCACCAGTTACATAATCCCTCTGCTGGTGGCTGTACCCAAAGGCTGCATTATGTTTGATTTTAAAGTCGCTTTAAAGCCATTTCTATTTCTGGGCTGAGTCACCCCTGGAGAGACCAGGTTCCACGCAGGTGTGACTCACTTTCCTAATGACACCTTCCTCAGGATTCTCAGCGCTAACATCACGGGGTTTGGAAAAGAACCTCACCCTCACTGCACAGCATTTATGACCTCGCAATCTTATTTTCCTTATTTAAACAGCTGTGGGTTTAGAAGATGACTCATGAGCCCGAGGCACACCATGGCAATGACTGGTGGGAAGGGTGGGCTCCTACACGGGTCCTCTTTACATTCTAACAGCAGGGGAGGTAGGAGTCAGTGGGTCAGAGCAGTGCTTTGTAATTACTGCCCCCCCCCCTGGTAAATTACTGAAAGCCTAATAAACTCCATCCTCCAGTGCTTTCGCCTCTGCAGAGAGAAAGGCAGCGCCGGGCTGGGAGAAGTCAGCATGGGCACCTCTGAGCTCCCTGCCCACCTGCTGGTGTTGGGAGGTGGACAGCGGGTGAGGATGGGGCGCTGTTTTTAGAGGCAGAGGAACAGGAACTGCACGTGGGTTTGGAGAGTGGCATGCTGCCTCCTGCTGGGGCAAAAAAGTGAGGGGACAGTGGCAAGAGGAAAACTCTTGGCTATTTAATTTTCTTACCTGAAAATCGTTCATTCAAATAGGATGCCTTTTCTGATTATTGATGTTCTAGAACATCAATTTAGGTTGTGTTGTTGTTATTATTTCTTTAGTGTAGCTACTCTCCCATTTCAAAGCACTTGGTGGGCAGACTTCTAAAATACTACAGCATCCCTCACTATGGGCAGCCGACCTAGATAGAACAGAGGTGACACGGGACCACAGAGTGAATCTCCTGAGGTTGAGGTCGGTGGAGGTGGGAACGTGCCCAGTCAGCAGCGGGTCAGCTAATAGCATCCTGTGAGTAAGGCCTCCTTCTCCCAAAGGCCTCAGGATGCCCCGCATTCCTCTCGAGGGAGCTAATGGCTTTAAAACGCCAGCCCCCCCCCCCCCCACCCCCTTGCTTGGAGTCTGGTGAACTTCAGGGGTTGTCACTTCCTGGGAAGTGTGTTCAGAGAAGCGGGAAAACACTGCCTCCTCAGGTTCTGAGGAAGGATGGACACTGACCTACACTCCATGTTCCAGATTATGATCACAGACATGGGATAAAGAAAAAACCTGCCGCATAGCCTAATCCAACCCACTGGTTTTACAGACAGGAAACGGAGGCTCGGAGGGGAAAGCCGTGCAGGACACTGAACCACTGCTAATTCTTAGTGGCGACCTGAGGTGAGTCGAAGGTGCCTGGTGCTGTTCCCTGGACAGGCTGTGGCTGCACAGAGTACCAGCAGCTGATCTGCTAAGACAGCTGCAAACCCATCTCTGAGCTGGGAGGCTATTGGGCCTCAAAAACCATGGGGGACTGCCAGATGCTCATCACTGAGGCTCGAAAAGGTAATTAAACTCCATACCTCAGATTCATTCCACCTAATCACTCACGGGGAACCAGGGCCCCTCAATGACAGGTGTCAGCAGGCTGCCTTTATGCTAAGGGCTCCGTGGCAGCGAGATGGTGGCCACCAGGGGAAGTGGCCTGACTCTGGCAGGTCTCCTTCCAAAGCCCACTGTGGCCCTGCAGGCAGCCCCTGCTCAGACAAGGCTGACCATCCCCGACTCGCCAGCATCCAGTGCCTACCGTGCGGCCTTGCTATCCTTTTCTTCAAAGTTCCGGCCCAAGTACAAAAAGCAACGGTACTGTATTGAAGGACAGGGACCTTTAAGAGGAATTTGTGTTTGAAAATAAACTCATTGTCTATGAATAACCATCAGAACCCTTAACAATCAAACCTTAGTCATAAAATTCAAAGACAAAAGCACATTCTGGGAGCAGTTTCCCTTGGTATTTGTGATGGTGTTCACTACCTTACTATACTAATATAAATTGCTAAAAGTTTCCTGAAAATCAAACCTGCAAATTAGAGAAAAGGAACTAGAAGTCTTCGATATTCTACTTCTGAATTCAAATAATGATTTAGGAGGTTTGAAAATTATCACATGAATGGAATTTCCTCAAAAAACTAAAAACTCCCATTTGACTCAGTAATCCAATCTCACTTCTAGGAATACGTATATCCTAAGAAACTAGAAATACCAATCAGAAAGGATATATGCACCTCTATGTCCATAGCAGCATAATTTACAATAGCTAAGATTTGGAAACCGCCTAGGTGCCCGTCAGCAGATGAGTGGATCAGAAAACCATGGTACATCTACACAATGGAATTCTGTGCTACCATAAAAAAATAAGGAATTCTTACCATTTGCAGCAACTTGGATGGAACTGGAGAGTGTTATGCTTAGTGAAATAAGCCAGTCGATGAAAGAAAAATACCACATGATCACACTCATTTATGGATAATAAAGAACATTATAAACTGATGAACAAAAAGATAGATACAGAGGCAGTAAAGCATCAAATAGACTGTCAACTACAGTGGGAAGGTTAGGGAGGGGGGGTAGATAAGGGATCAACCGAAGGACTTGTATGCATGCATACATATAAGCATAACCAATGGACACAAGACACTGGGGGATGAGAGCATGTATGGGAATGGAGGGGGGGCATGGGAAATTATGTACACATGTAATACATTATTAAAAATTAAAATTAAAAAAAGAAAAAGAAAATTATCACATGAACAGATAAAAAAGTGGTGAAATACTGATTGTAGAATCAAGCCAGTTGTATATGCAGGATTCACTAAAAAATATTTCAACTTTACTGTTTTCTTGAGACTTTTCATAATAAAATGTTGGGGAAAAGTATTATGACACCCTTCACTTGGGTACTAATCTTCCCCAAAATTCATGGAATCCTATAGCTAGATATAGCAGTAAGAGGTCTTGGAATACAAAATCAAGGAAGCACCAAAATTTACTGGGGAAAGACATGACTCAATACACAACGTTGGGAGATTCACTAAAAAATCCATTGGATTTTTTCCTTCACACCTTTCTTTTAGTTTGGTGACCGTGTGTGCCCAAGTATTTTCTAATTTCTGGATGGGAAGGAATTCCTAAGCCGAGAGTAACACAGTCCCAAAGGAAAAAAAGACAAAAGTCATTTATCCCACTAAATAAAATGTAAAGATTCTGTATCTCAAAAAAACCATAAGCAGAGTAAAAAATTAGAGACATTGAGAAAAATATTTGCCCCAAATATCTCACACAAACACACATGCGTACTCACACTCACACACCTCAAATAAATTATAGAAACAGACACACCCCAATAGAAGAGCCGATAATGGACATGAACTGAACATTTACAAAAGGAAACACTGTATAATAAACATGTGAGAAAGCTAAACTTTAATAGATTTAAAAATGCCACATGCCTGGCCCTAGCCAGTTAGTCTCAGTGGATAGAGTGTCAGCCTGCAGACCAATGAGTCCCAGGTTCAATTCCAATCAAGGGCACATACCTTGATTGCAGGCTCTTCCCTGACCTGGGCCCTGATTAGGGCCTGTGCAGGAGGCAACCAATTGATGTGTGTATCTCACATTAATATTTCTCTCTCTCTCTTTCTCTTCCATTCTCTCTGAAAATCAATGGAAAAATATTCTCAGGTGAGGATTTTTTAAAAAGCCACATGCCGCCAAGATCGGTTTGGCTCATTGGATAGAGTGTCGGCTTGCAGACTGAAAGGTCCCAGGTTTGATTCCGGTTGGGGGCATGTACCTTGCTTGCGGGCACATCTCCACTATGGGGCGTACAGGAGGCAGCTGATCTATGTCTCTCTCTCATCGATGTTTCTGACTTTCTATCTCTCTCCCTTCCTCTCTGTAAAAAATCAATAAAATATAACAAAATAAAATAAAAAATAAAAATAAAAAGCCACATGCCTAGTACAGAATGGGTATGAAACAGCTGTAATATAAATGAACCAAAAATAACACTTTTGTCTGAAGTTTTCTTTAAAAGATAATATTCAATACTGATAAAGATATGGCGAAATGGGCATTTCATACATTGGTATACAATGTGGATAATTTGGTACAAATTTTACAGAAAACAACGTGGCAAAAAGTATTAGGAATCTTTAAAAAGTTAAGCTCTTTTGACTTAATGAATTCACTGCAAATAATCTATCCTCAGGAAGTTATGAATACTGTTGCAAATCCTGCCTCCTCTGTGTGTGTGTGTGTGTGTGTGTGTGTGTGTGTGTGTGTGTAAAATATTGGAAGGAAATATACAAAAAATATTAGCAGGGCTTTGAGTGATGGGATCAGATATAATTTTTATTTCTTCTTTCAGTTATTCTATATTTTTTAAAAAGTGTTACTACAAATGAGTTAGAATAAAAATTAAAAATACCATATAAAAAATTTGGAAGAGTGATCAACTGCTTTAGAAACTGGTTCCACACAAGTAGGTACTACCAATAAGGTAACAACTTTGAATTGCTGATGCTAATCTAAATTAAAGTCTAAATCCATATAACCCGCCTTCCCACTCACACTGTCTCTCGAATCTCTGCTTACTCCGGCTATATGCTCGTTAACGTGTCCAGATGCCACTTCATCTTCCTCTCAAACCTGGTTTCCCTCTTGCATTTCATGACAAATGATACTGTTTAATAACCTAAGCCACTATCCTTAATTCACCTTTTCCTTTTTACCCCACTAATACCTCTTTTTTAAAAATTATTTTTTTAGTTTTTTATTTATTGATTTTAGAGAAAGAGGGTCATGGAGAGGGAGAGAAAGAGAGAGGGAGGGAGAGTGAGACCTGTTATCCCACCCATCTAGGCATTCACCGACTGACCGTTTTATGTGCTCAGGGATCAAACCTAAAACCCTGGTGTACCAGGTCGATGCTCTAATCAACTGAGCTACCTGGCCAGGGCTGCTAATCTCTCTGGAATCTACTTCCACAGGCATCTCCATCATTTCCCCAGTGTATGTGACGAGAGCAGCTTTCTTTATCTGGTCTCCTTACCTGGCCTGACCTGTCCCCTTGTCCACCCCACCCCCATTTATTCTCCTCACTGCACTGATCTTCCTAAGTGTACTTCCTGCCACATTGGTTTCCCAGGGAGACATCTCCAGGCAAACCAGCTGGGGCGTTAGACTTCCGTTATCAATGACCCCTCCACTTCCCGCTTCTCCCTTCATCCCTTTCCCCACACCCTCCTCCACCCTCACCAGCTCTGGGCCTCTGCTGTTCCTTCTGCCTGGCCCCTCAGCACAGTGCTTGCCTCGCTTGTCTCACTGACTCCTCGAGTGAGCGCTGGCCTTTGGGAGTCAGTGCAGACATCACCTCCATCAGGGAAGCCTCTTGGATGGCAGCTGGGAGTGATGGCACCCCGGCATGCTGTTTCTACCCGCCCGTGGCACTGATCCTATGTGTGAACCTGTTGTGAATCCTGCCTCTTCTACCAGATTGTGAGCGCCTAGCAAAGCAGGCCCGCCGTGTCTGCTGAATGAATCAATAAATGTTTCCGCCATCCGAAACAGAATTACCTGGTCTTGTCCTGAAAGAGATCCCAACCAAAGATTCCATCACTTCCCTCAGCTGGCCACACATCTACTTTATCACCTTGGCAATTGAGATGGTCTTTTTATCTATTAATCAGCCATTAAATAAGTTTATTATGTACCTTATGTCCTCCAGTTCTACCTGATTCTATTTACTCCTGCTGAGCCCATCACAGTGTCACTACAGTCCCCATACACGTCAGTCATTTAAGTATTGCAACAGACAACAGTGTGGTGCTCACGGGGGGAGGAAGGGGAGGGGGGGAGGGGAATATATAGGGGAGATAAATGGTGATGGATAGAGACCTGACTTGGGGTGAACATACAATACAGTGCACAGATGCGTTGTAGAATTGTGTCCCTGAAACTTGCATAATATTGTTATCCAGTGTCACCCCAATAAATTCAAAAAAAAGGGAAAAAATACATGTAAAAAATAAAGTATCACAACCCACTGAATGAAGCAGGCCCTGGGGTGGGCGCAGGAATATAAAGGTAAATCAGACTGTGACTGCCGAAAGACCAGCAGGAGGAGACTCATTCGTCTTTTGCAGACTACAACCTTCTTGCGCTAGAAGGGCGTGCGGCTTCTGTGCTTGTGTGCCAGCTTCTAAGGTTCCAAAATCTTTTTTTCAAATGTGACTCAAAGCGGACACAATAATGAGCCTGACTAATGCAAGTCTTATTTTCTTACCCCTTTATGTCATATTCATTTCAATGAATTTCATTTCATTTCATTTCATTTCACTCAGAATCATATATATATTTTTCCACAACAGCATTACAGTATTGACTTAAATTTAGTCAAAGGGTAGTAAGAGCAACCGTTTTTTAAAAACGGTGTGGTTTATTTTTGGGTGTATGTGTGTGTGTGTGTGTTGTTGTTTTTTTATACTCAATAGATGTATCTATTCCCACCAAATTTCTTCTGCTAATGGAGAATAATCTTCCCAGTTTGGTGCAATTTTATGCATAGCATTTCTGGAGTTCAGATGACTTGCTGACCTACCTAATTTATAACACACACAAAGGAAAAGAAGAAAAGTGAGTTCATTATACACGAGGAGAACTCCACAGGGGCTGAACACTGCATCCTTAGGCCTCCGGGTCTTCACAATGTACGTCACAAGTACACATGGTGGAATGCTTAGGCATCCCGGGGTCTCTGTTTGGAGGTTCTGGTGCTATTAGCTACTACCTCTATTTCATATTGGTCACATCTTCTCCACCCTTCCTCCTTGTCCCCGGCTCTGTACTCTCACCTAGCCACCAACGAGAATACTTCCTTCTGACTTGAATGCCTCCACTTGCAGATTGGAGTGTTTCCTGGACCCTAAAGGAAAGCACAGTCCGGGTACAGTCTTGGTTTAGGCTGGAGTCCCTAACCCGGGGCCGCAGACGAGCTTCCCTGGGGCTGAGAATGCCCTAACAAGGAGGCAGATGTCTGTGTCTGAGGGGGGCTTCCGCACAATCTCATAGGGCCTGACACCCCGAAAAGGTTAAGAACTCTTGACTCCGGGGCACTCAGACCTAAGGCAGTCAAAGAAATAAACAGCAGCAGCACGACTGACCCTTTCTACTCAGTCAGCTCCAAGAGAATGAGAAACCCTGTAATCATCATACATGAAACACCTTTTGCATTAATGAAGACTGTAACTTGAGGGGTGATCTGGGGGATACAGCAAATATAAAAAATTACACTGGGGGCAATAATGTAACACTTCCAATAGAATCAATCACTTCAAATATCTTAGTGTCTACTTTTAGCCAGATTCAATGTATTTTTCTTTGACCTCTTTCCATTCCTTTAGCTTATTTGATAACATTGATTTAAAACCAAAACATTATGAATCAATAGTAAATTGCACATAAATATTATGAACCCCCCACATATGCCTTTCATGTAACTATTAGTAATCATATTATTTTTGCTAAACTATCCTGGTACCTTCCATGCTTGTGTTTTAAGTAACATTATACAAAATCACTTAATACAAATGTCAAAATCAAAGCTGCCTTCACGTCAACACGCCACCAAAAAATAGCAAAACGTATCTTAACCCTTCGCTTCCACTGCTGTCTACGTGTTGTGTTGTCTTTTATAATTATCCCCACACCCATAGTATTTTACTTTACACAGTTTAAATATAGAAAGTGTCCTTTAAAGTTTTCTTTTGATGAAATGCCGTTTACAGAAATTTAGAAGAACCAGTGAAAATCAGAAATCGCTGCCATCCATACTCACCACCGAGAGACACACAAAGGGTGCCCAGGCGCAGGCCAGACTAGCCCCAGGAGGAAGAAGTGGGTTCATTAGGAGAACAGGCAAGTAGAGACAGCGAGTGGCCACACCGCCAGTCTCCAGCTCATCCTATTTGCAGACACAGAGATTTTGGAATCCTCCAGGACTAACAATGAAAACCACTAGGTTGTTTTCTCAATTCCTATGAAATGAGTCAGTAGGTCACACAGCTTCTCCACTCTGGAGAGAACAATCCCGAATCTGCACTCACTGTTTCCAGTAACTGTTCCTTCCTTGGCCCCCTGGTTGACGTGCTGCAGGAGACCCACGGCAGGTCCCACCAGGTCAGTCTTCTTCACGGAAGACTTCCTTGTGAAGGTTTTAGAAGGGGGAACTAATCCAGATGGAAGTTTCTTCATCTAAAAAGAGTTGGCATAACTTTCTTTGTTGAGACCATGTGGTCATTTCTTTCTTTCACACAAGGGGAGCGAATGATACTTAAACACAGAAGAGAAGTAACTGTACTTGTAAAAGCCCTCCCCTCCCTCCCCCAATCGCTTCCTTCTGTAAAAGGACTAGTATATTCAAAAGATCCCAGGACTATTCAATTAATCCACATTCTGAAAATCCTTTCCTGGGCTTCTGTGAGCCCTGCAGTTCCATCATTAAATCATGCAAAGCAGAATACTTAAGAGCTTGCCAGCAGTCCTTGGAACCCACAACTCAAGACGATGAATGCCAGGTTAGCAATAATCTTCGGACTCTACCTCCCACTCACCGCATGGAGCGTTTCTTGTAGCGAGTGACCTTCTGCACAGGAAATAACCAGCTACCAGCAATGAATCTATAATTCCAAGAACTCACAAATATATATATATTCTGGCAAATATATGGGTACGTCTCTCAGTAAAGGTCCAGAGATCCTCCGTGACAGCTCCTCGGCAGGAGACTGGAAACACTTTTGCTTTCTGTATAGCCAGTACTTTCTTTCTTTTTAAAGAGGAGGTTTCGTTTTGATCTTGAGAAATTCTCTCTGATAAAACCACCAACTGAAAACCTGCCATTATAAACGAGGGATTTCACAACAGTCATTCCAAAAAACTGTGGCTATTCATTTCTGGAAGTGATTCATTGCAAAAGAATCGTTGTTGGCGGTGGAGCGAGCATTAATTTTTAGAAGGCAGCCTGGCCTCTGAGAAGTGAGCAAAAACCTCAGAGATGGCAGCCACGTGCCTTCAGACCCCATCAGGGCTCCTGAATCACCGTCTCAAGATTACACGCCGTGACCCATTTCCTCTGACTCCCTCAATACACAAACACCCTTCGGTCCTTACACCCTGCCTTAAATCCTCTGGGGGGAATGTTCAGATAAATCGGGGCGGGCTGCAGCCCTATCCTCCACCTGTCAACGCTCAGTTACTGGCGAGTAACCAGCATGTGGATACTCACTTCCTGTGAGTATTTCTAAAAGAGCTTATGATATTTCCTTTTTTCTTGGGGGAGGGGGGGTAGTGGGGAGGGAAAACAGCACAGTGAGGAATGTAACCCCAACAAGCAAAGCTAAAAGCATGCAACGTGCTGTGCTCACTGCTCACCAGCCACGCCTAATTTTAATTTGGTTTCTCAGCCCTGTGTAATTAAGACAGCCAAAGGAGACAGCATCAGGAGAAAGGGGAAAAAAGACATTTCACAAATGCTTAGCCCTTCAGAGCGCGTGACCAGAAAAGTAATTTTAAGATTCAAGTGAACCAATCTGAAGCTGGTTTGAGTGTTAACCCTTCAAGGAGAGAAGAGTTACTCATGTTTATCTCCAAATTTCAAAGATGGAAATCGCCCTCCCTGCTGGACACCAAGACAGGGAAGACACAGGTGTTGAGCACCACCCAGGGTGGGGGTAGGGGTAGGGGTGGGGTGGGGTGTGGGTGTGTGAGAAGACCTACCTGGTCCAGGTCTCTCTGTGATAGGTGGGAGCAAAATAATGCTACTGCTAAGGCCCTGTCACATTAACAGAGTGGCCATGTGGCTTTCACACCAATGCACGCTTTGAAAACTGGCCCTGAAGAACTAAAAGGTAACTTTTTGGATTTCTCTTGGTGTTAGCTGCACCTGATCATTTACATCAGAGAAGAGTAGAATTTGACAGCTGGGCAAAGTTGAGTAAGAAAAATTGCTTTTATCCCACCCGAAGGAGTATGGAAGGTGCCAGAGCTCCTTCTCCGAAGGGACTGAGACACTTTGCTAACAGGGAAGCTTTAAAAAACCTGTCCTTCATTTGGACTTGGGTCTGTGCCTCCACCTAGGTGGGATGGTGGGAGAGTGCCCCTCACAGAGAGCGGAGGGACGCTCCAGCTCCTACTGCTTACACCCACCACTGGTCCCTCAGGTCTGACACAGGATGTGCTGCCAGCTGTGCCCCGACTCCTCGGCTTGTTCTTGTGAGTGCTCAGGACAAACACGAAGAATGTACGTGAGAAATGTAATAACGTCATCCGTGCTTTATCTTCAGAAGGAAACTTTCCCTAATGCACTTCGTTCTTGTAATATTAACCGAACTGGTATCTTAAAAAGAGGTGCATGGAAACCATGAGGGTGGCGTGAATATAATCTTCACATTGAGCAGTAAAATAGCACTGAAAACTGGCAGTAGGACTTTAACTTACAGCAGCTGCACTGCACACTGCCACCCTCACCCTCACTCCCGAGACCTATGGCCCTCCTCGATGGGTAGAGGAACATTCTGTCCAACGCCAAGACCAGGGCCCTTTACAGGGAGATCGATGAGAAGTATCTACACTTTTACACAATCAATGGATACTGAGCTTGATAAGAAGAAATAAAAAAGAGTAATGATTGGAGGCCTGACAACTACCCCAGTGTTAGAATATCTGCTTTCCTCACTTGCTAGCAGGCGGGCTTCATCTTGGCTGGGTTACATTCACATACATGCTCAGAGCGTCCAAAGCTTCCATGCAATTAGATCCCATTTCAGATGCTGCTTCACAGGGAAGTTCCTTTCAAGGCCTGGATGGCCAATGCTGAGGATTTAATAAGAGAAAGGCAAATCGGAGCAAGATAATAAAGATCATGGTAGACAGGTCTGGGGGAAGGAGGGATCCAACAGGGCAGGCCATAGCTAGAAGCTGCTGCCCTCTGGGAATTCCTACCGATTTGGGGGCTAAGAGAGGTAATTTTGGAGGCTAGGTGTTTAGAATGGGATTAGGCTACAAAGACTACCCAGGTCTTGTGAGAATCTGGTGTGCTGGGGATACCACTCAAGGCCAAGCTTATTGAATAGGTGATCCCACCGTCTCCACACACTCTCCTTGCGGCCCCAACAAAATAAAACCATGACCTATGTTTTCCATGTTTAAAGTTTACTCAGTTTCTTTTAAACAGTGAAAAGGACCATGCTCCTCGGTGGCACTTTTACAGGCAGGTAGGGGAGTGGCCTTACATGGAAGCGGGAAGCTGGAGGAATCACCAGCCTCTCGAGCTACTCTAACCATCAGTGATAAACAGACTGACATGCACGTAACTACCTATTTGACCCTCTCAGCAACCCTACTGGCTGAATTCTACTCTTCTCTCCATTCCACAGATAAAGAAACTGAGCTCCTAAGAGTTTGAGGACTTGACCAGGGACACGTAATCAGTAGGCGGCGGAGCCAGCACACGAAGCCAGGAAGCTTGACCTTGACCATCCTGCCCGCAGCCTTCCATGAGCAGGTGTGCCCGTCTCACCCAGCTGGGGTGCCTAGTAAGTTAAACAGCACATAGGAAACTGCCTTGAAAACCACATATGAGCCCAGCTGGTGTGGTTCAATAGCTGAGAGTCAACCTATGAACCAGGAGATGACAGTTTGATTCCCAGTCAGTGCACATGCCCAGGTTGAGGGACTCAATTCCCAGTGGGGAGGGCGTGTAGGAGGCAGCTGATCGACGATTCCCTCTCATCTTTGATATCCCTCTCTCTCTGAAATGAATAAAAACATATTTTTAAAAAACCACACAATTGCCGAGACTGATTTGGCTCAGTGGATAGAGCGTTGGCCTACAGACTGAAAGGTCCCAGGTTCGATTCCGGTCGGGGGCATGTACCTTGCTTGCGGGCACATCTCCACTGTGGGGCGTGCAGGTGGCGGCTGATCGATCTCTCTCTCTCTTCCTCTCTGTAAAAAATCAATAAAATATATTTAAAAAAAAAAAACCACACAATCGAGGCAGGGTTATAATCATGCCAGACACAAATATATTCTCTGCAGAATTTAGAGAAAGTAAATGATAACTAAGCACTTGTAATACTCACACATTAGTTTGTTCTCTGAAAACAGCTTCCCATAATTTGCAAAACTTGATACCGAGTTTTAGAGGGAGAGGGGATTAGAGACCTCGTTTTCAGGCAGTATGGATAAGTGAGGCTCAAGGAAGAGTTCAATTTGAACCTTCCCAGTAGCTCCCAGGGAAACGCTGACCCACTGCCACAGCCTCATATGGGCTGTAAGTGCACCTGAACTGTGGGACATTTCTCAGGCAATTTAATCTGCCAGGCCTCCATCCACTCATGTGATGCATGCATGTGTAATATTAGTCCTCAAAATGATGGTCTCTTACACACACACACCCTCACTTCAAGTTCCTCTGGCTTTAAGAAGGCAGAAAGATGAAGGGGAAACCTTTTTTCCCCATTTTTACTTTTTTTTTTTTTTAATTAGGGAAAAACAAAGCTTCTAAAGTTCTGGTTATGATAAACATAACTCAAGTTCTACCCAATTCTTTTTTCTTTAAACTTGTTCATATGCAAACTCTGAGATATTAAAAAAAGACCTGTGTTTCCTGTGTACTTATTATTCATTTATTTGTTTTATTTTTATTAAGCTGTAGCTGATGCCACTTGCTTATTGAATGTGGCTACCAGAGTAACTGGAAATTGGAGGACTCCTCAGGTTTTGGTGTGTGTGTGTGTTTTTAAATATATTTTTATTGATTTTAGAGAGGAAGGGAGTGGGGGAGAGAGGGTTGTGCCCTCCTGGTTCACAGGTTGACACTCAACCACTGAACCATGCTGGCTTAGGCACTCCTCAGTTTTGAGAGTGAATGGTGATGTGGCAACTGACTCTTAGGAAAAGTCAGAGAGAGAGAGAAACATCGATCGGCTTCCTCCTGCATACCCTGCAACCCAGGCATGTGTCCTGGTCAGGAATTGAACAGGATGACACCTCAACCAACTGAGCCACATCAGTCAGGGCTGGCCATTGAGTCTTCAATCCTATGTAGGATCTTCAAGCTTTTCATGCAATTCATTCTATAAAGTCTGGACTCACTATTTCACTTAAGAGGTTTTTTTTAATGATCCTATATCACATTGGGTCACCCCACCATACCTGAAAATATCTCTTCCCAAAACAAAGACATCTGTTGACAACAAAAGTTAAGCGGAGAAATAAGTAAGGCCACATTCTGGCTTTATTTCCACTTAAGAGAGCAAAGATTCTAGGAAACTGATATACGTTAAATTTATAAGCCGGCTCTTTTTTCCTTCCCAAAGATTTATTTGGTGTGAAAAGTTACTTCCTGTACCATAATCATAAAAGCAAAAGTTATTTACTCTTGTCAGAACCATTCATACTTCCTGTCATAAAAACCTGAATTTGGCTGAAATATTAAAGATAACTTGCAAAAACCTACAGGGAGGAAGTGACTGTATGGATATACATTATTTTAAGTTCGTATGAGAAAGGGACCAACCATCCCTTTTTTGGAGACCAGTATTATGCTTTATCATCTCGGGTGACTAACTCCACCGATGGTCTACAGAATGTGCTGAAGGGCAACAAGCGCTTTCTGCGTTTACTGAGCTCAATCCATGGTTTGGGGGCAGCCTCCAGGGTGCCTCCCAGGGGTGCTGTGTATGGACTGAGCTGCAGTGTATCTACAGAGTTCACGGCCCAGAGTTAAAATTGTGAGGATTCAGAAACAGACACAGGATAAGTAGAGGGGCTCGCCGTAAATGCATGTGCGCATCTGCCTGCACACGTCTGAAAGAAAACAAGCATCCACACTCCCAGGCTTCCGTGTGTCTGCTGGGAATGCTAAGCCAGGGTAAAATACAGTGAGAGAAGAAAGTATGGGTGAACAGATTTATTTGCAAAGCAGGCCCTAGCAAAGTCTGTCTCTCAGCACACAGCAGGACCCATCCAACAAAACGAACACGCAAACACAGAATCTATGAAAATAGCGCTTCTTTCTGACAAGGTATAAGGGGCTGTGATGGTAACGGGGCAGAAGGCACACACACCTCACACACACACACACACACACACATTTATATAAAAGTACTTCAACATCCCTCCTTTGCATCAGAATGTCAAATTTATTTATTCAGCACTGCCATCTTCTGTTAATCCTTCATACTAGTATTTCCAATTGGGCAGTGAGGTCATTTAAACTCATAGGAGACAACAAAATCAACACAGTCTACTTACTTTAGTTTAATTAACTGTATGGTCATCTGACCAAGCTGGAGAGTTGGGACCCTGACTCCCTTCCGCACTGAACAGAGCTGAGTCAGTCCTCACCAATCTGACCTACACCTCTTTTCAGTGACGGCTGCCTTTGTCCTTTCCTGCCCATCCACGCCTCCAATAAACACGCCGGGCCTTTGTCACGAGTATGAAGGCCTTTTTAATTGGTCTATCGCCAGTGAGCAACTGTGTGGTGGAAAAACACAGGGACTCGGCTCTGCCAGACACAAACCACGTGATCCAGAGAAAGTTATGTAATTTTCTTGGGTCTCAGTGTTCTCATCTATAGCATGAAGGAAACAGCTATCAAATTGTGTGATCTAATCCATGATGTACATAATCATCAAACATAATCTTATGAAATTTAGTTTCCTTGGGTCACTGCACACCTTAAAAAAGCTTCAGTGACTTTGCTAAAATTTAAGTTCTTCAGCTGAATTAAATGGGAACATCTCATCTGGAATGAAAGGCACCACAGAAATACAATAGCAACTCTAATAGGAATCATTCTTTAAATATATTTTTACTGATTTCAGAGAGGAAGAGAGAGAGAGAGAAAAAAACATCAATGATGAGGGAGAACCATTGGTCAACTGCCTCCTGCACACCCACACGGGGGAATCAACCCCACAACCTGGGCATGTGCCCTGACCAGGAATTGAGCCGTGACCTCCTGGTTCATAGGCAGATGCTCAACCACTGAGCCATGCTGGCTGGGCAAGGAATTATTTCTTGAGCTGCATGCACTATGTATCATCCAGGAGTTTTATATATGTGGGCTCTAGTTCCTAAACCACGCTATGAGTGGGTTTTATTACTCTACATTACAGAATAAGAATTTGAGGTTCTGTGAATAACTCACCCAAAGTTTTATAACCTAGTTAAGTGCCAGGGATGGCATGCAAATCTATGTGGTTGATTATAAAGTCCACTAAGCCATAGAGTGCTTTACCTATAACATGATATTGGGGGGGGGGGTGTCCCAACTTGAGTAATCATTACTCCTAACTTGAGTAATCATTCGCTGACTCCAAGTCATCAGAATAGAAAAATATTGACAACGTTATCACTCAATGTGTAGATCGCATTGCCATGATCATCTATTCCTGCTCACTTTCTTGGTTAGCATCACAGAATAAAAATGCAAATACAATACAGTTCACTTGTAAGGTGAAACTGCACGTTTACATGACGTTGACAAAGATGACCCTGGAGAACTGCCTGCGCTTTTGTCAGACATGGTCATGGACAAATAAGGGTCAAAGAGAGTTTGAACAGTTGCTAACTGAGGAAGGAAACGTCAACAGAAATGACATGAGAGGCAGACTCTTTGCGAGAATGGTTTGTATACCAAAAGACTAAGAGCGGCCCTCGGGAACATTTGAATGCGTAGGCACCCTCTTTAGGTTATGATTCTACCACAGAAGTCAATATTCCATCTTTGCTCTAAGAAATAACATATTGTTGCGCCATATCCCAAATTTCTGTTATATAACGTAAAGCAAACTTAAGATTCTATTTTTAAAACATTTCCCAATAAAAGTTAATTCTAATAAAATACTTTCTCTCTCTTTCTCTTTTCTGCTCTTTTCTTTCTCTCTAAAATGAATAAACATATTCCTGGGTGAGGATTAAAAATGATGTTACTGTGTGTTTTAAATGTGTGACTTAGTTGTAAGTTGATTCTTTCAAAGTCACAGTTTTCTAGACTCTTATCTTTAGATAAGGACCTCTAGAAATGATCATGACAGAAAAAGGAAGAATAAAGGGATTACTGAAATGCAAATAGCAGTCAGCAAAAAAGGACTAATTCTCCAGTCCACAAGTGGAAAGTTATGTCCCGGTTTTCCACCCATTTCAAGGTTCTCACCTAGTCCAAAGCATGCATGCTCATGCACTCCACGTCCATGCCCACTGCTGCATCTATGATGGCAGCAACGTGGCATTTAGCCAGATGGTGCTGAGCTGGCCCCTGGGCAGGTCTGCTGTCCAGGCAAAACTCGACTGCAGTTTAGGCAACTCTCAGTGTAAAACCTAACTTTACAAAACACATTCCATCCATTCCATCTTTACCCAGCTACCTCAGGATTTTGACTTCTTTTCCAAAAGACAGGAGTTTATACTCTGGAAGAATCTTGTCTTAAAATTATTTACTTTAAAAAGGTCCAAATGTGTCAAGATTCTTCTTGATATAAAATATGTGAATACACTTGTGTATAAAACTATACGGTTTTCGTGTCTGCATATCATTCCATCAAAAGTTTGGAGAAGGGCTATTTTGAGAGAGATTTAATGGGATTTGTAACATAAAACCTCAAATTCATATTGACTTACTAGTAACCAACATGACCCTGAAATACAAAGTGTGGGTGTCACACTTTTCCTACTATTATGTCCTCCTCCCAGTATCTAAGAAAATAATGTCACCCATGCCAGAAAGAAACCCAAGAACGCATGCCCTCAGAGGACTGTGTCTAAGCTCGGAAATGCGTAAGCCATCAGAACATTAAGTGAGCTTTGGCCTTCAAGATTGTTTGCTGTGGGGATCTTGGCCTGTTCTAGAGAGACAACATTCTGGGACACTCTGAAACAGCTCCTTGCCTCTGGAAATAAAAGGTGCTCTTCATTCAGGACCATCCAGAGCCTGTGATCTACACATCCAAGCTGAGGTTTTTTCGTACATGTGCAAAGGATACCCACGCTCAATGATGCAAAGTGCAAAACCAACATGGAAGTACACACCGGAACCTTTCGAGGTCCCGAGTCTGACGGGGAATGAGGTGAGCAGAGGTGGGATGGAAGGAAGAGGTGGCAGTGCAGTGGTTTTGAACTATGATTCCAGAAGATGTTTAACGCAGCACTGGTTTCCAAAGAGGAGTTTGTGGCAACGACCCCAAGGACAGCATAATGATTGGCTGCTTTGCATATTAATGAGGGCCACTGATAATGACATTCTCTCTTAAGACTCTAAACAGAAGCTGAGTGTGTGCGCAGATAGTGTGGGGCGTGCTGCAGCCCCACGTCCAGGCCTCAGCGGCGGGGCTGGCTTCAGAGCCTGGGACACTCGCTCTGGAGAGCATTCAGCAGACGGACAGCATTTGGTTTCCTCCATTTAACCAGGTCACTCAGGCATGGAATGCACAGCTCTGCCAGACCCAGGGCGTTTTGGATGCCTGAGAAACAACAGCTTGTCCGGGTCACTGATGCGAAGAGAGGCCATGGTTTCCATTTTCTCAGCTTTGAATGGCAGCCTTGACGTCACAACTGCTAGGGACCTCTGGAGGGACAAATAGCAAGGCACGAGCCCAGAGCGCCCTGGCTCTGCTGTAGGCCGTTTTAATCTCATTCTGGTGTCTTTTGTGGCTGCAGAGTGTCTACAGGAGCAGAGGTGAATGACCAAACTTAAAAATAAAGGAAATCTCCTGGCTGACAAAGCAGACCTCTCACTCAGCCAATCATTGTCTTCAGAATCCAGGATGAACTATAGCTCCTGACAGACAGTCTCCCCAGGGAGTGCCGGGAGCTGGGGGCTGCACTGCCAAGCAGACCTCCCTAAGAGCGGCCGGCATCTAAGTCCTAGGACAAGCAAGGAACAGGCAGCCAGTGTCTGTCAGAGAGCCATCTTACTTCCAAGGGTGAACACAGCCTCTGCAGGATTTTATAATTTACCTTCAAACAATTAAATATTGGCACTGGCACCCAACTGCAGGTGTTTGAACAAATGGGTGAAAATGTTCAAATACTGGCAAGCTTCAGTCACCATTGCCAAAAACGAGTGTTTAAGTCACAGAACAGTTGGGAAAGCATGACCTTTCATGTTTCAACCTCACTTCAAAATTATAGATTATATTTAGCTATGTGAGTGTCAGATCGCTTATATCCACTGTACATGCCATGCTCACTACAGACACACCAAGCAGTCTATGGAGTGGATCTGGCAGCCTGGGACCACCCCCTGCATGGACCTCGGACAGCTTTCTGTTGCCACATGTCTGCCCTGAGTTCAGTCCTCTGTCAGGAGCACTAACAGCTTTCACCAAACCCAAACCCCAGCCTCAACCACAGTCCTCATGGCCAGCTGGGTTAGCTGATGCTGGAAAACCAGGGGCTGAGGGTCATCTCTGAGGGTGGAGTGGTGTGTGTGTGTGTGTGTGTGTGTGTGTGTGTGTACGTACATGCACACGGTGTTTGGCCAGAGCACAAACTATGATGTTGTATTCACTTCCAAAGATAAAAGAGGATAAAATTTGGACCCAGGACTCTCACATAAGACTTTACAATAGGGCACAGCCCTTCTGCCTTCGGGCTGTGCTCCATCTGAGGCCTGTTGTGGAATCTGGCCTTTGCTCTCAAATGACCTTCCTAGGGTAGGGAGCAAGCACTGTGCCTTGTTCGTGCTTTTAAAAGAACCCTGATTATACAATGGAGAAGATACAGCAAAAATATGTAACCACATTTTTCCCTCCAAACGGGTGGTTATACTCAAGCGGTAAAACTTATTCTAGCCCTACCCTTGTTTTCATTTTATAGGAGTTTTTTAATAGTTTAAGAACTATTATTAAGTTTCCTCTGAACTGATTTCTTAAACTTTTCAAGATGAGAATGATGGGACTTTTCAAACTGTTAAGTTTTCAAAAGAAGATAATTTGTTTTTATCCTAATGTAAGGGATGAGAAAAGAGAGATTTTTTTTCCACTTGGATCTTGATTAGAATTTTTTAAAGTTCAAATTCCTAGTTATAAATCACAGTAAATAAGCAGTCATTCATTCAGAAGCAATTATTTGAAAAGGTAGTATTTAAAAGAGCAAAAATAAATCATGATGTGATTAAAACTCTATGCACGTCTTCACTTCAAGGCAAACAACGTGCCCATCTGGGTATTTAGTAAGTGGCCAATATCACTGGAGTCTATATTTAATTATGTCATAAAGAAGGCACTGTACTTAATTTGTTCACAAAAAGACCTAGAACTTCACGAATATGACAGTGGAGTGAACTGTTAACATTAAAATTAGTTCTTTGTTTTTAACTCATTTATACATTTGATCAAGCGCAAATGTGAACAAACTTTCAATGAACTAGTGTTCTAATAAGGAAAGGTCATTTTAAAGATAATTTCCAGCTGTGGCAGATTTCTGCTTGAATTTTCTCCACTGTTTCAAGGCCCTGGCTGCTTTTAGACAGAAGGGTCAAAAAATGAGAGACAAGATTTTTTTCCTGGGGACCTGAGCCAGATCCTGAGACGTGAGACATCAGTCATGTTCTCTGAACAGAAGGCACTGAGTTTGCTTGATTTGGTGGTGAGGACTGGAGAGCTGAGATCCACAGCTCTCTTTCCAGGTGACAGGAGCTAGGGAAAGCGCTGGGCCCAGCGGCTCCCAGCCATGGTTGCAGCCACGCCTGCGTGGGCAGACAGTCCAGCCAGGGGGTCATTCTCAGTGGGGACAGTGGCCTTCCTTACACTCATGTTCTCCTGTCCGCTGAGTGTTGCACACACAATAGGCCTGATTCCTGTTTTTGGTGTGAGGACAGTGATGGGACTTTTCAATACATTTTCTTTAGGAACAGATAGCTACTATAAACACTACAGACACATCGAGCAATCTGTGGAGTGAATCTAACAGCTTGGGACCATCATAGATGAGCTCTCCCCTTTCTAGTTCTTCTGAAAATGGGAACACAAACTTCTTCTAAAAGAATATGTATATACTAGGTAGAACCTTATTTATAAAGAAATAACATAAAAGGTTTTCTCCTCTGGTTTATCACAACTCAGCCAACAGTCACCATCAACCCTAAAAGACGCATGTGAGAAATTAGCTTTTACAGTTCGGCATTTCAGCTTGTTAGGTAAATCTCTCTCCCACCTACCTACCCTCTATCTATGTGAAAACAAGCTCATAACACTAATCTCCAAGAGTGATTCTGTACTAGACAGCTTTATAAAAACCAAAGTCTGTACACTCATAAATCTACCCTCTGTCATTAGCCTTAGTTTCTGAATATGTACACACAGAGCTAAAACCAGGTTTAATTCGGATTCTTCACTGTGCATGTTCGTTTCCCTCCTAACACATCCTAGCCTACAATGGCCTTTGCAAGCTGCCCTTTTCTCCCACTATAGTCTGCAGCTTCCACGGAGGGAGGGCTGATGTCTGAGTTATCCCTGTATAAATACTGTGGATGGAGGGATGGAGGGCAGGAGAGGGGAGTGGAGAGAAGAGACAAGTAGTAAGAGGAAGAAGGGAAGGAAAAAGTGTTGCAGCAGCGCCTGCACTAGTTTTAGTAAATGGAAAGACTTTCAGAGTTTCATCAGAATACTCTTTCATAGAACTGGAAATTCTTTGTAACCATTATCTCATAAATCTCAAGATAACCCCCAGCAATCTTTTAACGTTAAATTAAAATGATTATTTATGACACAGGCAGAGCAATGAGGATAATTGCTCCTTGATCTTTCATGTTTTATCCATGAAAGCAGGCACTCCTGTTACTGACCTTCCCTGTTATCTGTGTATAAGAACAAGGCTACTTCTCTCTCCATGTAAGAACTGTGATAAAAGTAAATTTCTATTTGTTCGTGTCCTAGAGACACAAAGCCTCGATTTTAACCGTGGATATACATGTGGGAAAAGAACTAGTTCTCAGGCAAGTCTTCTCATTGTTACCACCCACGTCAACATGAGGCTTTCTGATGACAAAGTCATTTATCTACGAAGCAGGGCACTGGGGCAGAGGAGGACCTCAGAGCTGACGACCAGGAAGGGAAGTGTGTCACCAAGAGGGTCCCCTGATCGCCTAGTTGTGGGGAGAGCATCAAGATGCTCTTCCTCATGCAACGTATCCTATGATGGACATGGTCACCCACATAGGGCAGAGGAGGACTTGCCTTGCTCATGCAGCCCCATGGCTCACAGGCTGGTGGTCTCCTGGCCTGGCCCTGGGGGTGAGCCTCTGTCTTTGCGGCTGACATGGGCTGCAGCTATCACGTGCACTGAAGAAAAAGTGGGAACACAGACTTCTTGTAAGGCCATGGTGGGCAAACTGCGGCTCTTTGGCCCCTTGAGTATGGCTCTTCCACAAAACACCACGGCCTGGGCGAATCTATTTAGAAGAAGTTAAAAAAATTTGGCTCTCAAAAGAAATTTCAATCGCTTCAATACTGTTGATATTTGGCTCTGTTGACTAATGAGTTTGCCGACCACTGTTCTAAGGGAAAGAGAAGTCCAGAGAGACCCTTGAGGTTTCGAAGCATCTTGTCTAGGAATAGTTACTGACATGAAGCTTAACCTGCTGAGCTGAATGCAGCCCCAATCTGGTCCGTGTTTGCCATGACTGGCTTTTGCCTAAAGCCTGTCTGTCAAGGCAAAGATGGACATGAATGTCGATCATCTGTGGCTGCCCTGGGAACTGGGAGTATTAAAAGGATCAAAGCGTGCCCTTGTGCGCCTTAACACGGGTCTCCCATGATAACCTACCTTCTGTAAAATACATTCAAACCCAGTTCTGGCCTGAGCACAATCAGATCAATCTCAGAAATTCATCTTTCTAAAACATTTTGACTGGCCCTCCCTCTGTGGAAGCTGCAGGTTATAGTGGGAGAAAAGGGCAGCTTGCAAAGGCCATTGTAGGCTAGGATGTGTTAGGAGGGAAATGAACATGCACAGTGAAGAATCATTTTAATCACGTTGTTAGCTGAGGGTCCACAATATGCCCAGAATTATTCAGGTGACAAAGTAACAAATCACTCCTTACATGCAAGCAGTCCATACTCATTTTCTTCTCCCTTTTCTTGCACGCCTGCATCTTCTCCTCAACTGGCATGGCTTAGGAAATAAGGCACATTCACAAACACTGGAAGGTAACTGCACGTCATGTTACACGGAACTCAGGCAGAGAGGTGTCAATTCTACCTGCCTGGCTCGTTCACCTGGGTCTTGCCCTGTGTCACCATTGTCCCAGGACTGTGAAGATCATCAGCTGGAACCTGCTGACTATGGGTAGGATGGACACTTTCCAGTGTCATCCACAAGAGTATTTCCAGGTCTAGCTGCAGCCCCAGCAAGAGATGGATCCAAGCAAGGACGACCGATCTAGGATCTGATCCGGGTGCCAAAGTGAGCTTGTCAAAGGGCCTCAGGACAAATCCTGTTTTCCAAGGCTGGGGCTTGGCTTCTTTGCTTTAAAAGGGATTCTTAGCATTAACTGCAGTAAAATTGAGCACTTTCAAATTTCTGCCAGATCCCCTGGAGAAATATGGTTTTATTAACACCAAACAAATGTGGTGTTTGAAAGGCAAGAGACCCAGATTCCAATCCCTGGCCCACTACTGACTCATTGGGTGGCTTCAGGCAAATAACTTACATCAAGTAGACGGCATTTTCAATGAGTACAGAGTGGGCACTTGGTGGGAGGTCAGTGCCCTGTGAGTCTGAGGATGGGTTCAGTGTGAAACTAAGTCAGTAGAGACAAGGCCCTTTGCCAGGGCCCAATGCCTGGAGTGCTGTTTTGTGGTTGGGTTCAAGGTGGTCCTAACATTTTTTAAATCTTGAAGTGGAAGACACTTGGTGAGACCTGCCATTTAAAAGGGAGAAGATCCACAGAGCAGCTAAGAGCACAGCTTTTAGGAGTCAACTTGGTGGATTCAAGTCCTGGATCTACCACTTACGCATTTCAGTTTTCTTGTCTAAAATATGAGTAAGTAGTATCTACCAGTCACAGGCTGTTGTGAATTTATGTAAAGTAAGTGCCTGGTGAACATTAGCTATTAGCTAAAAGTTAACCAGGTATTAAAACATAATAATTGCATGTACATGTTTTCATTTATATATACAGTTCTATTTGGGCCTCATGAAAATCCCGGAGAGTGTTACTAACACAGTAATTCTTAACCTTTTTACAGCCCTTGAGGGTTTACAAATCACTTTCCTTTATTTTCTCAGAAGCTCATATTCTTGTCACTTATTCTTTTACAAGTCACACTTGAGCAAGTGACCAGGCGAGTTAGAAAAACAAAAACAAGGAGAGAACTTTAAGAAATAACAAATATTTTTAAAGTAAGTATCTCAGTGGATGGGTTAAACAGCATGCTAGAAGCGGCTGGAGAAACTATGCCGTAGATGCTGCCACATGATGCCATCTCCATCCCAGACCTCTCTCCCGCAGGCTTCATGGCCACCTGTCTGCTCGACGCCTGCACTGAGCCCCACCACACATCTCAGTGTCGCCATGTCTGATGCAGAACTGCTTCCTCCCTCCCCCATAAACAAGACAATGGGTAACTGTGATATAGTCACACACGACTGGAATATTATAGCAACACATGCAAAGGAAGTGCAGTTATACCCCCAACTACGTGGATGCATCTTATAAACATAACATGAAGGCAAAACATAAGCTGCAGAAAGCCACATGAAGAGTGACACAAATTTTATGTGTCTAAAAATACCTCCAGCACCCTGGCCTGTTTGGCTCAATGGTGGAGCGTCAGCCTGAAGACCAGAGAGTCTCAGGTTCGATTCCCAGTCAAGGGCACTGATCTCGGTTGCAGGTCCCCCAAACCTGGTAGGGGCATGTGCAGGAGGCAACCCATTGATGTGTCTCTCTCTTTCTCTCCCTCTCCTTCCTCCCTTCCACTCTCTAGAAATCAATGGAAAAAATATCCTTCAGTATTAAAAATAAAAATTAAATATACCTTTACCAATACACATTTATGTGATAAAATATATTTGTTTGAAAAGTCAAGAGAATTATAAACACAATTTCAGAATTGTGAGGAAGTTGGAGAACGAGAGGAATGAAGTCCTACAGAGAAATCCAAAAGATGGTAATGGTCTAACTGTTCAATTGGGTGGTGGCTCACTAGCGCACGTTTTGTTTTGATTGTGCTTTAGTGCTTACTTATATATTAGATATACCCTTTTGTATGTATCAAGTAATCAACAAATGAAAAAGACAGAAATACAACCCATAAAAATGAATTGTGTTGAAAGTCAGACTTCAAACCAATAAACAACGCAGTGAAGGGAAGTAAATCTTGCTAAAAAATATGAACAAATTAATGTATACTAACAAAGCTGGTTATGGGATATAATTACTTTAACAAGTAATTATATAACAAGGATGAATGAAACAGGTATGTGGTGCATGGATCAAATGCCAAGCGGAAAGTGGCCAGATTTACAGGTCAGAACAAATTTATTATGAACCTTTTTCCTATTTTGCTAGGCTTTCTTTCTTAAGGATTGACGTTACTTGTTTTACGTGATGTGTTTGGCAGGTAGAAGATCCAAGGCCACCAGGGTCGAGAACATCTCCCGGCCCCACCGGGCCTCGGACCCCCGAGCCCAGGCTTGCCCAGAAGCTCAGAGCCATAGCGGGTAGCCCTGTGGTCTTAGAGTCACTCTTTCTCCATCAGCACTGACAGCAGATAGTCTGTTGTAGGTAGACTCAGAATCTCCCTTCCTCTTTCTAGAACATCTAAGATACCACTCTTAAAATGAACATACTGTCACAGACTATTCTGGAAGCAAGTGAAGAGCTCAAAGCAACTGTAGGCATGGGGTGCCTTGTGTATTTATCTGTTTGAACAGGCATAAAACAAAGAGGCGTGTGCACTTCTTGTCCTTTTCAAATAAGAGCTGGTTCTAATGGAGTGACCAGGAAAAGAAGCTAGTTGGGTTCAGATTTGGCATGGGCTTAGGTAAAGAAATGCTTTTGTAGCTGGTCCTAAATATTATGGTAACTTGGACTGAGTTAGTCTCCAGGGGAGAAGTCGCCACATGTTACAACAGAAGCCAAGGGGTTTGGCAAGAGAGGGAATGAGAGAATTACAGTGAACGCAACACCGTTTCTCCATCACGGCGAATACATGCTGGCCAGGACTACTGCCTGGGGCTGCCACCTGGCCACTCCATGGCCGATACATTAACCACTGCACTTTCAGATTAGTCTTCACCAAATCCTAAAAATAAATATTCTTAATTCCCAATGAACTCTTCAAGGAGGACTTTTTCTTCCTTCTTACTAGAAATATGAACACTCAGTTGAGAATAGTCGGAAAAAAGGAGTGCCCATGACACATTCCACTGTCATCTGCAGGAGCAAAAATTCTGATTTTGAGAATGGTGAGAAGTACATATTTCAAAGGTATTTATTAATTTTGTAGCTCCTGTGCTATTTGTTTTGTTTTGTCTTTGACACTATCACAGAGGCCTCCACCTTGCCCACCTCCACCTGTGCTCTGTTTTGACGTATGCACCACTCTTCCCCATTTACGTTTTGAAAAATGACATTCTTGCCTCTGTTTTGCTATTTTGACTGGTTGTTCCCAAACATAAACTGCCCTGCTCTGAGGCTTTCCAAAATGAAGAGGACGCCCAGTCTGCCACAAAACAGGCTGCTAGTGAGTTTTACGGAGTGGCTCTGCACTCCTGCGTGGCCTGGATTTGGATATAAATTCTAAGACTTATTACACACCAACAATAATGGAGCTTTTAGCTATTCAAGATTTTCTTTGGTGAAAAATATTAGAAAAGGCATAGTCTTTGGCTCATAGAATAAGCATGTACATAAACCTGTGTATTTTATGAAACACTAGGAGCCCAGAGCTGATTATTCTGGACCATACCATTTTTTTTTTACAAAGAAAAAAAAGGAAGTGCATGCTATTTACTTTAGATCTTCAGAGATCATTACATCTTCACAATTAAAGGCAAGACTATAAGGTTAGGCACTCAACACTGAAAAGCTCCGATTTCTATTTTTTGGTCCAAGTCATCATAATTTACTATTTCCAACAGGAAAAATAAGCTTACATAAAGGTGCTGAATACAATATCTAGATTCCAGTTATGAGAATCAAATGAAATGAATTAAACTTGGACAAAAATGAGGCAAAACCTATATAATATAAAAGCCTAAGTGACTGAATGACTGGACGGCCGGTTGCTATGATGCACACTGACCACAAGGGGACAGATGCTCAATGCAGGAGCTGCCTCCTGGTGGTCAGTGCACTCCCACAGCAGGAGTGCTGCTCAGCTGATCTACAGGTGTGAGACTGGGGTGGGGGGAGACTGACTGGGCTTGAGCTCACAGCAGGTGCAGTGGGGCCAGGATGAGCGGGAGCAGCAGAAAGGAGTGGCAGATGGCATTGGACTGCCGGTTTTGTCCCAATCCCTGCAGGCCATGCCAAGGGCCTCTAGTATAAATATAAATAAAACAATTTCAGTTTACAAACTGGCTTTTCATATACCACCATGTATTTCATTAAAAAAGGAATGAGATAATATTTACGAAACAGGTGACAAACTAAGGGGTGTATGTGTGCATATGCACACGGAGAGAGATTTGGAGAGAAAGACACACAGAGAGAAACAGAGAGGAGATGGAATAATGGAAGAAACAGAAAACTTTAGGAATGTTTTAATAATACATCATTGTATGTTTCCTTAAAAAGCACCAGTATTGTTTAAATGCTGTCCTAGGCCAGTGTGGAGTTCAAGCTATAACAGACCAGCCTTGGGTGCTAATCATAGGGATGCACCCACCTGGGTTTCTCTGGGGGAGCAAATTTACTGATAGAGCCACACCGCACCTGCCTGAAACCAGGCCGACATGCTCATCCTGGAGCACAGCAGAGAAAGGGAGGTGCCTGAGGGCTAAGCTACCTGAGGTCCAAAGTACCCTTGCAGGCTGGCGCCCTCTCACTGGCCCCTCTGCTACCTGATAGTGATCACAGAGAGCACAGCGAGCCTCTCCGTCACTCAACACATACGCATTAAGCACTTACTACGTGTCAGGTCCTGCACTTAGTAGGTGCTGAAATATGTTGATGAAGTGGAAAAGAGTTCCTGTCCTCCCGGAGCTTGTAGTCTGGCTGGGAAGAATGGAGGGCCCAGGGAGGCACCGCATGGGCACAGCAGAGGGACTGAGAACACCTGTGGGCATCATTAAGATGAGGTTTAGGCCCTGCTCTGCCACTTACCTTCGCAACATTACCTCTCTAATCACTGCTTTCCTTACATGTGAAATGGGATGATAACGTTGAGAAGGCCCCATCAGATTATGTTTGTAAAGCACTTAAAGCAAAGTGCCTGGCACATGTGAGGCCCGGGAAATGGCAGCTTTGCTGGTTATTCCCTCGGAGAACAAAGGGACATACACACAGGGGTTCGCTACCTTCTTCCCCAGAACACACCCCAAACTGTTGGACAAAGAACTGACACACAACACTACTTGATCACGTTGTTACATGACTTTTGGCAAATGAGATGGCCACCAGAGTCACTGGGCTGGAAAGCCCCACGGCCAGCCTGTGCCCTCCTCCTCACTCGCCGCTCCCAGTGCCTGTCCTTTCTTGGCCGTGTGACCACAGCACTTCCGGAGCCATGAATTTGGCACCTCCCCTCTCTGACTGCAACCGTACCCCGAAGCTCCCTTTACCAAGTACTTAGGATCAGGGCAGCCCAAATCAATAACCGCATAAACCCCAAGCTCCAACTTCCCCTAGCAGCAACAGCCCAGTCAGAAACTTCCACGTTACCTTTTATTCATCTCTTTCCCTCTTCTTCCACATCCAACAAATCCCCAAATGCCAACACATCTACGTCCTTTCCAAAAGCAAGTCCAATCATGCGGCCCGATGGTTGCAATTCACTGCCTCCCCATGTCCTGAAGGAAATGGCCAGATGCCCCAACACGGCTCTTGAGGCCTTCCCTGAGAAGCTGCTGCCTACCCTCTCCAGCCCAGTTATCTTTGACCTTTTCCATCTCATGGCACACAAACTAAGTACCAAAATTCTGCAGCATACCGAATATGTTATATTTTTTGGCAATCTGACAAAAAAATAGGTATGATTTCGATTCATTCACACTGGATGGCTATTGTGTTGGCCGTTGTCATTTTTAATTTGGCAGTCTAAGGGCAAAGTGGTCAGTGCCCCTGCCTAAATAGTCAGGTGTTGCATGCTCTGACCATGCTTGTAGCACACTGGCTGAAAATCGCTGCTTAGCCTCATCTCCCTGCAGCTGTCCCTCCCTCCCAGCCACAGTTTTCCAGTGCTCCAGATCCACCCAGCTGCTCTCCTGCCTCTGCATCTTGCTACATTCCCCGTCTCACCTTTCATCTTGGCACCCATCATTGGAGTGCCATGTGATGTCCTACAACTTCCTTCGGAGATGTTCCCTGTCCCCAGATTTGGTTAGGTGGCCTGGGTAGGTCCCCCGCCTTATACTCATCAACAGCACAGAGCCCCTTCCCCTAGGTCTGTGATGCCAGGCTGCGGCCCTCTCCTTCACACTGTACTGCCACAGCCATGTGGGCCTTAAGGACACTTGGCAAGGATTTGCTGAGTAAATGAACAAGGAGTTGATTCTTAAACCCCTATCTCCGATCCTTCTGTTTGCCCTTGAGATTTGGGTTCCACATCTCCAGTCCAGATGGACAGCTACCAGCACCTAAACCGAGTATTTACAGAATGGGCCCTCTCTTCCAAACCTAGTATGGCAGGAAGAGCACAGGCGGAGAAACCATATGCCTGCAGGCCCTGTTTGTCAGCCTGTTAGCTCTACAACTTTAGACAAATCTTTCTCTGAGCCTTAGTTTTCTCATCTCTGAAATAAGGACAAACATACCAACCTTAGGGGATGAGGGTAAGACTGAGTGAGATAATGTATGTGAAATGCTGGTAAATGGCATAGAAGTAGTGAATGGTACTGGGTTCAAAAATCCATTCATTATTTTTGTTTCTATCTCCCCTCCATTCTCTGCCCCCCACCCCCAAGCCAGCCCCCATTATCCAGGCAGTCCCTAAATTCCACCTCTTGAAAGTGTCTAGTTTTCTGTTGCCCCTCATTCAGGCCCTCTTCAAACTTCCTGCTGGACGATCGCACCGGCCCTAACGCGCTCCTGGCTCTGCCTTTCTCACTGCCCAAGTCACCCGGCTTCTATAAGGAAGACCCACTTGTCTCCCTCCTGCCAAATTCCGCAACTGCTTCCAGGGACTCAGGGTTGAGTTTCAATGTTTAGTCACATGACATTCAAGGCCCTCCCGGATCTGCCCTCAACAGACCTCTGCTACCTTATCTTCTCAGTAGTCATGTTGACACACACTGTTGCCCAGCAACAAATTGGTTACTGCCCTCTTTGTACACGCGTATTTCCCATCCCTACCTCGGCTCTGCCTCTGCTGACTTCCTTTGGACTGGGACACTCTCCCTCCACGTCTTCATGGTCAACACAACCTTTCTTGCAATGTTCGGCTCAGATGCTCCTTAATCTACAAAACTCTCTTAATTGCACCAGCCACAGGAAACCTTCCTCTTCTACAAACATGTAGTGTGTCTCATGTATTTCTCTCCCTGTGTTAATACATTTCCTCTCTCTGTATTTATCCTGTTTTTATCTGGCACAGACCCTTAGCTCCACGCTCCCTAAGGGCAGCCTCCTGGCCAGGTCTTCACTGCTGTGTTCGGGGAAAGCACCAGGAAATGGTGCTCACTGTACCCAATGACAGGGTGCTCCCCAGGAGGCCATGCCCGGGCTCTGCAGCCACTCAGCGTGCTTCTGAGCGTCTCCGAAAACAGTGCCTGCCATCGAGCGCCATGTCCCGGCACTGTTCAATGAACTCATCCACAGGGGAGGTCTTCTAAGGCTATGGGACAGAAACCCTGTCCCCAGGAAGTAAAGTAGAATGTACACTTGCAGGCCAGCTTCACTCCGCTGTCTCCTATGAGCTACACAGCTATTCTCAACAATAAACAGGACACTTCGGTGTAGTTAGTACCTGCAAAGTACTCAATTTCAACACAGAAATAAGAACCACCCTTCAAAAATATCCTTTGGAGAAAATTGTTTTCTAATAAAGTCCCAAACCTTTCTTAGACTTCACCTTTTATATAGCCATAACTTCTTTTGGTTTAAAAAATAAATAAAAAAAGATGTCCATTAGAATGAGTGTTTTTTCTCATAAGGCTTTAAACTGGCTGAGAATTAAAGAATTTCGGAAATAAATTCCAAATTCTTAAAATAGAAGTGATTTTTCAGGGCTTTCATTTCCCAAAATCTATTACATAAGCCACTTACGAATCATGTGTGTAACAATGCTCGTTTTCCATCACCTTTTATTTTAACTCGGCTCTGGGCTCTATGAGCACCCCGTGTACCTCTGTTATTGCGCTTGTCAGCCTGTACTGTCATCTCTTTACATGTCGTTGATCCCACCCCCCTCTACTGTGTCTTCCTGAAGGGACAGGTCCATGATGGGCTCCTTTTTGAATCTGCAGTACTTACTACTAGAATGCAATGCATGGCTCAGTAAATGTTTACAGGAATCAAAAACTCAAGTCAGTTATTTGGTCATAATCTTACTAGATGCCCAGTGCACGGATTCGTGCACCAGTGGAGTCCCCTCAGCCAGGTCTACAGACATCCCCTAAAGATCCCAGATTGCAAGAGGTTGCGGGCAGGTCGAGGGACCCCACTGGTGCATGATCAGGGCCAGGGAGGTACTGTGGGAGGTTGGCCAGGTGGGGAGGGTCCACTGGAGGGCTCCAGGAAGTGTCCGGCCCATCTCACCCAGTCCCCATCGGCTGGACCCCAGTAGCAAGCTAATCTATGGTCAGAACATCTGACCCCTGGTGGTCAATGCATGTCATAGCTACCAATTGAATAGCCACTTAGGCTTTTATATATTTAGACTAGAAGCCCAGTGCACAAAATTCATGCTTGGAGGGTGTGTCCCTCAGCCTAGCCTGCACTCTCTCCAATCTGGGATCCCTAGAGGGATGTCTGACTTCACCCCCAACTGCCCTCCCTTGCAGGCCTGGTCCCTCCCAACTGCCCTCTCCAGCTGGCCATCTTGTGTCCACATAGGGGCAGCCATCTTGTGTGTTGGAGTGATGATACATTTGCATATTACTCTTTTTTTATTAGATAGGATTCATCAGAACTAACTACTGATTCCTCCTCACTCTCACAGATCACAGAATTTCTGCTACTGCAGACTCTGAAGGCGATGGCAAATTGGAAGTTCTAAAGTGTCCTCGGCAAACAGTGGCGTCACTGCAGTGGGAAATTCAGACCTTCCCAGCTAACATAGCACTTCAGGAGGCCACCTTCGCTTGCATGTCTGAGTATCTTCTGCTATGTGAGTTAAAATTGGTCAAATTACATCAGAGCCCCACTTTTAAAAAATCCTCAAACAAGGACATGTTTTTATTGGGGTGGGGGGAGAGAGAGAGAGGGGGGGGAGGGAGGGAGGGAGAGAGAGGGAGGGAGAGAGAGAGAGAGATCAATTGGTTGCCTCCGACATGTGCCCTGACTGGGGAATGAACCTGCAACCTAGGTATGTGCCCTGTCCTGGAATCAAACCTGCAACCTTTTGGTGCAGGGACGACGCTCCAACCAACTAAGTCACCTGGCTGTGGCAACACTGGAGTCACACTTTTGAGATGACCTTCATTTAATTCGCTTATTTAGTCCCCCTGAAGTCAATACTGGTGGGTAAAACCAAATTAGTTTAAATCACACCTTAAAAGGTTTTTTTATGGAAGCACCTAGTTGACTATCAAAAATTAGTGCATGAAAAAGCCAAAAACACCTGCCTATTAATTAATTGCCGAATTAACTCAACAATGTCACTGTGTGCTCCTCAACGGTTAGGAAGCAATCCACCTTCCTGGTGCTATCCAATCACAGAAACTGACGTCAGCGTCTCCAGGACCTGCACACTGCTCTCCCCAGACTCAACGACAGAGCCCATCCTGGTTTCCAACAAAGCTCATCTCAAGTTGATGACAAAATTGAAAGAACTCTAAATAAAATTACAGACATGACTCTCACATTTGGGCTTTCCAAACCTACTGTGTGGGTTTAAGAAACCTCATTTCCATGTCATAAAGAATTCTAAAAACCAGCATATTCTGGAAGTCCATATCTACTTTCCTGGGAAGTGAAAGAGGGGGAAGAAGATAGTGTGCTAAGGACCAAATCATTTTAGATGACACTGCTGGAGTATATAAAAACTAAGAGCAAAAATAACCAAATACTTCAGAATGTTCCATTTATAATAAAAGTTTTATCGAAAACAGAAAATGTTATTTCTTATTTTCTTAAATACATCTAAAACCAGCACACATTTCTTCCACTTAAAGAGAAGGAAACTGAGGCAAGAAAGTGCAGTCCCGTTAAGAGTACTTTCACATTTCAAATTAAGCCATGAGCCCAAATAACTTAATTCTCCCAAGAGGCTTATTATTGCTCAACTGAAGATAAACAGTGTTAATTACTTCAAAAATTAGTCCAAGAAGCAGCCACAGACCAACTTAGACATCTGTTGACATCCTCGTCCACGAATTCCCTTGAGATGGCACGTATACGTCACCATTTCCATGTGCCCTTGACTTTGATAATAATAATATTCCTACATCCCCACTGGATAGCTTTGTGCTGCCATCTTCTGATTATGCCCAGTGGAGTGCAAAATTTTTTTCATGTAAAAGCAAAATCAATAAAAGTAAAACTCCCCACTTTTTCTGCCAGAAATGCCCTCAGTAACAAAGGGGCAAAGACACCATAACAGAGATTACAATACTCTCAGACATAATTCAAGGAGCATTCTAAATGGATCAGTGGGTGTTATAAAAACTTTCTTAGCAAGTAAGTGCCTTGCATGCTTACGATACTATTCATTCTGAGATAGACAGATCACCAATGACCTTCTGGGTCACTGACTAGGGAGAAAGCAGCCTATATAAAAAAGAGTGGGGGGGGGTATAAAAAGGAGGGGCTGCTTCCCTCCACACCAGATCCCCTGTAGCCTTGAATGAAAGAAGACAGATGGCAGCCACCTTCCTTTTAATTAGGAGGGCAGCTCAGAAGGGGACAGCCCTGCTCACTTGGCACCAACCTTACCCAATCACTTCGATGGTAATGCTCTGCTCATTCACTCTGGTTTCACACTGCTCTCGACCTTTAATTTATAAACCAAATCTCTGTAAATTTAACTGTGAAAAACTATAGCTCTGAGCCAACACTATATATGACAAAGGCATTTAAAGATGTCTGTGAATTAATTCAGGAAAGCAGATTCACACAGCACTGTGAGCTAGACTCGGTACTAAACCCCGATTCTGCTGCCATTGACGCTCTGTAGTCCCGCCTCCTTCTACTTTCAAAGTGTTACCGTTTAAGAAAATTCTACAGTAAAAACAGTCCATTTTATAAGGATAATTTCACTACAGATCATAAAACACTGCAATTATATCTGTTTTGAACTTCCCAAACCATAGAACTTTGCATTAAAAATGTATCGAGCCTTGCAACATCTGTGGCAGCGGGATCAGCATAAGAAACAAGCACAAATGGACGGCGGGGATGAGAATTAGGCTGGAGTCACAGAATCTTCTGTACAAGAAGGGGGTGGGGAACGTCTGGCCCACAGGCTGTATAAGGCTGGAGAAATCATTTGGTCTGGCATTAAAGGTGAGTTAATTAAAAGTTTGACCAAATATAGCAGGCTGATTTTTAAGTTGATAATTCTGTACGGACCTCGAATGATGTTATAAATACCCAAATGGCCTTTGGCACAAAAAGTGTTCCCAACCCTTGGGGTCTAGGTGATGAAGATTCTTAATTATTTTCTAAAAGGCATTAAACCCATTTCCTATGAAATCTACAAGGCATGAAACTTTCTAACATGAAGGAAAAGTTCAGTTTCTGTTGACAGAGTTAAGTTCTTCATACACTTTATCCCATTTTTATACTAAGTCTGTTTTTTTCCAAACATCATTAAACAATTTCTATTTCTCAGTTCCTTTCCATTCCCTGACCAGCTTTATTTCTTCCTCTTTCTTTCTTTCTTTCTTTCTTGTTGCTATTTTTCCATTGTATTTATATTCGGGGTTATTTTGTATTAGTTTTAGGCGTACAGCATAGTGGTTACACAATCATGTACTTTATAAAGTGCCCCCCTGATAATTCTAGTACCCATCTGACACCATACATAGATATTACAATATTGATTATACTCCGTGCTGCACTTTACAGCCCAGTGACTATTTTGTAACTACCAACCTGGTTTTTAAATCATAGCCTCTTGTCCAGAAGCCATTCCCACCTAATTCCTGCAGTCCCCACACAAGGACACTGTGTTTGTCTTGTACACACGGCTCTTCCTGCTTCCCAGTGAGAACAGGGGCAGTGAACTGGGGCTGTTTTGCTAGATGTGCTCCTGGCATGTAAAAAGCCTTGTCTGTGTCCCTGTCATTTAATTAATGGCAAAGTTCTTGAACTATTAAAAAACAACAACAACTTGTTTTCTCATTGATAAAACCTTTCAGTCTCTTTCTATCTCTAACAAGCAAGCTAGCAGGCCAGATATAGGAGGACAGAAAAGATCAAAGAAGCAATTAACTATTGAACAGATTTTATATCCTCCTTCCCAATGAAGGGTTACACTTGGCATTTGTCAGATACTGGCTGTCTAATAATGTGAGCAAGAGAAAACACGCAGAAGAGTGACTAAGAAAGAAACAAACAACACTTACTTTGTTTTCCAGCACAGTAAGCAAGTTGGGAACGAGGCGAGGCGGTCCTTCCCCAAGGCCCTGCTTTCACTTTAACAGCCGGGCTTATGCTACGTCCAGGTTTGCCGTGGACTCCCAAATACCCGCACTTCCCAGGACGCCCCAAGTTCACAGGTCATCAGAGGCAACAAGAACCAGGGATCCCCAGGAGAGAGTGAGGCGACCTCTGGGCGCTACGTGGCACCACTGCTGTTACCACACACGCCCAGGACACCCACTCGTTACCTCAGGAACCGGGCCACCGGCAGATAACTGCTCAGATGAGTGTCCAGAGACGGGAGCCTCTGACATTCTCAGGTTCAAGGTTGGAAAATGTATTAAGAAGAGAACCATGTAGTCAGCAGTATTCTGCACCACTCACTTTCTCGCACTCCACGCATATTTAAAAAAGAGCAAAAGGGACAAAATTAGCAGGAATATTGTACTGGTGATTGTGATTGGCATTTGCCCTGTACTGGGTGTCCCCATCTTGTTCCCTAAACCTGCATTTAAGACCAGGAGTATTTTCACTTCTCTGTGAAAACTCAACATTTTTAAGAGAATCAATTTAAAAAAGAACAGGAACACTGAATCTGCTTAAAAAATGCAGCCCTTATTAAATCTCATCTGGTTAATTGTTTAAAATCCAAAAAGTAAACAAACAAGCAAGTATATGGATTGGACGTTTGTTTTGAAAATACTTCATCCATGTACTGCCCCGCTCATAAAAATAAACCTCCTTCCAGCAAAACGGAACACGTTCACCTTGTTTACTGCAGTGCTCTGAAAGCGCCGTCTGGCCCCTCCTGACATCACCGGCCCAGCCCAGCATTAGCACCTTTGCCGCTGCTGGCTGTACCTTCCTGTCGCCCCAGAACCGAGAGGACACTGGCGTGAGCAGTAAACCCAAGGAACTCACATGATAGCTCTTGTAAGTGTTCCACCTCTCTGGTCACTTTTACAAGAACACAAAAGCATCACACAAAAGTCTCAGCGTACAGACCAAGCACAGACCATTCTTTCTTCTGACCCTCTCCCTGCCGAGAGAGGCGTCCTCGCTCACCAACAGCCATATTGGCAAGAATCCTTGTTAAGAGGAGATCCTGACCTACTTTCTCCCAATAAAACATTCCTGCAAACTTTCCTAGAGGAAAATTTATTTTAGTATATTTTTTTAGCAGTGAAGAGTATTGAAGATTTAATTGTGATAAAGCCAGAGGTATCCCCCTACCACCATCCTTTTGGTGGAACACACTTGTGGTGTTGGATGAGTGTTGAATTTCTAAAGAAGTAATTTTCTCCTATAAGTCTGACAGATCTCCCTCCCTTGTTCCTCAGTTCTTATTCCAAAGGATCACTGAAAAACATGGAGATAAGTCATCATTAAATTTTGGGGAACATCTCTCATAACCCATAATAAAACTAAATTCTGGCCCTACAATAGTAGTACAATTTTATAGAGAAGTAACTAAAAATCCAAGTTTAACCTATGTGAAATCAACTAATAACATTCTTGTTCCTTTCCTGAAACAACTTAAACACACACACACATCAAGTCCTTTAACTATAGTCACCAAGAAATAAAGAACATTAAATACATATTTGAGCAACGATGGCCCTTGCTTGTCAAGAGAGGAGTGAAAAGAAAAACATCCAGAGTTAATAAAATTAATTAACTCTAGCTAAAGAACTACTAAAAAGCCCCTCCAAACATCATGCTGTTACTATGACAACTTCAAAACTGCTTCAAGAAAATGTGAGGGATTTTAAGATCCATGATAAAACAAGTGTCACCCAGCCTGCTAGGAATTACTGTAATTTATAGGCGGCAGCAGGAAGGCTGAGTGGCCATTTACGATTCTGAAATATCAAATCGTTACCTTCTGGGAGATGCTGCACTCTTCATGCCGACCAGAAAGACTTAACAGGTAAACAACAGCTCTGTGTGATCGGAACCATTTTGATGGTTTCGGTCCTGCTACTATACCACTCCCACGGTCTCTCTCCTTGGTACATTATTTTTATAATGAAAGCAAACTCTGACTCAATCTGAAAGGGAAAGGACAAAAAAATCCCTAACAGTCTCGTGTTTCCAAATACAAACAGGGAAGCACTCGGATTTTTCAGGCATCAATAATGAAACAGAAAAAGACAGCATTTTTTTCTCTTAAAATTCCTGTTGTTAGGTATTAAGATGGATTCACATTTTACATAATCTCAATGGCTCAATCAGGAAGTAAAAATTTTAAGTGCGTGTATTCTGGAGGGGAGGAATCATGTGACCCACAGCAGAGGAAATTATGCAGCAGACGAGCACACGAAGAAAAACTTAACGGGTTTACAAATACTGTCTGTGGGACTCACAGAGCCATGAATATATCATGGCTTTTGAAAAATAATAATTTATTTGGAAGCTTTGAAAATAAGCCTTCAGGGTATTTTTTAAAAAATGTTATGAGATCAAAGCAGTGCAGTGAGAAATGAAAGTTAATTAATAAAGGAATTGTTTCTCTCATAATCATACCCATTCAAAGATTATGTAAAGGCAATTTTTCAATGTTATTTAAAGCTCAGGCCATCCGTAAGTGTAATCAAACAAAACATCGGCTGCAGCTATGTACAAATACTTATGCTTTATTTGACACTTAGGGCTGTGTGTTCTTAGAGCAAAAAAAGAAAATGGTTTCGGTTTAGCCAGACTCCACGCAAGTTCTACAGATTACAAGTAGTCACTGTATTTCATTACAGCAAAGACATTCTCAAGAAGGAAATGTCAGAGCCACACAATTTTCATCTGAGAAATGAAAGCCTGTAATAAGGACAGCATCAAGTAGTATCTCCTTGTGTGTTATGTGAGTTAAGACACAGACCATGTTCCCTCAATCAAAATCAGAAAGTGGAAGGTGAATGTTAAAACACTTCAATAAGTATAATGGATCGACTGACAGGTGATCTAATTGTACAACAATGCTTCAAGACATATTCTCTGTGCTGCGGAAGATGTTAACATGAATGTATTTGAAACTCAAAAGGTTTGGCCTGTGGCTGTTTTGTTTCTCAATGCCATTTCTGTTACTAATATGTTAATATTAATTCACGAATTCTAATAATAAACAACAAGGTTAAGAATGGGTATTTAGATCTCAAACTATTCCTTTTATCACTTCAGTGTCTCACATTTTTCAAAAGGCTTACCCTCTTTTTATTTCAACCTTTAAAAGAATTTATGCCACAGCTCTGGGCAAGTGGCAGGGCCAGTCAGGGCCAGCAACCAGTTCTGGGTATTTCTTGATGACTAGTTCATCCTTTGTTAATTCTGAAACACAAGAGGTAGCTGGGCAAAAGGAGAAATTATTAGGAAAGACAGAAGCCTTTCAGAAGGAAGTTTGAGGTAGGTTAAGAATAGTTAACAAAAGTAAAAAGCACAAATTCCCCAAGGTCCAGAGTATTAAATGGCACTGTAATCATCTTACTCAACTTGGTGTCACACTGGTTGACTAAATTAAGGAAAGATGAACCAGTTGCCAGGAAATACCAGGGAAGTTCTGGGCTGAGGGGGGAAGTTTCTGAGGGGTCCCAGTCCCTGTTCCTGGCTCCTGACCTCCACAGGGCTATCACAGCCTCCTCACTTTCCACAGTGGGAAAATAAAGGCACTGAAATAAGAAAAAAGCACTTGTTTTGGTTCACAGCTTTACTGGGATTTTGGACCAACATGAGAACCAGATAGTATTCTAGAAAAAATAATGTATCTCCTAGTTTATAATCTTCACCAAAATTAATAGCATGGGGAGTCAGAAGTTAAATACTTATGAATTTGAGATAGGAAAAGAAGTCTTAGCTTTATAAAAGTAATGAGGAAAGTAACAAAAAGCAAGATAATTGAATCCATCTTCTCTACATTAAAATGTAAATCCCTGAATGTCCAAAAGCAGCAGACAAAACTGAAAGATAAATAAAAAATAAGATACTTGCAACATCATAATATACTTTACATGGATACTAGAGGCTCGATGCACGAATTTCATGCAAGAGCAGGCCTTCCTTCCCCTGGCCGCGAGCATTGGCTTCCCCCTGACACCCGGGACATCTGGGCTTCCTCGCAGCCCCGGCTTCGTCTGAAAGGTCACCTGGAAGGACGTCTGGTCTAATTAGCATATTATGCCTTTATTATTATAGATAATTGTAAAAGGTAAATGATACTAATGTACTCTTCACCCAAAATATAAAATGCCAATTAATATGAAAAAGTGTTGAATTTCACTAGCAAACACCAAATTTTCACCAATTAAATTCACAAAGATGGACAACAACAAGAATAAACCTATACTGTGGGTTCAATGCCCTGTCAGGGTACATATGGAAAGCAACTAGATCCATGTTTCTCCTTCACCCCCCCCCCCTCTACTCTCAAAATCAATAAACATATTCTTGGGTGAGGGTTTAAAAGAAAAAAAGAATAAAGCTAGTGAAGTGAGGTGAGATAATCATTTCAGGAAATCTTCAATACCTTTCTATAAGCCAACAAATTGTTTTGACTCATAACATATCTATAAATATCTTCAAAAGAAACAATCACAGGTACACAGGAAGGTAATTGTACAAAGACATCCTTACAATAACAAAATGTTGAGAACCATTTAAACATCCTAAAGTGGAGGGGAGCATGTGACTAAATAAATTATAATAAACTCTTTTGTTCAAATAATGTTTTTTGGAGAACACTCAATGATACTACAAATCATGAAATAATATGTTAGGTGAAATGTTGCCAGATATAGGAAGTAGAAAAGAGAGAAAGGGGGACAGGGTGGTACAAGCAAATGATGGGGGTAAGAGAAGCTGATCTCAAAAGGAAAACAGAAAAAAATACATTTAAAAAGTTTGCCCTTGCCTTATGGCCCAGTTGGTTGAGCATCATCCCATGAACCTAGAAGTTGCCGGTTTGATTCCAGGTCAGAGCACATGCCCAGGTAGGAGTGCAGGAAGCAACCAATTAATGTTTCTCTCTCTCTCTCTCCCCCACCCCTTCCCTTTTGTCTCTAAAAAATCAATAAAAACATTTAAAAGAAAAGCTTAAGAAGGGGTAGATAATTTAGATTTTTCATTAATTCTTTACAATATTATTTGACCTCTATGAAGAACATTTATAGTTGGAATAATTTTATTGAAGTTAATGTATATCCTATAACTATTTCTTGGTCATACCAAATAATTAAAATATTTACAAAGCCCTTTTAAAAGAGAGAATGTTTATACTTTATTCAATACAAGAAAGAAGTACAAAATAATATGACCTTAAATATATAAAAGCTCACATTATAAACACCAGAAGGATATGCAGCAACATGTTAATAATGGCTTCCATTAGGTAGTATGATTGTCTGTAGTATTTTTGCTATTTCTTACAAGTTTTCTATGACTGTCATATGTTGTTTTCATGAGAAAGAATAAATACTAGTATCATAATAACAGAACTCATACATCAAGAAGATGCTATTATTGCCCAGCCGACATGGCTCAGTGGTTGACCTATGAACCAAGAGGTCCTGGTATGATTCCCAATCAAGGCACATGCACAGATTACGGGCTTGATCCCCAGTAGTGGGCAAATAAATAAAAATATATTTTAAAAGAAGATGCTATTATTAATAAATTTCAAAATACAGAATATCTATAGCCACAAAAATCTGCCTGATTTTTTTTAAAATATATTTTTTATTGATTTCAGAGAAGAAGGGAGATGGAGAGAGAAATAGAAACATAATGATGAGAGAGAATCATTGATTGGCTGCCTCCTGCACGCCCCCTACTGGAGATCAAAGAGACATTTGTGTACCTGTGTTCATAGGAGAGTTATTCATAACTAGAGGCCCGATGCACAAAAACCCGTGCACTTGGGAGGGGGTGGGAGGAGAGGGTCCCTCGGCCCAGCCTGTGCCCTCTCTCCTTACCGCTAGGCTCGCTGCTCCTTAGTGCTGCCTTGGAGGCAGGAGAAGCTCCTGTCACCACTGCACTTGCCCAGCTTCTGGCTGAGTAGTGCTCCTACTGTGGAAGCACACTGACCACCAGGGGGCAGCTCTTACATTGAACATCTGCTCCCTGGTGGTCAGTGTGTGTCATAGTGACCAATCGTTCTACTGTTCGGTTGATTTGCATATTGTCCTTTTATTATATAGGATAGCTAAAAACTGGAAGCAACAGTATACCCACTATGGATGATGGATAAACAAATGTGATATATGAATACAAAGCCATGGTCAACCTAAGGAAGGCAAAACATTCTGATGCTTATCACTCAGAAATTGGATTTGGAGCACTGGGTGGATAAAAGGAAATTTGAAATAAATGTCCTAGAAATGTCTCCCTCTCATGTGCACTGTTGCAAACCTAATTCAAAGGTCACTATTTTTTTTTTTAATTGCCTTATTGGAAGGGTAGTTAAACTCTTGAATCTCCTACCCTTTTTTTTAATGGACTTGTAAGATTGTAACCTGTTGAAAGTTACCATTAAAAGGGAAAGATGCTGAAAAAAGATACAATGCCAGGCTATTCAGCCATAAAAAAGGAGGAAAATTCTGACACATGCTACAACATGGATAAACCTAGGGGACATGATGCAAAGTGAAATAAGAAGAAAGAAAAAGATAAATACTAGGAGGGCCCTAGAGTAGTCAGAGTCTTAGAGATATAAAGCAGAATTGTGGTTGCCAGAGGCTGGGGAGACTGGGAGTGGGGAATTAGTGTTCAATGGGTATGAAGTTTCAGTTTTGCAAGATGAAAGAGTTCTAGAGATGAATGGTGGTGATGGCTGGCTGTTCAATATGTGGATGTATTTACTGCCACCAAACCATACACTTAAAAATGGGTACACTGTATGTATTTTACCATAATTAATAATTATACATGTTATTTATATATATTACTAGAGGCCCTGTGCACTCGGGAGAGGGGGGTCCCTCAGCCCATCCTGTGCCCTCTGGCAGAGTCGGGGAGTCCTCGGGGGATGTCCTACTGATGGTGAGGAGTGGGCTTAAGCTGGCAGTCAGACATCCTTAGCGCTACTTCAGATGTGGGAGAGGCTCCTGCCACTGCCACCACCACTGTGCTCACTAGCCCAGCTCAGGTATTCTGGCTGAGCAGCGCTATCCCTGTGGGAGTGCACTGATCACTGGAGGGCAGCTCCTGCATTGAGCATCTTCCCCTGGTGGTCAGTGCATGTCACAGCAACTGGTTGTTTTGCCGTTCAGTCGATTTACCTATTAGCCTTTAATTATATAGGACTCGAGGCCTGGTGCACTAAATTTTTGCACGGGGGATGTCCCTCAGCCCAGCCTGCATCCTTTCCAATCTGAGACCCCTTGGGGGATGTCCAACTGCCAGCTTAAATTGGCAGTTGGACATCCCTCTCATAATCTGGGACCACTAACTCCTAACTGCTCACCTGCCTGCCTGCCTGATTGCCCCTAACTGCCTTCCTTGCTAGACTGGTCACCCCCAACTACCCTTCCTACTGGCCTGGTTACCCCAACTGCCCCCCCTGCCAGCCTGATTGCCTCGTGCAGTCTGCTGCTCAGTCATTTGGTAGCCCTTCAATAACCCCCCTGCCGGCATGGTTGCCCTACACAGCCTGTTTAGTTGTCCATTCAGTTGTGATGGTCACTTAGACTTTTATTATTGTAGATTATACACACACACACACACACACACACACACACACATACATACTAGAGGACCAATGCACAAAGTAAGTGCAATAGTAGGTCTTCCTTCCCTCTGGCTGCTGGCACCTGGGACCAGAGGGAGGCCCCATCCACCCGCTGCAAGCTGCTAGTTTGTGGCCTGGGCCTCCCTCTGTGGGGCGATCATGGGGCAATGGCTGGGCTCCCAACTAATTGCATCACATCTGCCATGGCTGGTCTGACACCAGTGGGTGTTCATAGCATAGTCCCGGATGGTCATTCTACTGTTCGGCTGTTTGGTTGATTTGCATATTATGCTTTAATTAAATAGGACTATGTGTATACTGGTGTATACACACACACACACACACACACACACACACACACACGTATGTATGTATTGAATATAAACACACATTTATGTATTGAATATATACACACATATATATGTATGTATATATTGAATATACACACATATGTATATATATATATATTGAATATATACATATGTATGTATGTATTTAATACATTGAAATAGAGGAAGGAAAGAGGGAAAGAAGTAAAAAAGGAAGGAGGAAAAGAGGAAGGGAGGGAGGGAGGAAGGAAGGAGGAAAAGGAAATTAAAAGTTCTGAAGAAGGTTTCTGATTTGACACGAAAGTTTAAAGAATGTCAAGGGTGCAAGCATCAAAATAAAATAGACCCTATTTTTGATACTAGATTCTTTAGATATAATTAGAGAAGCCATCTCACAAACATAGAGGATCTAAAGTGAAAATAATAAGGGACATTATGTTTAACTTGAAGAGAACATACCAGACTTCTCTGTGGTTTTATGAGGCCTTCTCATTACAGTCAGCTTGAAAAATTCCCCGTAACTAGGAAAGAACCTGCAAGCCCAAGCAAATGATGACATTTTCTCATCAGCTAATAGGAAAAACACATAATGATGAGGGAAACCCGGAGTGCCCTAAAACTGTACTCTATCCTTATTACACACTATTTTCACATCATAAAGATCTGGGGGCTGGACAAAGGCCCTTAACCAGGAAAAGAGCTTGCCTAGGCTCCCTCAGTAATGTGGGACCTTAAAGACAACCCCGTGGAACACAGTTATACTTTGTTTGCTCTTTTATTTTTTAAAGGAGTAAGAAACACGGCATAATTGAAATGTGCTTTCTACAAGTCATTTGACTAATTCTATTTAAGAAGTAGTTATTGAGTACATAGTACATACGGGGTACCACGTTCCCAGCAATGAGCTAGGCACTGAATGGTGAGCAGGATGATGTCATACCCCACCCCTCGTCGAACTAGCAACTACCATTTAAAGGAGACACAGGGTGCTGCTGGTGCACAGTAATAAAGGGGCTCTAATCTGGTCCAGACAGGCTTAAGATGGAAACCTGTGAGAAGTAACATTTTTTTAAAAATATATTTTATTGATTTTTTTACAGAGAGGAAAGGAGAGGGATAGAGAGTTAGAAACATCGATGAGAGAGAGACATCGATCAGCTGCCTCCTGCATGCCCCCTACTGGGGGTGTGCCCGCAACCAGGATACATGCCCTTGACCGGAATCGAACTTGGGACCTTTCAGTCCGCAGGCCGACGCTCTATCCACTGAGCCAAACCGGTTTCGGCGAGAAGTAACATTTTTAATAACAGATATTATTACTGCCATCATAGCAAGCTTGAATGACTTCTACTATAGGTCAAGCAGGGTTTTAAGCACTTCCCATGCACAAAACTTAACTTTCACTACTATCTTATACAACAGAGTTTTAAAGATGAGAAAACAGGCTCAGAAGGGTCACACAGCTCTCACGCGGTGGGGTCAGAAGAGATAGCATCCTTGTTCAGAACCTGCCTCAAGAGGAACCCAAACTAAGATAAGATAGGTATGAAATTTAGGAGTTGTAACATTTAGCAAAGCACTGAGTTATTCTGAATAAGAAAGGGAGTGAGTTAATAGAAGTTCAACAGATGCAAGAGGCAGGGGCTGGGACACGTGAACAGGTCAACAGGTGTGCGTGGGGAAGAATGGAAGAAATAGGAGGGACATGAGCCACGTTCAGGAACTCTGGAGGGCAGGAGTGATTGATGTGCAGATGGGATATCCATCAAGTCCTGCTGTGAGGAGAGGTAAATAACTCCCTTCTCCATCTTCCCATGAACACTGGTGCTTTCATATCTTGTTTAAGCACAGGTGAGAACACCTTCTCTGAAGAGGCCCCCATCAGTCTGGGTACAGGGTATCACAGAAATGGGAGGAGTTTAAGAGGAGAAGTGACGTGAAGGTGAAGCATCACCCTGAATGGAGTCAGAAGAATAAATTGGGGAGAATACCAGGAGCAGGGAGAGGGTTGCTAAAGCAGTAATTTAGATAGGAGGAGGACATACTGGAGACAACGAAGACGGATTTGAGAATGGCCGATATGTAGAATTTGGACCAGATCTGGTTTCTTTGTGGATTTGGAAAGTGAGGAAATGGAAGGGTCAGGGAGAATAGGTTTCGAGTTTGTGTAATTTGGTAAGTTTGCAATCTGTTAGATATGAGGTTCCAGCAAGATATCAAAGTGGAAATGTCCAGTTGGCATCTGAACACAAAGCCTGGAGCTTAGAAATGGATGGGTGGAAGGAACCTGCACTGGGCAACAAAGAGAAAAAGCCAGAGGGCAGGGTGGGATCTTGGAGGCGTAGAGGAGGGTGAGCAAGCCCTGCCACTGCTGAGAGGTCATGGGAGATAAGAATCCAAATATACCTACTGAAGTGGCAACAGAAGGATAGAAAGGCAAGTGCCCGCCATGGCCAGAGCCGTATCAGCCAGGTCACAGAGGTGAAGGCAGACTGGAGGAGCCTGAGGATGGAGCAGGAGGGAGGAAATGGAGGCAGCAAATATACACAATTCTTCCAAAAAGGTTGGCCCCAGCAGTGGACTAGTAAAAGGTGTGTGACAGGGGAGGGGTGGCCAGCTACAGAGAGTAGAAGGGAGGTGGAAAAGTGAGAATGAGCAAGGTTTGAGAGAGCTGCGAGGACTGGGATGGCAGGCAGCAGCCACCACGCAGTAGAAAGTGACCTTGTCGAAAGCGCTTCTCCCTTATGTCAAATCGTGAGAGCTGTATGCCAATACCCTGTGCATCTGCAGCACTTACCAAGGAACACTTAACCACATGTGCACAACGAAGACAAATGCTTCAGGTGGAATAGATGACCATCTTGTGACAATGGGTAGAAAAGCTCACACTTCAGTCTGTAGTGCAACCTGGCCAGTCTGTATAACCAAAACATCACATTTCCTCTGAAATGACATCACTAATAGTCCAGTACCAAACCTTCATGCTTGTTCTGAGCTGCATTTCTGCTTTTGGCTTATTGTTAACCCTGCTAACTGTGCACACAGGAGTACAGGGAGGGTCAGGTACGCCCCTCCTTCCAGAATGGTACGGGGGCACCAGCAGAAAGAGGCTGTCCTGGTCAGACTCGGCTCTAGTTCCTGCACTGGCCAGGAAAACTAGAGAAAGCAAAACAGGGCCGGGAGTTGAGCACAAACGTTCAAGTCCAAACACAGGCCCATTTCCAGTGAGTGGTTGTTGTGTCTTCTTTGGGTGTTTTAAAGATAAGAAAATGGAGGCACAGAAGGGTCACACAGCTCTCACACATAGAGTTAGGACAGCACTGAGCAAAGCAGGAGGGGAAGGCGAGAGCTTAAAGAGTTCTTTCCTTATAAAACCTTTTGGTAGAGACGATGCAGTTCTAATAAATAATATGAATAATATGTATTTTCAGGGCACATGTCTCCAAGGGAAACTCAACAGGGAAAACCTCTGATGCTACATCCCTTGAGGGACAGAATAGGAACAAATAGTTAACAGCTGACCAAGTCAACCAACTGGGGTGTCTACTGTGAATAGTGAACCAACTGAATCATAGGATAGTGTAATATACTTTAGGTTTTTAGTTTCTTCTTTTTTAAGAAAACTTTCCTTTTTTGTATGCTTTTATTCTAAAAGTAATACAATAATCACTACTGACCAACATCTGCATAGCACTCATCGGGACCCAGGCACAGCTCTAATCTTTTGTCTCCTTTAAACCTGTGGTGGGCACGCTTATTCTCCTGGTTTTAGAGAAGCACCAAAGGGGGGGCTGGGGAGGCTCAGTCCTTCACCCTGCTGACCAGCCAGGATGGCAGCCCAGCCTCAGTGCTGAGCTGGACACTTTGCTGCACTGCCGAAAACATGAATTCCAAAATCGATGGTGCCAAGGATAATTACCATCCATCCTACCCCTCTACGAGAATACTAATTCTGGTGTGCTTCCTACCTATTCATCCTTCACTTTTCAAATTTAAAACATCTTTTAAAGGAAAACATTTCTTATAAAAGTCAAGTAAAATTATTTACAAAAACCTTCTAAGTAGAGATTCTCCTCATTGAGGGGTTTAGAGCCAGCAGATCTGTTTTTCTATATACTATGCAAAACTTATTACAACAACTTGTATTCATGAGCTTCTTTATGTTATGTAGATTTTTCTTCTTCAGAGGAATTTTTTTTTTGTCTGATCTTCACTTAAATTAAGTTCCAAAGCAGTTACTTTGGATCCACACATATCCACATTTTCAAACAAGACAGCTGAGTTCACATGCTTAGTTCTCTGCAAAGTTGCCTGCAGGCTCTCACAGTTTTGATAGTATATTTTGTTGCAGATAAGAGTATTACACTTAATGTGGGAATGCTGGTACTTCTGGCGGTCTCAGCTGCATTAGCTTTATAAAACAAGCAAAAAATGGCCCCACACAGCTCTGTTGTGATCTTTGGCGCAAATGTTCCGCGATACAGAAGTTCAAGACAGCCTGGCCCATGAGGCTTATGAAGACTGACCAATGTGAACGGTCATTTCCTAGACGCGAGAGCACACCACATGTGGCCTGAACACACAGTCTTCAGGGTCCTGTAAAACAGACCCACACATATGTGGACAACTGGTTTTCAACAAATGTGCCAAAGCAACTCAATTGAAGAAAGACAAGTCTTTTCAACAAACCATGCTGGAACCATGGGGAAAACACAGGCAAAACATGAACCTTGACCTCTACCCAAAAAGTAATTTAGGCCAAAGCATAAAATCTAAAACTATAGGCTTTTAAAAGAAAACACAGGCCTTGGAGAGGCAGATTACCTGGGAAACGAAAAGTACTGATAATATAGGTGAAAATTTTGATTTATTGAAACTTCTGCTCATGAAAAGCCATTTTTAAAAAAATGAAAGGTAAGCCATAGGCTGGGAGAATATATCTGCATTACAAATTTCTGACATAAGAATTTTATCCAGAGAATATGTTCATATAGTCTACCAATCAAAAATAATAAGACAAACAATCCAATTATAAAATGTCTGAAGAAAATTAAAAATGGGCAAAAGATTAAACAGATACTTCAAAAAGGGAGATATACAAATGGCCAATAGGAACATCTTAGTCATCAAGGAAATGCAAATTAAAAGCCACATTGAGAAACCATTTCACATCTGCTAGAATGGCTAAAATTAGAAAAACCAGCAATAGACAATGTGAGGAGGACTGGAGCACCTGGGACTCACCCACTGCTGGCTGGAGCTTAAAATGGTACAAACACCTGGGAAAACTGCTTGGATGTTTCTTATAAAGATAAACATAAGGCTATTGTAAGCCCCAGCGAATAGGACTAAATCTAAAAAAGAAATCAGAGTAAGACAAGACTTGTTCACAGCAGCTTAATATTAATAATAGCTACAAAGGTGAAAATAACCCAAATGTTTGTCAATAAAAAAATAAATGGATCAGCATAACAGAATACTACCTGGCAATCAAGGACGAATGAATGGGTGATAAATACAACATATAACTGTGCATGAAAGAAGTCCAGATATGCAAGAGTACTTGCTCTGTAATTTCATTTAGACAGGAAAAAACAAGTTCAAGAACAGGAAAAAACATCCTATAGCGATAGAAATCAGAAAGTGTTTGCCTGGGATGGGAGGTGGGTGTGAGCTAGAAGAGGTCACTGTGGGAAAAGGACAATATGTAATAGCTTCAACAAGGAAGGAAAGAAGGAAGGAAGGAAGGGAGGGAGGGAGGGAGGGATGATTGGTTGTGGGTAGAGATTGATTGGATGGGGGTGTGAGGAAACCTGGGTGATAGAAATGTCCTTACATGCTATCTGGGGTTTCCTTATAAGTTATTTAACATCTTAGCAATAAATATATCATCAGGTACCACGACCAGTTCCTAACTGCCTTGACATCCTCAGGTCCTCCTGAAGAATGTGATTGGATTTGCATTCATCGATCCCATCAAATGGGGACTCTACCTGAATTACTTTCAGTTTGATGACTATTATGGCTGTCTCATTTCTTTGTAATCACCCCTAAAGGTATTTCTCCCAGAGGAAAAAAAGGGACTTGCTGGCTTTCTCATCTAACAGTAATAGTCAAGCAATACTCCAGATGCTGGAACCCGTGTAGGATATTCTAAATTCTTGCAGCCAGGGTCTTCTTTTCAGGGCCATTGTTTTTTAGCAGACAATGGATACCCTACACTCAACACATTCCTCACCCCCAGCAGGTTATGGGAGTAAAGTATATTTGGCAAGAAATATACTGTGGATATTGGTTCTGGCCAGAAATAAAATTTCCAGCATGTTCTGCTTGCTGGAAGCTCACCTCCTCCGAGCTTAGGACTTTTCATTGCTCTCCCTCTGCTCCCAGGGGCATGACCTCAAAGAGCCTTTGATCTGGAAGTGTCCTGACGGCTCTAAACTGGTGAAAACCTTACAGGGTATGGAGGTCAGACACCACAGGCTCTCTTCTTTCTTCAGTTGCCTCTAAGCTACCACAGGAAGAATAATTAATATCTAACAGTACTACTCTAGAGACAGACGGGCTCCCAGCATTTCCTTGATCAGGACAGGCCCAGGGAGATTCTGCCTGGGTTCGATCCTGTTGGGCTGACCTCTGGGAAAGGTTGCCAGTGATGTTTTTCCTCAGGGAAATAGCTATTTTTTCTAAGTAAAATGAGGGAACACCAAGATTATAAACATCAATTCAAAGTTTCTTCTGAGACACAAATGGATGCCTTTTGTACCAGGAAAGTTAAAGGACTAATTTGTTAACATCCAATTTTCCCCATCTTCATAGTATCTACTACACATTTTCAGGAACTACACAACAAATTCGAGAAAAGGGATGATCAATAAGATTTTGGAGCCGTGTGTGTGTGTGTGTGTGTGTGTGTGTGTGTGTGTGTGTGTGTGTTAAACAAAATGGGAAAAGAGACTATGAGATGCTTCTTAAAAGAAAGGGAAGAAGTATGCGGGTTTATTTCCTAAGGAACTGAAGTTATTTAAATGAAGGGACAGTTGGTTCTTTCACAGACTCCTACGCTCAAGGGAGGAGAAGAAATTAAAAAGTAAGTGCATACACATTTATATTCGTATTAAAGATCAGGAACAATTACCACCAGCTTCATTGATTTTTTAATGACCGAGCTGGATGTTTTACAAGAAGCATCTTTTCTTCTAGCAACAAAGCTAGAACTAGAGCGGCGTAGTGGGGCTCTAAGATTAATGACTATAGCTTCTTCAGGTGGAAAGCTTGTATTTGTATAATTATGTCAGCTCATTGCTCCAGTCTAGCCCAGTTATTCTGAGGGTTAGTTTTCCCAACCCCCAAGGACCTACTGCAGTTACGGTGACCTGACATAATCTTTACCCTGGCTGAGTGCCTGGCCGAACGCTTTTCAGATTTAATTCTCCTGGTGCACTTCTGACAAATCAGGAAACGGAAGGGCTTTTATTTGTGTTGGACTGGAAGTGTGTGTCCTCCCAAGCTGCTCAGGTTGAAACCCTGACCCCCTAAGGTCTCAGAAGGTGAGGCCTTAAGAGGTGATTAGGTCATGAGGGTGGATCCCTGATGAATGAGATTAGCGCCCTGAGGACCCCTTGTGCCTCCCAATGTGTGAGGACACAGCAGAAAGATGGCTGTCTAGGAGCTAGGTTCCAAAACCTTGAGGGCAAATTCCTGTTGTTCAGAAGCCTCCAGTCTACAGCACTTTGTTATGTGGCCTAAACTGACTAAGATATGATTTCAAAATGGTGGTCAGAGCACTTAGGCTCCCATTACAGTTATAAAGAAGTATGTACACCCACCACAATAAAAAGACTATCAAGGGCCTGAGAGGTTTCAACAACTGTCTGGAAGTCAGAAAATACAAAGTACTGACTGATGAAGCTGAGCAGGGCCAATCACAGCCCAGGAGATTCTCTGAGAGGGCTGCTGCTCAGGAAGGAGATAATCGACTGACCCAAGCTCACCCCAGAGAGGCCCCAGACTCAGAATCTGCAAATACACTATGGGGCAGAAGTGACTAGGAGGGCCGAAGGGAGAGCAATAGAAAAGTGTAAGTATCAACAATGGTTCCTTCCAGGCCTGATTCCCGTATTTATAAGAAACAACAAACACGATAGGCCCTCAGGCAAAAAACTAAACATTAAAAAGGAAGACGGTTCTCTAAAGAAATTAAATAAAATGTCCGGCGAGGACTAAACAGCTAGTGTGGTTCTGAGTACCCCAGAGCCAAGCCCTCCTGACTCTGACACTTAGCGGCCCCCCAGCACGAGGACTGGCTCTGCGCCTCGGGCAGAAACTGTCAGACGCACCCACACATACAGAGCCCTGTCACCTTAATGCCACCTCATCTTCAAGTGAATGACTAGTCAAGGAGAAATATATTTGTTAAGGAAACCTGCAATATGAAAGAGGAAAACTAAGATAAATAACAAAAGATCCTAGAAGGAACAGAAAATTCAAGTGAGCAAAGATATTCCATCTATAAAGAACTCAAAAAACAACCTTTAACAGTGTCCCTACAAATACCTAAGAAGCCATCATTACATCCACATAACAAATAACTGCCATTAGAGTAACCACCCAAGACAATGGTTTATGAACGTAAAATGGGAGCTGCAAACCACAAGTATTCATTCATCTGGAGCGCAGGCACGTGTGCCTGGGCACCCTACCCTCACAGCTGCAACTCTGGTGATTTAATTCTCTGACACAGACAGTACCTCACCTACAATGTGCTCTGTTGACAGCATAGTCAGAAGCTTTGAATGGCACATGTAGAACATGTTCAGGACATGGAGACCAGGACACATGCCCCATTGTTCTCCAAAGCCTGAGTCTGGTCTTAACTGCTCCACTAGCTCTCCGGATGGCCCATAAGCCACTCTCCTTCCCCTGCCTGCCCTTCCAACAGCAAGGGAGACACCAGGGCTCATTCTTTTACAGTGGCATAACATACACTTCTGGAAAGGGTTAATAAGAAAGAACTAGCTTAATGTGAAGACTTCAACATATTACAACCTTTTAGAGAAGTACATGTGAAATCCCTGGAGAACCTCAGAGAAGAGAAACATCCCTTCCCCTGGGTGATTGGCATGCTGTCCTTCCTGAAAGGAAAGAGAGTGGCTGCCTCAATGGTTCAAAACCTTACTATTCCCAAAGCCCTTTTTATAACCCAAAATGCTTAACACCCTTCTTTACTACTATGAAAGAAAATTCATGGATGAGTATTAATTAAGTATATATATAATTTTTAAAATATCAATATCCTAAGTATAATATAACAGAGAAACTAAAAGAAAAGCAATCCTATCTAATGAAAGAGATTTTTTTTTGTGAGGTCACTCTGCTACACTCACAAGCCATGCCCACCTGCCAATCAGGAGCAAGCATGCACATTAATCCAATCAAGATGGCTGCATCCATGGAGTGAACAGGAGGCTTGGGTTGCCTCTGGCCATGGAGGAATCCAAGCTTTCCACACACCCTGGCCAGCCCAGGTCTCCTTTCAAAGCTACAAAGTTTCAATTATAGAAGAGAAATCCCAACAGAAATGGCTGCAGCCATGGAGCAAGCAGGAATCTTGGCTCCGCTCAAGGCTGCAAAGTTTCAATTACAGAAGATAAATAAATCCCAGATACCAAGTCTTCCGCTTGGGTCGCTAACCACCATAGGCCCCTTGCCCAGGCCATCCCACACTCTAAGGGAACCCCCACCCTGATCCAGGACACCCTTCAGGGCAAACCAGCTGTCCCCCACCCATGTACCAGGCCTCTACCCTATGTAATAAAAGAGTAATATGCAAATTGACCATTACTTCAACACACAAGATGGCTGCCGATGTGGTCAAAGATGGCTGCCCCCATGTAGACACAATATGGCCACCACAAGGTGGCCAGCAACGGAGAGCGGTTGGGAGGGACCAGACCTGCAAGGGAGGGCAGTTGTGAGTGATCAGGCCAGAAGGGAAGGGCAGCTGGGAGGGACCAGAAATGCAAGGAAGAGCAGTTGGGGGTGATCAAGCCTACAGGGGAGGGCAGTTAGGGATAACCAGGCTGGCAGATGAGGGAAGTTGGGGGCAACAGGGACTACAGGGAAGGGCAGTTGAGAGGGACCCAGCCCTTCAGACGAGAGCAGTTGGGGAGGAGGGGCAAGGTCTGCAGGGGAGGACAGTTAGGGGCAAACAGGCTGGCATGGGAGCAGTTAGGCATCAATCAGGCTGGCAGGGGAGTGGTTAGGGGGTGATCAGGCTGGCAAACAGAAGCAGTTAGGGGCAATCAGGAAGGCAGGCAGGCGAGCAGTTGGAAACCAGCAGTCCTGGATTGTGAGAGGGATGTCTGACTACCCACTGAGGATCGGGCCTAAACAGGCAGTTGGACATTCCTCAAGGGATCCCAGATTGGAGATGGTATAGGCTGGTCTGAGGTACACCTCCCCACAATGCACAAATTTCGTGCACTGGGTGCATCTAGTCTATAATAAAACTACTATTTCAATATGTAAACATGTTTCAGATCCAGTGAACTATGTAATAAATGTTTATAACCTGCATATAAAGAGTAAGTTTGGACTATAAGAGGAGAGGAATAGATGGACAACAGAATAAAAAATGGGATAATCAGTATATATTAAAAGTAACAAAAGTTACTGTGGGTTTTCACATAAATGGAATTAGATGTAGGCTCCGATAAACACATTTTCATGGCATAAATATGCAACAGGGCAGCTGAAAGTCATGTGGGTACAGGGTTGTCCCCCTTCTGTCCTTCCCACTGTGGGATATCTAAAACCTCTGACTCTGGCACACTAAATGGCCTTCACTGTCGAAACAAATAGCCTCCCCAAGTTCTATTGTGTGGTACTGTTCCCATGGGAACCCTGGCTGGATAGCCTATGAGATTTTCCTTCTAGCCTTCATAGTCTATCACACTAAGAATCAAACCCTGAAGGATTAATCAGCAATATATCTAAGTAATATATTAATTTAATATGGAAATTACTATGAAAAAATTAGTTTAGGCTAACACTATTAACAGTAGCCATATTCAGCACTGTTTCCTCTTTTTGGATTCATGATAATTGGCTGCTCCGAATAGAATATGGAGGGAAAAGCTGGTCTTTGTAACACTTGTCTAGATCGAAAAAAGTGATTCTGATTTTTGGCATTCAAGTCTGGCTAATTAATGATAAGAAGGGAGTTTTTTATAGAACGCTACAACTCTCATTTCCTCAAAGTAAGAATTAATGCATTCTTTCACATGTGGTCATTACAGGAAGGAGGGGGAGCCATTTACTGTTAATGTCTTTCTGATGCAATTCTACCTCCTCTTTCAAAGAGAGAATTCATCCAAGAAGCCTTAGTCACTTCTTCGAGAAAAATGCCACTGCACTGAATGTACACTGACTGGACCACATGTCTGAGAAGAAGCGGAGCTGATCTCACCACAAGGCAACAGATGGAGAGAGGAGTGGTTGGGGGACAAGGGGGTGCGGTGAGTTAGGGGGGAGCCCATGATTAAGCAGCAACTCTCAAAATTTGGTCTTTAATATAGAGAAAAGTCTGGTACACACGTTAACCCCATTTCATAAACCAAACTCAAACATCAATTTCACCTCTACCCAACTTTTAAAGCATACTTCCTAAAAATACAAGATTTCAGTTCTAAACCAGGAAGTTACGCACAATTAGTATCTTAGCAACTACAGATATTGCATTTAAAAATTTTCATGCACAGAAAGAAAATTGGATTCCTGTATTTTTAATATTTGAAAATGAAACTACTATATTTTGAAGGGGGTGAATTTCCCATAAAAAGGATGATGTACTGGGTAACCCCATAAAACAATCCAGAGGGAAAAACTTAAGATATGTAGTTCTGAGTTCCTCTCAAAGAGAGGACTAGTTTTTCTAAAATCTCAAGTCCACCCCCAAAAGAAAAATAGGCATGATCTCTTCAATACATCCTTACCTGGCTGCCCTCAACTCTCCTCAAGGCAAGTGCACCTTCTTGTCTCCACGGAGGAGCCAGCGCAAAGCCCAAAGCTCTCTGGTGTGGAGCCTGAAATCCCTGATGAATGGAACTGCACATCATGACATACACAACCTGAGCCAGCCATTGGCTACACAAAGGCAATGTGTGTGGAAGTCTGATTTGCCACCTTCGGTGCATGCCTCTTACATTCCTCTGAAAGACGAATGAGACTTCACTCCCAAGTGACTCAAAACTAAAAACAGGATTCGTTTTTCTGTAGCATTCTCCCTAACACTACAGAAGCCGACAGAACAAACCACAGTGATATCTGACGCCTTCACAGGCAATGTCAAGGAAAAAAGAAAATTACTATGTCGACACTGGAAATTTACAAGTGACTCTCACACCCACTGCCAAAGTTCTTGTGTGTTATGACTGCCTGAAAGTTACACATTGGGATAGGCATGGTACGCACGCTTTTAAGCCAAGAATTCTGAGCCATGGTTTGGGGACTCAGAATTACCAACTGGTAAAAATTCTTAAATGTAATCTTTGTTGCTACAGTGATAGTCAACTCGAAATTAAAATCAGAAAAACTGGTGCAAGGGTTTAACTGACCTTCCTAGAATTAGAGATTTTTCAACATGCAATCCTTGGACCAGGTGCATCAGAGAGACCGAAGACTGGACTTGGAATCCCTGGAGTGGAACCCAGGCATCGGCATGCTAACTGGCTTTCCAGGTTATTCTGTCCTTTATCAAATCTGAGGGCTACTTTCCCTGTCAGTGGAACGTGAACAGCTGACAGCTACTGCCACCTTCCTTTATTATTCTCTTGTCTCTGGTTCCTATTAAAGTCAAGAGCAGTAAGAAGCTGCCACTTCCTCAGGACCAAAAGCGGCTTTCCCTCCAGGAAAAGAGCCAGGCTGGGTCCGCCCGATCTCCTTCACCCCGCCTCTATTGCTCCACTGAGAAAGAAAAGCGTAGGCTTCAAAGCTGACCAGTGCGGTGTGTGAGGCTGAATCTGAACATTACATTAAAAGATGCTACCACTGGAAAACGCAAACTACGCTGCTGAAAAGCAAGAGGAGGAAATGCGGGCGGTAGGCATTACTGTTCACTACTGCTCACCATGTTCCAGGTGCCACAGCAAGGACGTGTCCCACCAAGAAACTGCTTCTTCAGGAGAGTGTGAACACGCAAACTCAGGAGTCTACACCTATCAGCAGTGGCTGCCAGCAGGTCCTTCTCTACTTCCTTACTCTGTGCCCACCTCCAACCCATTATCCTAACACACCTGGGATAAGAAGGAAATTGAGAAACACCCATCAGAAATGTATTTACAATACCATCTTTCCATATTTCTTGTTCTTTTCTCAACCTGAGATTGTGTGAACTTGCAGAAAATTCCAACTTTTTTCATTTTAACCAATTTACTTTAGTCCCAAGTGCTGGAGGTGGAGTGACCCGATTATATTATAAATTGGAAGTTATGAAGTTTATGTTTTACTTTAATAAAAAGGGATTTATTTTTTTCTTCCAATCTGCATGAAGTTTCTAAGGAAACTGAGCACACAGCAGATTTGCAAACAAGCTCTTCCAATTGCTCCCTCCACGTACCAAGGACGATGATGCTCTGTGACGTCATAACGATGAAAGGACTATGAGGAAGCCGACGTACATCTTGCACCTTTCCCTGTAAGTCGACCTAGTGGATTTGGTGGTTCAACCATTTGACCTAACAGATAAAACTTGAATATGTCAGGGCAATAGTTCTCAAACGCTCTATTATTCCCTAAATGAAATCTCAGGAAGAGCCCAACACAACGCACCCGATGCAGGCAGGGCAGCCTTAGTGGTGCAGTGGGCCCGAGGGTGCCAAGTCGCTCATCATTTGGGCGGCTTACTCACTTTATCCCCGGTGGGCGGACTGAGGCAACACTGCCAAAACCCAGAGGCCCTCTTTTACCTTGTCTACACACCTCGATGATTTCTAAAAATTCGTTCTTTATCATTTTATTATATGTATGTCTTTGTGTCTCAAAATTAGACATCTATAAAATTTTTTTAAAGACATATTTTAAATGCTACCTACTACATTAAGCTCAGGAATTCTGTTACATATTTGGCTTGTATGGACCCTAACATAAAATTATAATCTCTATTTGGATCTCTTTGACAAAAAAAAAAATCCTTAGCATATCTGCAAGTTAATCTCACTTAATAAAAATAAAATTTTGTCAAGATAATACTATATAATAAAGAGCTAATATGCTAATTAGACTGGATGGCACAACAACCTTCCAGGAAGAACCTTCCAGAGCCACCAGTGGGGGGGTGGGGGTGGGGACCAAGAGGCAGCCAAGCTTTGAGGGCTGAGCCCCTTGCACGAAGGTTCGTGCATCGGGCCTCTAGTACATTATAAATGACTCCATTTATAATCATCTCAATACATAAGACCTCTTGCTGTGATTTCACTTTCACCCATGGCCATTAGCTTGCTACATATGGTACAGTAAGGTTTCAGACTATATACTCAAATCAAGCCAAAAAAAGATATGCCCTGAGATTTAAAATGCTAAACAAATTTAAAGTGTTACTAACTAAGCGTTATCAAAACCAGGTACTACCAGGTCAGCACAGACCTGAAGAGCGAACGCTTAAAATTCTGTCAACAGAAAATGTAATAGCCTTTCTTTTAAAGCAGTTGTAGGACTTCCTCCCACCCGCTTTAAAAATGAGGTTGTCTCATCAGCAAAGGCCTGGCATTTCAAGTGCACATGTGAGCAAGTGGCCGAGGGTAGACTGTCCTGGGTCACCCAAAGGCACTGCGTGGGTCAGGGAAAGGCTCCAATGTTCTCTCCTCAACTGTCCCTCAGAATACACACTACTTTAAACAATAATAATAATTTAAAAAACTGGGGGGAAAAAAGAAGCAACCTTTATGTCCAAGAGAGTGTTCTAACACCTTCATACATACAAGGAAAACAGTGAACTGTCATTTCAAAAGCCATGCTCAACCATATTCTTATTCTCAGAATCCTGTGAATTCTCCAAATTTCCATTTTAATTTATTAGTGAATACAACTATGAAAGCACACAAGTGGCACTTAGATTATTTTAAACAGTTATCTTCTCTCCAAGCACAAAACATGGTGAAGAGAAATGATGGTAAGTCCTCTGGTGCCTGGTATGTTCCCCAAATGTCTCTCTGTTGCTGACTGAGGACCGGAACTACTTCTGTTCAAAAATGGTGCTGTTATGACAGCTAGAAGCCTGGTCATTCCTCAAAAATGTATTGCACTCACAATGTGTCTGCAATTCTATATCTGAAACCAAATGTCTATTATCACTGTGTTACACAACAATAACTACATCAGGAAGAAAATAAACAGACTGAGAAGAATTTTTATTTTTCTGCATGCAATGTGTAAGAAGGTTTAAAGAGAAGAGCACGAATCAGACTAGGACACTTAAGAAATCTGAAAGTTGATGACACTAGTTATAATCTTTATTTTACCTCCATATAGAGTGTTCTTTTCTCTTGATAATGACTTTATGACCTCTGACTAGTATCATTGGGGGCTCTCCAAAATTGAACAGAGAGAAGAAAGAAAAAAACTAAGAAAGAGATTTACATAAAACATAGGAGAAATATGACTTAAACATATGTATGGAATTGACAGACAATGACCTGGAAAGGAAATGGGGAAAGAAAAGAATGCAATATTCAGTATTACAAGTAAGGGGGAAAAGGTGCTGGATTAGATATCCAGTGAGCCAGGGCAGCCTACATGCTGTGTGGAGCTGGGGATAGGCAGCTGACCCAGGCAGCTGTGTGGCTGGTCAGTTGCGTGACCAGTGTGTGCAAAGCAGGGGTTCATAACCTGGGAAGGCCTTGTGTGGTAAACTTGGTAAGAATCTGGCTGGTGACCTTTCAAAGGAGTAGTTGTTGGTGTGGCTGGTGACTCAGTGAGAACAGTCAGGAGTCAGCAGAGGACAGTGGTGTGTGTTCAATGAGTGTCACAGTCACAGAGCCCGAACAGCTCGAAGCAGTCAGCTCCCAAACACAGGGTGCGGCCAAAGAAGGGGCGGACCAAAGCCCACAGACAGCTCAGGCCAAAGCCCTGTTTCTCCAGAGCTCCGTCCTAACAAAACATCATTTTGCTGCATGACACTTAGTTCCTTATGTAACTGGGGAAAGATGGGTACAGTAGACATTAGGTATCACCATCTGAAAAATCTGTTACTATTATCATACCTAATCTGAAAATGTTTACTGAAAATGATTATTGGACCCGATCTTACAGTGATAGGTGTTTTGTGCATTTTTAATGTTCCCGATGTGCTAAAAGTGAACCTGACGTACAATGATATAAAGGCGCTGAAAAATGACAACACAAACTTTGGCTTCACTAAACAGACTGGTGGCAAAATGTGTATAAAGCTAGTGAATTCCAGTCCCACTATCAGGAGATGAAAGAGACTGAAAAGAAAGGGAAGGAATACTGGTTATAATCAAAGGTATCCCCCAACCCACCTTTTGCTTCTGGACAAGTCAAAGTGACCTAATGCATGCAGTGCTTTTCAAACTTCTGGATGATCCATTAACGGAGCAGTAAAGTGAATTTCATGCATTGCAAACAGCGTTTTTACAAAATGAAGAGAATAGATAGAAAGCAAGAGTTCATCAAACTTAATGTAACTATTGTTTCATACAATTGTTTCATTTAATTGTGTGTGTTGCATGCACTTTATCATGCTGTAGAGCATAATCCTTTCCCTGAATCCCAGGAAAGAAAATGGTTTATCTGGAAAGAAGATTAAAGAGCATGTTTGAAAATGAGGTGGGAGGATCTTGTGTGGATTTAATTTCATTGGCCTTATCTTAGAAACGAATCACAAAGATGCATTTAACATTACTAATCAACAATTCCAAAGCTAACACACACGTCATTATTCACTCATTCAACCAGTGCAGTGTCTATTTCTCTACATAGAAGTTACAGAAAGATTAAAATTTTTTTAGTTAAATAGCGTCATAGGGTATAATAATAGCTAACACATGCTGTGTGTGCCTAATGAAATTCTAAGCCCGTTACGGGTCAGTAAGTCATTTGATCCTCTCCATAACCCTGTAAAGGTAAATACTAATATTATCCCTGTTTTACAGATGAAGAATCTAAGAAATTAAGTCAGTTGCCTAAGAGGCAGAAACAGTATCTGAACCCAGGGCCTTCATTCGTAATGTATGGGTTAGTACCACAATCACTCATCACTGAGTAAGACATGACACTGGGAAGGAGAAAGAGGGGAACAGCCACATAAGGGAAACGAACCCCAAAGGCAAACGGATGCTATTAACACCACCAGGCTTGCTGTCTCCCCTAATTCTTCCTGAGGGTAGAGTGCAGTCTGCCCAGAGACATCTAGCTCCTGTGACACTTCGATACCCTGGATGCACTCTGAACAAGCTTCCTAGCAAATCAGCCCAAACACCATCTCTTTCTTCTCTCTCTAGGAAATGTGTAAGAATGTGGTTGAGTGGGCCCCTAATTTTTTGTAATGAATCTAACTCTTAGTTGTTTATTTATTATATCCGTTATTATTTATTTATTCTGCCCATCGATAGATGAATGGATAAAGAAGATGTGGTAATATAAACACAGTGGAATATTACTCAGCAATAAAAAAGAAAGAAACCCTGCCATTTGTGACAACGTGGATGGACCTGGAGAGTATATGCTAAGTGAAATAGGTCAGATAAAGACAAATACTAAATGATTTCACTTATATGTGAAACAAAGCAAAAAAAAATAGAAACAGACCCATAATTATAGAGAACGAGCTGATGTCTGCCAAAGGGGAGGGCGAAGGGTGAAATTTAAAAATAAGCAAGCAAACAAACAAATATTAAAAAGAATTCATTCTCAGGTGCTGGTTATTAAACTTTCCTATTAGCCAATCATGTCGGACACATCTCCCATGTCTTATCTCCACAAATGAGTGACTCCAGTAGCCACAGGGATTCCTACCAGCCTGGGTGACACAGAGTTTGTAGGGGGACCTCTTTCTTTGCACCCACTTGTTTACTCTCCTTATTGGTTATAAATAGGATCCAAAGAAATCACAGGTCAAATATACACTGTGACAAGTGCACTGTCGTGTTTTAGAAAAACCTGGAAGATTTACATGCCAGAGATAACCTGCCCAACCCCTTGTCCTCAGGTTATGTAGTAAGCCCCACAGACAGGGTCTATTCAAAGAATAAATAAAAATAACACTATTGTTGGTAGCATGGTCACCTTTCCAGCTCTCAAGCCCACGAGTGAGTCCCAAGTACGGCGCTATTTAAACACCGAGTCAATGTTGTGTGCTTTTACACACTGAAAGAAGAAAGAAGTGCCATTCCTCCTTTTACGTATATAATCTGAATTAAAACAGCCAGTGCAATTAATCCTGGATCAAAAAGGAAATAGTATTTATGTCTTCATATGACCACAACTTGGCCACATAATTTGAAACTTTTCGCATGAAATCACCTTGTGACCCAACCAACATACTATCTTTCTAACGTTAAAAAATTAATGTATGATGATGAATTGTACATTTTATTTTGGAAAATTAAATTATTAGAATACTTCAGGATTCTTTCAAAGTACAATAAAATACTCAGATAACAAACAAAATCTGAGATTTAAGTATATTTATGACAAATACTTGACCATACTCATCTTGTATATACATTCTCCAAGTCATCTGCTAAAAGAAAGGCAATGGTTCAACACACCTTTTAAAAAATACATATAAGCCCTCGCTGGTTTGGCTCGGTGGACAGAGCATCAGCCTGCGAAATGAAGGGTCCCAGGGTTCGATTCTGGCCAAGGGCACATGCCCGGGTTGTGGCTTGATCCCCAGGAGGGGATGTGCAGGAGGCATCCGATCAATGATTCTCTCTCGTCATTGATGTTTCTACCAATGACTCTACCTTACATGTATTTTTTTAAATACATATAAGGTAAGAGTGCTGTCAAAACATTTTAACTGAATAATCACTATGTACATGCCAGTGTCAATGTCATGCCAGAAAAACTATTCTACCATTTATCACTATCGTAACTTTTAGTGTTTTTGTTTGTTTATTTCCCCTGAGGTATATTTAGGTTTACTTTTTTTCCAGGTCAGAAGAAACTTTATTTCTATTTCTACCAGGTATTCATTATGCCTGTCCCAATACCTTCCACATAGGTCAGGGGGTACATTTTTTGCCAGTTTAAGGAAAAAGGTGATTCACATATGCACCAACCTAGCTGGTCAGTTTCTAAGAAACACGTGGCTTTTGGATGAAAGAACTGTAATGCCTGCACTTTACAAATATGACACACTTTGCTAGTGGTATTACTGGTACATACTGGGACTTTTTTTGGTGGTGATGCTCATTTTCCTGCCCCATTTACCTATTTCATTAACTACATTTGCAACCAAGAGCATTCATTTTCAAGACAGACAGTTGTAGCTGTTTGTGGAAAGATGATTTTTAAAAATTGGGCGCTGCATGACTTATGGGGCAGGGATAGTGGAGTCAAATGGGAAACTAGCCTCAGCAGGCATAGCGCACTGATATTCTACATTAATGGACAACACTTAAACTGCTTCCCTCCCAATAACAAAACCAACATGTACATAATAACCTTCTAAACAGAATTTTATCTATTGAGGCAATCTGTCAAGAGGCCTCTCAAATACAAGAATTAGGGGTGCTCTTTTCTGGGTTGAACAGGGCTACCTACAGCTGAGCAACTACTGTTTGAAAAGGAAGTGGTTCAGATTTGAAAAGTGTCCTGTAAAACCTTCACAGTCGAGATAGGTTTTTTCCCTGTCGGTGCACGTGGCAGGCTGATCCCTGGATAGTGAGTGGAAAAAGCAATGCCCGGGTATGAATAGGCCCGTCTTCCACTACATTTTGCTTAAGACACACACTTTCCTAGTAGAGTGTTAAAAACAAACAAAAAATAATAAAAAACAAAAGCAGACTGAAAACCCAAAGTTTAATACTCATTTCTGAAAATTACTAAAAGTGAGGGGAACCCTTTCACGATGCATGCATATAAATATTTGCATATATTTGCAAATTGTCATGTTGTACACTTTAAATATTTTACAGTATTATCTGCCAATTATACTTCAATGACGCCGAAAAAGTCATGAAAACTTCCAGTTGAATAAGTACTCTTTACCTGTTGCTATCGGTTGTGTGTCTCGAAGGCTCTGACCTTCTGCAAGTCCCATCCGCTCTCAGAAACCCGTCTTCTTATCTGTAAATTGAAAAGGTTAAGGTAAATGTCCGCTAACCTTCCTTTTAATTCCAAATTCAAATGCTGACATTTAAATTATTCTGTGACTTATTTTCCCCTTCAAATATCTTTGATCTGAACCCTACATTAATTTCACAATATGGAGGTGGGGGGGGGGGCGGGGAGAGACAGGAGAGCCTGTCAAGACAGATTCAAGCATTAAATGTCTGCTTAGCCCTGGATATTCATCATTTTAAGAATGAACAAATGTAATAAACTCCCTATGTATTAATTCTAACTTTTGGCAATATTGGCAACAAATTTTAAATTACAGAAACATTCCTCTTTCACAAGTATGTATCAGGTCACTTCCCAACCCATTCATTGCAAGCACTGTGCACTCCTGAGAACAACCCAAAGCCAAAAATAAACAAGAAAATAAGTCACTGTGAAGGAGATGTTTAGGTTGCCCGTGCTACTGTTCCTTCCCATTGAAGTGGCAAACTGAAAACCAATTAAACAAAAATATTTCTTTGCCCTTTGAGTCAGAAGTGCTGGATTTATTTTCTTCCAATTATTGATGTAGACATACCCAAAATACTTAAATCCTTTGGAATCTATCTGCCTAAATGGTCTGTTTCCTACCGCAATAGCAAGATACATTGTGTACAACTGGAAATGCCAGATATTCAGGAAATATCTTCAAGTAGTCATGTTGGGATACACAGATTTTAAAAGGGAATGCTACTTTCAAAGTGTTTTTAAAAATATATGTATTACATTGTTCTGTCCCTGAGGACGAAACAGTAGACTGTAAATTGAAAATATTTACTTAAAAATCTTAAACATCCAGATTATTAAAGTAATGAACCAAACCTAGGGAAATCTTAGTTGTTTTTTATATTTTATCACAACCTGCTCTCTTTTAATAAACAGTATATTTTCCTGTGTGGCAATCAAAGGTAATCAAAGATGTAAAACCAAAAGACTTTTTCTAAGTTTTAAATGTTGAGGCAATATAATTCAGAACCAACGAGGGCGTGGTTCTGTTGAGACTACAGCAATCGCTGATTCCCACCAGGAGTTAGATACTGAGTTCCTTGCACACTAACTGAGCTCAGCTTTCCCCTATCTTCCCTCACGCTCTGCACTCAATGCTCAGCACTGGGGACACAATAAATGCTATTCACGTCATTGTTTTTTCTGCCACCCAAATTATTACAAAAATAGAGACAGATCCAAACAAATCCATCCCTAACTATAACACAACTACAAGAATGCACTGAGAGTGACATTGAGTATTTTTATAACATGGCAACAGCAGCAGCTGTTACAGACTGAGTGCTTAAATGAACGGAGCATTTGTTTACCTTATTTCATGACAACAATACTTAAACTTTAGGACTGTTCAGCACTGAAGCTCAGAACTAGCAACCTATAACACACTATTTCAAATCTTGTTTACTGTCATACCATTTTACTCACACTTTTAAAAGAAGTGCCTGGCTACCTGCTGTTACTTCTCACACCTTTCATTATCAATCCAAGTGCCTTGATGAAAGGAATAATAGTTTCTATTTTCACTTCAGTTTCCCCTCTCAGAAAATGGCCAGAAAACATTGGACATATATGAAATACTTTTTTCATGTTGTTCTTCTTATTTGGGATTATTAAACTCAAAAACAGTATTTTATGTTGCCAAATACTGTTTAGATTTCTGCCCTAATGTGTCTTCCCCATTTGAACCATTAATAATATCCTGTTCAGTTCTGCCCTCCTCTGATTTGGTACAGTTTTGCCCTATGATACTCGTTCACATCTTTTGAAATGAAGGGGGGAAGAGACAAATGCTGATGGAGTGGGCCATGGCAGGGGCTAGGATTTAGCTCCCTCTCCCGTATACTCCCAAAGCTGTGCTTAGAGGAACTATCACACACATTTTAATGTTTTCCTACTGGTTTTCAGGCGTATACCATGGCCGAGGAGTAAACAGGACAAAAAACTGTGATATGTTGTCTCCTTTACTGTCTATAAACCTTAGAAATATTCTTCAAGGACAGATGGGTATTAGTTTAATTTTTATTTGCTCAGTGGATAGAATGTCATCCCATGAACTGAAAGGTTCAGGTTTTATTCTGGTCGATTGCAGGCTTGATCCCTGGCCCTGGTATGGGCATGTGCAGGAGGCAACCAGTCAAAGTCTCTCTCTCACATCATGTTTCTCTCTCTCCCCCTCCTTTCCATCCCCTCTAAAAATCAATGGGAAAATGTCCTCTGATGAGGATTAACCTAAATAAATAGAACCATTTTGTACATTATAATATTAAGTTTTGTTATATGTACTGAGTAATCTTAAATGTATATAATTATGTTTCCTTGATAAATAAACTTGCCTCCGATAATCAATGAAGATTTTGCTAAAATAAGCATTGTATAAAAGTCACTATGAGCCGAGACCGGTTTGGCTCAGTGGATAGAGCGTCAGCCTGCAGACTGAAAGGTCCCAAGTTAGATTCCGGTTGGGAGCATATACCTTGCTTGCGGGCATTATCTCCACTGTGGGGTGTGCAGGAGGCGGCTGATCGATGTCTCTCTCTCATTGATGTTTCTGACTTTCTATCTCTCTCCCTTCCTCTCTGTAAAAAATCAATAAAATATATTTTAAAAAAAGTCACCATGATTTTTTAATTAAGGCTTCAAAATAAATAAGCAATAGATTTTAGATTCTTGTTTTCTTCAGCACTAAACTTGTAAGTAGAACCAAATGTAACTCTCATATAACAAACCAGGCTGCAAACCTAGGCTGTTTAGAACGTAAGTTATTAACTTACCTTAGAAGAATGTATTATTATCATTTTCAGAAGTGTTCAACAGATCCTGGTTTGTTGTATGCCTGATTAGGAACACACCAAGGGCCCTGGCTGACACTGCTCAATGGTTAGTGTCATCCTGCACATCCACCTGGGTTATAGGTTCCATCCCTACCCAGTCTTTGTAAGGCAACCAAATGATGTATCCACCCCGCCACATACACACACACACCTCCCTCTAAAAATCAATGGAAAAAGTATCCTTGGGTGAGGATTAACCAAAGAAAGAACACACAAAGATAAGAAATCCAGTTTCACTATGAAATCCTTTCCCCCCATTAGACATCAGCTACTTAAAGGGTGATATGGTATGACTACACTTCAGCCCATTGAATGTGGAGCTGGAAATGCTAAAAATGCTTGAGGAGATGAGGTGAGTGGCTTCAATGCATTCCACTATCCAAGCTGACCTATCACTATGAAAGTTTAAGGCCCTAAAACAGACAATATGATTGACTTCAAGATAGAAAAATAATGCAGCATGACATTTGGGCCAGCAGGTGTCTCTCTGAAGCCCATGACACCAACCAAACACACAAGGTATAGCAGATACCCTCCCATCACTGAGATTCTGTGATCCCTGGATCATGAGTTGTGAGACCAGACTATAAGATTATATTTTTGAGAAACTGAATATACAGAATCCAAACAAGTAAAGAAATTAGTGAAAAATAAGTGTTACTTTTTTGAATATCATTTAACATGCAAGATATAATGGTACAGATAAATTTACTTCATTCAAAATGGGAAATAAAATGATTCCTGGCTAATAGTCAGGAGAGAAATGTCAAATGTCAAACAGAAAAAGTGTTGAGGAGTGAATGGTATGTGAAAAATAGAAACAGAAGCTTAATTAGAAAAGGGGAAAGCCTGAGCATAAGAATTAAGGCTAGTTTGAGGGGATTTTAGGCATAAGAGAGACTTGCACATATTACTACTGAATATGGAGATAAAGGTAAAAAAGCATGTGCCCCTACCATAGCATGAAAATATTGCAAGGTTGTCGAAGTACAACTGTCTAGTAGGTTCTGAAACCTATTTAGAGTTGCATTAAAAAGAAGAGAGGATAGTCATGGGGGGAATAAAGTACAGCATAAGGAATAGAGTCAATAATATAACAACTATGTATGGTGTCAGAAAGGTACTAGACTTTTCGGGGTGATCACTTCTTAAGTTATATAAATGTCTAATCACTATGTTGTATAACTGAAACTAATATAATGTTGTATATCAACTGTGATTGAAAAATAAAAAAAAATACTTTAAAAAAGAAGAGAGAAAAAATAAAAAGTGATAGAACACAGTAGAACAGAAAATTCTACCACAACTCACATATAGTAGAGATATTATTAGGGGAAACAATACATCCACATGTACCAACATGTGCACTGGGGCCTGATGTAACACAGATTCTTCCTCTGGGCACCAATAAACAGGTTTGAAGGCCACTGACACACTCTGAAGGCACCACCAGTGCCCACCTCTCTCAAGTTAATAATGTCATTTTTAATACCACCAGGAAGAAAAGTGACTTCCAAATCCCAGAAGAAAAATATGGCAAAACAGAAGACAAACCTATTTAAAATAAACTCTGCATACTGTGGAACAGAAATTGGGGGAGGAAAGATATCTGAATGCCAGTAAGGAAATGTCCAACTCTATAAAATCAGATCGTGGGTCCCATCTCCCACCTGGAGCTCATGTGATGAGAAAGAGCCCAGTGATGGAAGAGTTAAAGAGGAGAGGGAAGGAGGGACAGCGAATAACACTCCGGCCTGAAGACCTAAGTCCTGAAGACCTAAGTCTCCTCACAGTGAGGTAAAAAAAAAAAAGCAGGAGCTGGTGCTGATCCACAGATGGGGACAGTGAGGAGAGAGGTGACAGGCTCAGCTCTGCAATCTCAACACCAAGCACAGATCTTGGCACATTAACATGGCCCTTATAAGAACGTGCTAGTAGGTCTCAGCAACACCAACAGTTTTATGACATGAAGTCAGTGCCAGGCAGGGTCAGGAGTTTGAAACTTCTTATTCCCAGTTATCACTGCTATCACCAGAGAAGGTGAGGTTGTCCTGAATGTCGTCCTCTCTATCTTACTCTCCAGGAGCCATTTCAGTGGCCATCTGCAAACTGAGCCATTTCCCCAAATGATAAAGAACTATCACTTCAAGAATTTTAAAGAAACTTGTTTTGTTTCAAAATTGAACTGGATCTAACACTTATAAGGTCCTTTTGAATGAGTGCTCAAGAGCAAAACAAATGGGAGTTCATGTGCTCACGGTGCTCCACGATTAAGACATTCCGTTTCTCAGGCCCCTGTAACAGGTCACCCAGAGGGCAGGCCTGAACTTACCAACAGTGTTCACAACTTCTTCAGGTGCAAAGGGTTCATTTTTGTTGGATAGTTTTTAGTTTAAAAGAACCATTGATTGGTTTCTTTTTTGCTCAGGTACATGTAATAACTTAGTAACAGCAAACTTATACAGTATTTACTATGTGCCAGATACTCTCTGAGGACTTCACAAATAGTAACTCACAGAAATTTGACTAATGCATACACATCCCCTACTAACTTCAGTTACCTGTTCAGTTTATTCCATTCCATTAAAAGCATGTTTCTTCCATTTCTCTCCTGCAAAAGATGAGGAAAATACTGTTAGTGAGTATTCACAAATGCATAATGCGTTTCCTATTACTGTTGGATATCTTCTGAACTTGAAAGTACCAAAAGAGCTTCATAAAATTTCAGCCAATTGCCTACCTTGACTCAGTTCCTAAACAGAACATTAAGACAGTATCGTTATATGTAGAGATAACAGGATATTTGAAAAACAAATACCTCATAGTCTCTAAAGAAATCAGCACACATAATAAAAAGTTAGCTGCACAGAGAACCAAGCTATATAATAAAAGCCTAAGCAACCATTACAGTGGAATGACCAGAACAGCCGGTCACTATGATGCACACTGACCACCAGGGGGCAGATGCTCAGTGCAGGAGCTGCCCCTTGGTGGTCAGTGAGCTCCCACAGGGGGAATGCTGCTCAGCTTGGAGCCAGGCTCACAGCTGGCAAACGCAGCGGCAGTGGTGGGAGCCTCTCCCTCCTCCTCAGCAGCGCTAAGGAGCAGTGAGCAGGCAGGCAGTAAAAAGCAAGGGATCCCGGGCTGTGAGAGGGATGTTTTGACTGCTGGAAGCGAGTCTAAGCTGGCAGGCGGACATTCCCCAAGGGGTCCCAGGCAGTGAGAAGGCTCAGGCTGAGGGAGCCACCCCTCCACCACGCCCCAGTGCTTCAGCTGGACAACCTTCCAGATCAAGCCAGCAGCCAGAGGAAAACCCAGGTCCCAGGTGCCAGAGAAAAGCTGGTGCTGGCAGCCAGGGAAAGGAAGACCTTTAGTTTATAATAAGATTCTCCTTGACTCTGAATCTTTCTGCATTTAATTTGCCTTTTCAAACTACATGCCCTCTGAAGATCTTTAGGTGGGCAGCACCTTTTTCCACTGGGTGAAGTAATTGCTGTTCTAAAAATAGAAACATTTGGTGGATGTAGCTATTATAGAGTCACTTAAAATTTTTTAAATGATCATGGAAAAGCATCATTAATAAAGGGAAAACGTTGCTTAGGAAAGGTAGTTTCTACCAGGTGAATTCCTCATGTCTACATTCTGTGCCTCAACTCTGCTGGTTCCAAAGGTGATCAGATCCAAAACTCACTGTTTCTAGAAGTGATCATGTTTATTAATACTGCCTCATACCAACAGAGCTCACAACAAACTGACACACACAGAAAGCCATAATGCCTATGTACTTATTTACAAGGAAACATATAATTGTCAGCCAGCCTGGACATTAGCTCCACCCAGCTTGACTAATGTATTCACATTTCTCTAGTCAACAAAAATACTAAAATCCCAGGTGTAGGCACCTCATTGGCAGATCAAATATTAAGCCAAATTAGAAGAAGATTGCTCAGTGAGCCCATCAGAGCGATCACAAGCTGGATGCCAAGGTCCTCCAATATTCTCTCCAGACCAGCTGCCACCATCCTTCTGGACAAACACAAAACAACTCTAGTGGTTCTCCCAGGTTCTGCTCTCCCTCCCTACCACAACATGCCCAGAGCAAACATTCAAAAATGGAAAATAGACCATGGCTCTGTCCTACCAAAACTCCTGTAATGCTCTGGGTCAGTCTTGTGATAAATACCCAGCAGTGGACGCCAAGCCTCGTGCTAGCCCTGCTCACCTCTCCAGCCCCTCCATGCACCACTCTTCCTGTCATCTCACACTTCAGCCACACCGGTCTCCTTCTACTCCCTGGAATGCACAAGACCCTCAGCACCTCGGAGATGGTGCACACCTCCATTTCCTCTGCCCAGAAATGAACACACACACTCCGCCCCTTCCCTCCAAAGCTCACATATGCCTAGTAACCTGCACTAATGCCAAATGGGCTTGCTACTAGGACAAAGCTCCCACAGTACCTTAATCTTCTCCTTTACAGCACCTGCCACAGTTTATAATCCCACATTTCTATGGTTATTTAATCTACAGACCATCAGAGGCTACATGAGGGTGGACACTGCTCATTCTGTTAGCAAGCTGCAGAGAGTGGAGATTCAAGAGATAGCTTATTGCATGAGTGATGGCTCTGGACTATTAGAATCTGGTGCATCGATCACCATGATGGGATAATTCCACCAGGCAAACCACATGGCTCCCCTGAGTGGGCTCCATCCTCTACAATGTGCTCCCTCAGGTCTGGGGTGCCAGAAATTAAATGAGTATCGCCTACATTCACTTCTGTAACCTTTGTTTTCTGGACTTCCATGGCCAACATAAATCTTGCTATACTAAAAGAGAAATAGAGCACAAAGTTCAAGATACATTTGGATAGCAACTCTGCAGAGAGACTTGTGGCAGGGGGTTACTAAGAAACACTATAAACAAAAAGGAAAACACAAGTTGCAGCCAAAGGAAGTCCTTGATGAGACAACACTGGCAAACAAATACACATGCATGCAGGCGCGCCCAAAGCAGCAGTCCTCGGAGGAGGGGGCACGGGGCCGAGTTGCTATGGGATGGGGCTGACAGCGAGAAAGTGTGAAGATCTCGGAAGGAGGCACCTCCTCCCGTCCCCAGGACTGAATGCATGTTTGGCGCACAGGAGACCTGCTGTGTACTGTATCCTCCCATTTGCCTTACAAATCAACAATTGGCATTCCCTAACTTACTATGTAGACTGTTTTAAATGGCTCACAGCTGTAGTTAATATTTCAAAGATGTTTTCCTGACATTTCAGTCCTTTTATGCAAGGATGAGAATGAAACTGGTAGGAAGAAGTCCCACAGTGCTTTTGGCTCTAAATTCATATCTAGTCATGGGATTGAAGAGGGCCAACTACATTCATTCACTCAACAAATAATATGCACCTTGAATAAGCCAGCCACTGCTCTAAGGGCTGGGGACACACACTCAGCAGGAAAACTGCTTCTTCTCCAAGAGTTAGCTTCTTAGAGAAGACAATGAATATATATATATTTTAACACATTTTATTGATTTCTTTACAGAGAGCAAGGGAGAGAGATAGTTAGAAACCTTGGTGAGAGAGAAACATTGATCAGCTGCCTCCTGCACACCCCCTACTGGGGATGTGCCTGCAACCAAGGTACATGCCCTTGACTAGAATCGAATCAGTTCCCAGGCTGATCCTCTATCCACTGAGCCAAACCAGTTAGGGCTGACCACATATTAAGTAAAATATAAGATATGTCAGGTGAGTGTGTGGAGGAGGGTGGTCAAGGAAAACCTCACTGAGAAACTGACACATGAGCACAGACCTGAAGGAAGTTTAGAAGAGTCATGTAAATATCTTCAGATGGTTCCAGACTGACAGATCAGGAAGCGCCAAGGCCCTGAGGCAGAAGTGTGGCCTATATGACTGGAGCGGGCAGTGGGATTCTAGGCACTATATAGGCCTTTGGCTTTTATTCTGAGAGCCATGGAACACAACTGAGATGTTTTGGGCAGAGACAAATATGATCTGGCTGCTATGCTGAGACAAGACTAAACAGAAGGCAAGGGAGAAACAGCAAGACCAGGTATTGAGATGGCAGTGGCTCGAACTAGAATGTAGCAGAGCCTCTAAAAAGTTAATGGCGTCTTCATGGAACTTGAAGGAAATGCCCTCATAGTCTTAATCCTTTTACCACTACTAGTAAAAGGTATTGTTGTTGTTTTTAATTGTTACTTTTAAAGAAGAAAACCTAGTGAATTTTTATCTACTATAGAGTTAATAGCTGATCACCACAGATAATGGAAAAGATCAAACAGACCCAAAAATATTTGCATCACATTAGAAAAGAACTGAACATGCAAGAACTTGTGCTAATAATGGCTAAGTACTTGTTATGATATATTATATTAGCACTTTTCGTTTACTCTGAAAATAAAAGGCTTCCATAGGTAAGGAGAAACATCATCCTATACATGTGACCATGATAGTTAATGACTTATTTAACAACAGGTTTTCCACTTGAAGGTCTACTAATGTACAACAGGATAAACCCAGAGGTGTTCCTATTCAAACAGGTCCCGGTAAGACAGCAATGCCAGTCTGGGCTGAGCCCAATCACTGAGGAAACAACATTTTTTCTGCACAGACCCTTTTCCTTAAAAGAAAATCCACGAGGATAACACGATGTCAAGTGGAAAAGGGACATGATGGAAGTCTAAAGAAGAAATGAAAGTACCCTTTTTATTCTCTGCTCTATGGTTAATAGGTGGGAAATGGATGGACCTGGTGCTAGTATGCTAAGTGAAGTAAGTCAAACAGAAAAAGACAAATACTGTATGACTTAACTTATATGTGGACTCTAAACAAACAAACAAAACAGAAATGTATAGATACAGAGAGCACATTGATGCTTATCAGAGGGGAGGGGGTTGAGAGAATAGAGAAAGGTAAAGGGACTTATGGGTACAAATTATGAAAACAGTCGCAGAGCTGTAAAGTGCAGCATAGAAAATACAGATAATATTGTAATAACTATGTGACGTGCCAGGTGGGTACTGGAAATATCGGTGGGAGGAAGTGGGTGACTATCTAACCACTATGCTGTATACCTGAAATGAAAACAAAATAATATTGAATGTCAACAGTAACTTAGAAATAAAATAGCCCAGCTGGTGTGGCTCAGTGGTTGGGTGTCAACCTATGAACAAAGAGGTCACCAGTTCGATCTGGATCAGGGCACATGCCTGGGTTGTGGGCTTGATCCCCAGCAGAGAGTGTGCAGGAGCCAGCTGATTGATGTTTCTCTCTCTCCCTTCCTCTCTTTCTAAAAAATCCAACACAAACATATATTTTTTTAAAGTATAGCAAAGTAAGCACAAATCAAAGTGGGAAGAAAGAAAATGTTTTTAATAGGGAGAGACCACTGCCTATAACTGTCATCACAGCAACCGTTCGAAAGCTCTGGGGCAGGGAGGCAGCTCCTCCTGGGACATCAGCTCAACTCCGCCATGTGGTAAACAAACCCTGTCCTCCCCTAAACAGAACTCTGCTATTGAATCAAACACCAACAGATGGCCTGGTCTCTCGCTGTAAACAAAGTTACACAGGTTCTTGACATGTCATACTCAGGGCTGATATGCCTTATTTGTTCAGCTTTTCTCAAAGTGTGTCCAGACAGGTGGATTGCCCGTGTGAATCAGGCACTATCGTCACCCGCTAGGGTGGTGCTTTTGAACCTTCAATGTGCATAGGAATTGCCCGTAGGTCCTGTGCAAATGCAGGTTCTGTTCCAGGGGCTCTGGTCTGGGCCTGAGACTGCATTTCTAGGAGGCTCGTCAGCGATGCTAGCATGGCTGCCCACGAACCACAGGTTGAGTACACAGTGGTAAAACACCTCTCTCCCCCTTCCCTCTCCCGCTGATTCCCTTACAAGGCCCACTGATAGAGACCAAAAACAACTGAATCCAAAACAATTTTTTTACTGAAAACAAGACCGTGCCCTCCATAGTCAGATAATTAAATCCCAGCAATCAGCTGACTTTTCTGGGTGTCCTTAGCTAGCTGATCAGATAGGAAACTTCTACTTGAGCAACCACGTAATGTTCTCCTTCTTTTATCCTCCCTTTCCTTCGCTCATCCACTCCCACGTAGGCATAAGTCCCTGCTAACAGGTAAGCTCCCAGTTTCTGCATGAGGTAATTCCAACATTACTGAACATTTTCCATCTCAACCTTTTTTTGTAAAAAGGCTAACCCACAGGCAACCCTGGCTTGGTGGGAAGGAAGGTACGGACATTTCATGAGGGATTACTTGTGGTGCCGGCTTCTGTAACAAGCAGCCCCTGGGAACTCCTCTCCAGGGCCCCATCCCTCCACTCTCAGGCAGAGGGGTCTCACCTTACACAGATGACCAAATCGCTCCTGCAGAGCATATAGCCGACATTTTCTAACTACAGATAATTCACACGGAACTTGAGTTATGAAATTCCCCTCTGGATCCTTAACTTCTGAGGGATTTCAGTTCATCCCAATTCATTTTTATAATAGGTATGTATTCCTTTTTTAGTTTGCTTCCAAAGTGTAAGAAGCAAAGCGGTGAGATTGTTAAAAAGAAGAAAAAAGAAAAAATACTATTTCTCTAGGACAAGGATCCCAGGGCATATGTGAGGAAGGCCTTCTAAGATGGACCCTAAGATGACCGGAAGGAGATGGTATGGTGGGAAGACGGTTGGACTAACTCTCAGACTGCTTCCCTCGGGGATCCTGTAAAACCATACGGTAGAACCCAGCAGACAAGAAGCAGGAGACAAGGGTGCAGTGGCAATAGCTGCTTTGGAGATGAGATGTACAAGCTCAATCGAGGAGACCACACTCCACTGTTTGCAGACTCTGCAAAGACCATGGAATCATCATTGGGTTATAGTAAATCTACGAAGAAGGATAAAGGTATACACAGCCTGGGATAAGGTGTAAAGAAAAGACAGACCACCGACCTATGAGGGCACGTGGCAGAGAGCAGACAGGCACATTCTGTGCTGCTCTTTTGACTTGGTCAAATAGAAAAGGAGAAGGATTTGCTGTAATTTAAATAAATACTTTCTAACAAAATATACCTCTTAACCACAGAACTGTTTTTTTTAATCAAAGCAGATAACGCCATCATGGCTTGCCTCGTCCTACCCTGCCCCTCATCAGCCTCTGTCCATCACACCCACACTAGGTTGCATGCCATTCCCCAAGGACGGGCCCACGGCGTTCCACATCCTGAGCCCTGGACCTATAAGGGTCCTCTGTGACTCTTGTCTCCCTCCTTCAGGGCAGGTTAGAGCCCGCTCCTCTTCCGGGTGACTTCACGCCCCTCTGCCCGTGCCACCTTCCTCTGCTGTACGTACTCTGACTGCGAGGCCTGTGAGGGCAGGATCAGGGGGAACTTGTAAGTGCAGGCAGAGGAGAGGAGGCAAGTGAAGAGAGATGATGCCTGGATTTTCGCCTATGTATACGGTAGAAGGGATTCCAATACTGGGAAAAAGTTAGTTTGAATAAATATACACTATGTAGAAAGGTAAGAATTACTGGGGCCTTTGTATGTTTTATGTATCATTTTATGTATTTAACAATCTATTGTTAACAGCTAACTGCTTCAAAATAGTCCCAATATTTTGTTTTTATGTATATAAACACACACATGTGCATATGTTATTTAATAAAAGTAATTTCCCCTAATAAGTTTGGGCGTCCTTCCCCTCCCCCTCACGGATGGCTATCAACACATTCCCACTCTACAAACACCTCCCACAGCCTGCTCCCTGTAGTCCCACTTTCTCTTCTGAGCTGCAACAAGGTGCTTTCTGGGCCCTACAGGTGCCACTGCTCCCCCAGGCTGCTCTGGGAGAGGCCTGATAAAGAGGCTGCAGCCTCTGGGCAGAGGGTGGCAGGGCCTTTTGCCTATAAAGTGCCACCCCCTTTCCCTATTATAGAGGGAAGCACAGTGGGTCTCCTCCATGACGGAACAGGTAGAGGCTGGGAGTTAAGGGAGGTCTTGATTTCACATCACAGGACCCCGACACAGCTACCCTGAGCGGCTCAGGACAAGCAGCGAACATGCTGAGAAGAGGATGTCTGGTGGTTACTCTAGATTGGAGGCTGTCTGTAGATGGGGTATAATTTTCAAAACAAAATCTTTCCTTTTAATTTTGCCAGTTCTTCCATGTATTTGAACAGTGAGTATTGCTGCCTCCAAAATTCCCGTCGGCCCCGAGGGGGAAGGCCGGCTTTTGGGGAAAACCCATCCAGATTCTAACTCCAGAGCAAAGGTCCCCAAATACCAGCCTCTCACCTTGAAGCCAGGCCACTTCCCACAAAGAATGCACCTAATGCCTACCAGCCTGGCGTCTCTACTAGTCCTTCCCTAATCGGAGAAGGAAGCAGAGGGAACGGAGTGTCCCCGAGAGCTCGCCTGCAGAGCACGCCGAGGGGCAGGTGCAAAATGAAGGGAAGTGCAATTCCCTGGACTCAAAGGTCAAGTGTCCCTGGGCTGCAAAGCCCTCTCTCCAGCCCACCCCTGGCTGCTTCCCACAGGACAGGACCCGACACACGCCTGTTCTCACACGCAGAACACACCTGCTCTCCCGAGAGGACTTAACCAGGACAATAGGCTGAAAAGAAAAACATGAAACAAGCCAGGCACCAGTAATTGCAGGCCACACAGACCACATATCCTGATGTGGCTGGCATGTGCCACAGGAACAGGACACCAAACCTCTCTAGTGTTTACTGGACCCCCTTACCCACATCCTCAGGACATGCACCTGTTGCACACCCCAGGCTGGGGGGGAGGGCAAGGGACTTCCTTGAGGACCCACTACAAGGACCACAGAAAAACTCAAGACAGTCCCAGAGGCCTTGCCACAGACTGGAACTTGTGGTCCACGCAGGGAGTCTATGGCTCTTCAGTGTATACCAACCTGTATTGCCATCCTGGGCTTGGGAAAAGAGAGCCCAGTGCAATCAATGCCAAAGGACAAATAAAAGGCCAAACTTCAGAAAACAAAGGAACAAATGGGAAGAGGGGGTGTCCCCCTGGGGTAGGGGAAAGGAGAGAGAATAAGCATTTTTAAAAAATAAGAATATTTGTTTCTCTAGAAGGAGAAAGGAAAGAAATAACAGGGAACACTAGCCAGCACAGCCTCCTGCAAGAACCAAGAGTGCACATCGGCCTGGGTGTGTGCTTGCCTCCACTCCCGCCCACCCACAGATCCTGGGGCAAACAAATTCTTGGCTGAGCAGGTATGTGTGGGAGGCCTGATTTATTTTCCAACTATTAAAGCGTTGCCCAGAACTACTTAATCAGAAATGTTCAAGGTCAGACATTCAAATATGGTGTTCTAGCCTTACAAAATAAATAACTCTGGGGTTGGTGGGACAAGAGGGAGGAGAGTATGAAGAGGGGGGAGAGGAATTAAGCATCTTTTTTTTTTTTTAAGTCTAGCTTCTTACCCACTCTTACTTTGTATCTACTACATATTCTCAGAAAAACTGACAAACTGGAAAAACACCAATAGCTAATTGTAATCCAATTAGCTATTACTCTATGGCAGCCACAATTCTAAATACTCTATATTAACTTGTTTGTCCCTCAGTAATCCTTTGAAGTAGGTATTATTCTATGAAATCATCTCTATTTACAGATGCACAGAGAGGTTAAGTGATTGCTCACTGACCAACAGCACCTGACAGCCCCTATCTGCACTATGGTGCACCCCCTTCTCTGTGCTCAGAACAGCAAAATGCAGTAAGAGCTCTTTTCTGTCACAGTGTATCTAACTGACTTTTCCTGGGGAGTTTTCTTTAAGCCACTTTCCTGGGGAGAATATTATCAGAGCCAGTCCCCACCACAAAGTACAGATAGGCCAGTACCAACCCTGCTGCTAAAGAAGCCATAGAAGCTGGAAAATTCCCAAGGCTCAAACCACAATTCCCCTCACACACTGCCTGATTGGAGAGGCAGTTCTAGGAAAAGCTTTGATCCCTCTTAAAACGTAAGCTCTGGGAGGTATACATTTAATACAGTTATCAGTTTGTAGGGAAAGTTACACTGTTATCTTTTTAAAATACAGTTTAATGATAAGAACGGTAGGTGGTTTCCAGGTACTTGATTCACCTGCCCAGTTCTGACTTGTTCCCTGCGGGGTGCCTAGAACTCTCCAGGACCTGGCTCGTACCCAGGTGCTCAGTATACCAGCGTGGGTGAACACATGAGGGATGAGTGCCTATAGTCCTTACAGAGGCCAGGCTTAGGGTAAATTTATGATGCATGTAAGTATTAAAGGGGCAGCCAAGTTAGGAAAACTATTGCTGGAAAGGCCTAAATCTGAGCAAGTTAAATCGCTGTCTGCTGGGAGTAACTTTGGAAATAATAATAAAATAAAAATAAAATAAAATAAAAACCCCTCAGGCATGAGTTAAATATTTGAGAATGGTCCCTTTTAGAGATGATTAATGAAGTACATTTTAAAATGCATATAGAGCTAATTTATTAATGAAGAAGGTAATCTGCTTAAGAGTTATCTACATTATTTTTCCCTAAAAGTATACGCTCTCAAAAGGTAAAATGGCCTAGAACAGTGGTCATCAAACTGTGACTTGCGAGCCACATGCGGCTCTTTGGCCCCTTGAGTGTGGCTCTTCCATAAAATACCAAGTGCAGGCGCACACGTATATTGTGATTGAAACTTTGTGGCCCATGCACAGAAGTCGGTTTTTGGCTCTCAAAAGAAATTTCAATCATTGTACTGTTGATATTTGGTTCTACTGACTAATGAGTTTGCCGACCACTGGCCTAGAACATCACTACTTCTTCCTAAGAGTCTCATATCCAAGTCCTGTATGTCCGCAGGACAGTCCCACATGTCTTCTCTTCCAGGAAATCCTCCGATTTTCTGTCCAAAAGAGGTCACTCCTCCATCTGTACTCAAAGGTAGTCTGTCCTTTCTTTGTGTGCATGAACTCACTTTCTGAGTTATCGTTTTCCCCTCATCTACACTACCTAGTTGTCCCCAAATGTATGTCTGTATTCCCCAGGAAACCAAACATTTTTCCTAACATAAATTAAGCATCCGGTCCATATTAGACTACTGTTTTTAAAAAGACTCAAATGGAAGTGCTCCAAGGATACCACCACCATCTGTTTCTAATGTTTAAAAATATTTTAGGTATTTTTAGAAACTGTAATTATTTTATAAATGACACCAAAATGGCATATGTGCAAACTTCCCACCTGCTGCAGATACTGTGTACCCGGGGCCAATGACTCGTCTGGGAGATCCAGGCAGTCCCACCCGGTGGACTCACTGTGCACCTCTTGTACGTCTTAAAAGTGCGATGCTGAAGGGAAGCGGCAGCCCCGCCTCAGCCTGGTGAAAAATGCTACTGTGCACAGTCTGCCCGCATGAAATTGGTCAAGCAAGCGCATGGACACAAGGCCACATCTGAGTGGGCTTCCACTGACTGCCAGGCGAGGCTCGGGGGCATCTGGATGGCCTTGCTTTCATCAGAGTAAAAAGTCCTTTGTGATAATATCCTACTTGAGAGAGGGTAAATATTTATTCTAAGAATTAGATATTTCCTGTATGACTCTAGATTTATGATAAGGAATGTGAGCAATTGTTTCCACAAGGTTAGTTACAGGGTTACCGTTTTGAAACAAATATTCCCTCCCTTAGACAGGCTGCACTGAGAAATATCCTGGGATTCTAAAGCAACTTATTTACTAGTAAAAACAAAACTAAAACTCTTGTTACGATTTCCAAGAAATTATCTCTATTGGGTTTTAAAACATTATGCATTTAAGGCAAAGGATATAATTTTATTAAACACAGACATTGATAATATGAATATTGCTATTAGAGTTACTATCAATACCTGATTTAAGATTTTTATATCTTTTAACTGTCTCATTGTTTTTATTCTTCAGTAAGCATTATAAATGTAAATTTCAAACATTTTATTCAAATAAAATGTTACTTTATCTGTTTTATATGGTAGAGTTCATTCAAAATTTCACTTGATGAAAGGATTTCCTGTCTCCCAAAAGTCTGTAAACCAGTCTCTAGTTTACAAATACCAGTGTATGGACCAGCTGCAATAGCCTCAGATAAGCTTTAGTAGCATGGATTTCTGGGCCCTTTTTTTAGTTATTCCTTTCTAATGGATAAATAAATAAATAAATAAATAAATAAAGGAAACCATTAATCTAATCAACAGATCACCATCTTCAGAGAATTCTTGGTCAAATGCTTTGATAAAATTAAGACAAAACCTGCCAACAACATACCCTTCATGTGTGAACTCTTCACAAAAGGAAACTCTAGTTTTGTGTTATTTGTCCTCTAGTGAACTCTTGTTGGACCTACCCCATATACTTTTCTAATAGTTCAGAAACAATCTACTGAACTGAAAATTTCACTCCAGAGAGCAACCACTTGGCTTCCAAAATCTCTTACTTTATTTAAAATTTGGACAAAGCTTGTTTTTCTCCTGTACTGAAGCCCTTTTAAGTCCTATGTGATTTTTCAAAGGGAGTCGGCATTGGGAGTCTTTGGAGAGAGTAATTTGCAAGCTCCTTCAGCAAACTGAAGAGTGTGAGAACCATTTTTTTTGCTACAATTCCAGAGGGATGGCTGCAGCTCTGCACACTTTTCAATTAAAAAAAAAATTTTTTTTTTCTTTTTTAAAAAGACTGGAAGTAAAACAGCAGTTGAGCAGAATCACAGGTTTTTGACATGGAAGGTGGAATGCAACTACGCGACACTAATTTTTCAGGTAAGGGAAAACGCACAGAAGAAACATCCTCAAGGTGGAACTGTCGTTGGCAATGTGAGAGCTCAGCAACCACATTCCCAGGGTTTAGTTGCAAAGCGTCAGCCAATCTGCGTTCATATTCAGATTCCTCCACTCACTAGCTGTAGCCTCTGAGCCAAACCCCATGAACCATGATTTTATGTAAAAATGGACTAATATCATCCAGGATGGTTATGTGAATTAAAATGAAGATACTTAATGGTCGTCCAGAATAGTATCTGACTCCAAGTAAGCATGCAACCAACGTTAGCAGTAGTTGCAAATAGCTTTGTTTTTGTTTTTTTGCTGGGGTTTTAGAACAAGAGAGAATTCACTGGGTCTGGGGTGGACTAAACTACAGAACACTGAGTGTTAATGGTGGAGACCAAAGGAATGAAGGTTCTGGAAGACCTCAGAGTTATGGGTGTGAAGGTTGTGGCCTTGGAAATGGGAGTTACTCAACCTCTGGGGCTGATTTCCCCAACACTGAGCAGCGAAGGGGTTGCTGTCCCATGAAGGGCAAAGCCCTGACCATCACACAGCTGCTGGAGCTGGGATTCCGATGAAGGTGGCTGGCAGGCTTCTCCTGGGGATGCTGGTGAACACATGGGCTCAGGGAATTCTGCTAAGACCCCTGGGAGAGCCGGCCATCGTGGGGCAGAGCTGCTGACAGAGCCTCCCTCGGGCCACCACAGGGACAACCGTGAGGGGTGAGACTGGGAGTCCCTCTTTCCTTCAGGGGGGTGAGGATTGCCAACAATGACAAAGAGTAAAGTTCCCACCCCCTGAGGAGTAGGAATCTTCACCAGATTTCATTTGATTTAGAAAAGTGATTTAGATTAGGTTCAGCCTCAGGTTACACAGCTTAGATTCAAATCCAAGTTGGTCTGATCCCAAAGCCCTTATTCCTGTTACTCACACTGCCCCTGTTCAAAACCTGCATTCCACGGGCTCCATCTTCTTAAGTGGAGATTGGTACCTAATTTTCCAATCAAAAATACTAATATTGTCTACCTGAAAACAATTCTTTTTTGGTAGGGCTATCCAAATGGCCTAGATCTATGGGGCTGTGTTTGCCATGCTTCCCTCTGCAAACAGGAAGACTGGAAGAAAGAACATACTGTGAAACAAGACAGATTTCTAGAGATATGTTTAAACCCAAAATGAGAAACAGAGACCTGGAGAAATGAATGCACCAGTCAAGTTAGACAGTGTCCCTGGTTCGGATCAAGTCCTGGGGTGGCGCAGGCAGCCAGTCAGTTATGTTGGTAGAGATACCCTGCTCCCAACGAGGCAAACAGCTGGAAGAACAGAGTGTCTGGTCTTCTGTATGCCATGGAGTAATGATGTAAACCAAATAACTTTTTCATTTTCAAGTTAGTAATATACTGTTAGTGAATTCAAGAAGTTTTATTAAAAGATGAGACATAGTTGCTGCGAGGTAGTCTTACTTACTTGCAGCAACTGAAGAAGACAAGGACTCATCTCTAAACCCTTTTTCCCCACAGGGAGGCTCAGTCATTGCTGATACACACTCTTTGGTTCATCACATGCTGATTTCTTCTTTGCAGCTGGCTACACTTTCAGGCTGGGTTCCTGTCAATCTTATTCTGTTTGCAGCTGGTCTCCAAATTATTGTGCTACTTGCTACATTTTAACATTTATTAAGAACAGCATTTATAAGAATGGCCCAGACCTTGAGACCCTTGTCCTATCTTACAGAACCACTAGCAAAGGCCAGATTTATACAAATGACTTTACGCCATATACCAAATGAAATCATTTAAATTAACATATCTACTAATTGTGAAATACATGGCTTGAGCGTATGTGAAAGGATGCCAAAAGGATTTCTGTCTGTCCTGCTGATGGTCAATGACAAAAGTAAAAATCCATGTACCAAGGTGTGTGGGAATTAAGCGTTTACCTCAGAGGCTTAGCTGGGAGGGAGAATATGGGAGGGTTAGGTTTCCCAGAGCTTGGTTGGAGACCAGCATCATCGCACCACTGGAGCTTGTCAGAAGTGAGAGCCCTAGGCGCCATCCCAGAGCTACTGAATCAGAACCTGCAAGTTAGTAAGATCCCCAAGACCTGCATGCACATTACAGTTTGGGAAGTACTGCACTTAAGTACTTAAGTACAATCAGAAGGCTACGCTTAAGTACAGTATTTGGTTCTGTAACTGTAATCATCTATCAGATCTTTCTCATAAAATTAAGATGTTTCTTAAATATTTCAAGAGAAAGGCTATTATGATCCTTGAAAATGACCTGATATTCATCAATCTATAAAAGCCTGACTCCACAGGCATGTATCATGTCAAATGTTTTTCTTGATGACGCTTTGTTTTCATTTTTGTTTCTAATTGTCCTCAAATGATAGCAACTCCTATGAAAATCTCCTAAACTGAAAAAAAAATTTTTTTAATTCCTTTTTACTGCCTAGCATCCTTTCTCCTTCTGTAGCAATTCATTAGTAGTGTGCTAATTCTTAAATACTAATGCCCAGTGCACAAAATTCATGCACATTAAAAGGGAATTAATTAAAAGAAATATTTTAATATTGCAATTTGCCCTTTCTCTATAATAGAAGTGTCAGAGATAAAAGAAAATTAGTAAAATGCATAAGAAGAAAGAACAGAAAAAGGGGTGTGTGGTTTGTAGTATTCCTTAGAACATTTTACTATATTATTTCCCAGCCTGGTTTTATAACAAGTATTAACTAAACCCTCTTCCAGTCATGAACAATCTTTCATTAGGTGGTATATGCTCTCTATCAGCCCAAACCACTATAATACCAGTGCAAATCACTATCATACTAGCCCCAAATCATTATTATACTAGCCCAAACCTCTGTCATACCAGCCCAAACCACTGTCATACCAGCTCAAATCACTGTCATACCAGTTTTTTCCCCAAAACTAAATACAAACGTATTTTAATCTATTTATTTGTACATCAAGTGGCATTTTCTTTGGAAAACAGCTTTGTGTGACAATAAGCCATCAGATCCACTTCTACAGGAAAACAGTGCTCCTCTGATAAATGTGTTAGCAGACAAAATGAGCCAGATATAGAAACCTTGAGTGATGAAACCATTTCCTCCTTTCCTGGTTCTTCTTTTGAAAAGACAACCTGTCACAGTGAGACTTTTTAAATAACAGCACCCATTCTGTGACAAATATTTGCCACTGGTGGGAGCAGAAGGAATAAAAAGGCAATGAAAGCAGAAAAGAGAAACAGACGCCACCTGCTGACAAAAGGGAGAAAGAAAAAATCTGAGAGCACCACTTTCTATGTGTTTACAGAAACGCTGTAATTCAGCTTTTCATTCATCATGAAATAGTCTTACTATGAAAATGTATAATAAATTTTTAACTTTTGCATATTTTGTGTCCTGAAAATTACAATTACTTCTAAATCAAGTAATAAAGAACACTGTTCTCAAAGTGTGGACTATTTTAACCATTATAGTATTACACCGAATGAAAGCTAAATATCCCAGTGATATCTTTCAGCTGAGCCAGGCAGAGCCCGCTAAGGGATGATTTCTTTGGCTAGAAGCAGTCACCTAAGGTTTGAACAAATCTGGGACAGGAGAGGACGACAGAATACTTTAAAAGATGATGATTCTTTATAATCCAAATTTTGCTACTTTTTAATTTTTATTTCCAAAAATCTGTGCCTCTAATTAGTTTGATCTTTATTATCCACTTACAGGATATTGGCCATTACTCACTACTGATTACAAGCTAGCCAAGCTTTATCGTCACTCATTTCATATTACAAAAAAGGCATGAAATCTTATGAGCTTACACTGTTTGTATGTGGAGTACCTAAAGGGCACATCCTCCAGTGCACATCACTTGTTTCAGAGCTGGAGAGGGTGCCCGGAAGTTCTTCCTTCACACTACCTGAGGCTTGCTAGTTTACCACACTGATACTCTCAGACATTTAACCTACAAAAACACATTGTTTTCATTGTTTTATTTTGTCTGTACACTATTTGATTGCCTTGTATTAAATAGATTTAAGGTTTGTATTTTGTTACCTAATTCTGATGTTTTGTTTATAATTCTGGTCTTAAACTCTTGGTATGGGATAGCTGCAAAAGAGCTTTAAAAAAGTGGATGAAGAGCTGTAGAGGACATAATGCCTTCTTAGGTCACACTACCAAGAATATGCCACTTCTTGAAGCAACGAGGTCGCATTTCTAAGTGAATCTGGTGCTGGGTTAGTACAAATGGATATCAGGTTGAAAGCTCAGGATCACTAAAATTTTTCCCACTGGAATTATTTAATAATTGATGACTTTTAAGAACTTGTCCTAACAAAGGTTTTTCAGGAATAAATGATCCATATAATGCTGGGGCCCATTTATAAAATACCTTGGAAATTTTTTTCAAATGTAGATAGAACCTAATATATTTCCACAGAAGAAAAATACACTCAGGGCGCTTGGTGATCTATGCCATTGCCACATTGCAGGAAAGTAGGTCTAAATGTACCTGAGCCATTGAATTGTTCTAATGGAGGGTGTCTGAAAGGTTAAAGGGCATGGTTCCAGTCACATACATTTACAGAAAAGATCCTTCTTTATGAGAGGACAAAAATGTGACATAGTGCACTGAACTAGCCATCAGAAAAACCTGATTCTTAGTCCTAGTCCCAGCACTGGCAACCTAGATTTTCACCCCTGCCTCTCAGCTTCATTCTCCACAAAAGGAGAAGCCTGAGATTCTTCCAAAGTTCGTCCAGCCCTGACTTTCTACCAACCCCACTTGCCATTAAATACACATACACACACTCCGCCTATTAACAGAGAATAGAATTTAGACAGTGTCATCTCTAAAGACAATGTAAGATTATAGGCTTCAAAAAGAAGAAAATGGTCTCGGCTCAAACCACTATTCTGAATTTAGTGTTTATCAATCCCATGATGTGTCCAAATTTTTGTATTTACTTCTGCACCCATGAAAGTTAAATGGTGCTGTCTTCCTGAACTTGTCTCTTTATATAAGTGTTCCAAAGTTTCTCTAGACATATACCTGAAAGTGGAGAGGTTGGATATAGGGTTTGCTCAGATTAAACCTTACTATACAACCTCATTCCTACATCACTTGCCCAGAACAGCTTCTTGTGTTGGAATCTACTCTTAATTCCAATTCCTGCTGGTTTCTAATCCACTTCTAGCTTTGCCCTTGACACTCAGCCCAGCTTTTATCACAGAGCTTTGCCTCCTCCTGTGATTCAAGTTCCTTAGGTGCCAGGACTGACCGGCAGACCCTGGACTGTCATCTGCTGCACTTATGGTTTAATTTAAACTTATTCTCAGAATTTCAATAGACATTGATTGCTACTATCTCTATTTCCCTGAGACAAATCTTTTTCCTTTGCTTGTCTAGATTATTTATTTATTTATTTGATAAATCTTTATTGTTCAGATTATTACAATTGTTTCTCTTTTTTCCCCCCCATAGCTCTGCTCCACCCGGTTCCCACCCCACCCTCTGCCTTTATCCCACTCCCCCACTGTCCTCATCCATAGGTGTATGATTTTTGTCCAGTCTCTTCCTGCACCCTCCACAACCCTTTCCTCCCGAGAATTGTCAGTCCACTCCCTTTCTATGTCCTTGATTCTATTCTGTTCATCAGATTTTTAATTCACTTGATTTTTAGATTCACTTGTTGATAGATATGTATTTGTTGTCCATAATTATCTTTACCTTTTTCTTCTTTCTCTTCTTAAAGAAAACCTTTCAGCATTTCATACAATACTGTTTTGGCGGTGATGAACTCCTTTAGCTTTTTCTTATCTGTGAAGATCTTTATCTAATCTTCAATTCTGAATGTTAGCTTTACTATGTAATCTTGGTTGTAGGTTCTTGCTATTCCTCATTTTGAGTATTTCTTGCCACTCCTGTCTGGACTGCATAGTTTCTGTTGAGAAATCAGCTGACAATCATATGGGTGCTCTCTTGTAAGTAACTAACTGTTTTTCTCTTGCTGCTTTTAATATTCTCTCTTCATCTTCCACTCTTGGCATTTTAATTATGATGTGTCTTGATGTGGTCCTCTTTGGATTCCTTTTGTTTAGAGTTCTGTGTGCTTCCTGACTTGTAAGTCTATTTCGTTCACCAGGTGGGGGTAGTTTTCTGTCATTATTTCTTCAAATAGGTTTTCAGTATCTTGCTCTCTCTCTCTTCTTCTGGCACCCTCACAATTCTGATATTGGTACGCTTGAAGCTGTCCCAGAGGCTCCTTACATTATCTTCATATTTTTGGGTTCTTTTTTCTTTTTGCTTTTCCAGCTGGTTGTTTTTTGTTTCTTTGTATTTCAAATCTTTGATTTGATTCTTGCAATCCTCTAGTCTGCTGTTGGATCTCTCTATATTATTTATTTCTGTCAATGTATGCTTAATTTCTAGCTGGTCCTTTTTCATATGCTCGAAGATCTCATTAAATTTATCAGCCTTTTCTAGAAAATTCTTGAAAAACTTTATAATTGTGGTTTTGAATTCTGTATCCAGTATATGTATTTGTTGTTCATAATTATCTTTACCTTTTTCTTCTTCTTCCTCTTCTTAAAGAATACCTTCCAGCATTTCATATAATACTGGTTTGGTGGTGATGAGCTCTTTTAGTTTTTTCTTATCTGTGAAGCTCTTTATTTGACCTTCAATTCTAAATGATAGCTTTGCTAGATAGAGTAATCTTGGTTGTAGATTCTTACTATTCATCACTTCGAATATTTCTTGCCACTCCCATCTGGCCTACATAGTTTCTATTGAGAAATCAGCTGACAATCGTAGGGTGCTCCCTTGTAGGTAACTGTTTGCTTTCCAGTTGTTTGCTTTTCTCATTTCTTTCATTTGTGACCTGTTTCTTTGTCTCCACATTTTGGCTGCTTCCCTGAGCTGATAAGAGTGGATTTGTGTGCTAGGTATCCTATGGGGCCCAGTGGCTCAGCCTCCCCAGTTACCTGAGATGGACACTCTTGGTGCACCCCTTTGTGGGCTGTGTGCACAGTCTTATTATATTTAAGCCTTGATTATTGTTGGTATTACTGGGATGAATTGACCTTCAGGCCAACTGGCTGTGAGGATCAGCTGTGTCTACAATGAGAGAACTTCTGTGCTGGAGACACCCTTAAGAGACAAGACTTGCTTCAGTGGGGCATTGGTGCTCACTGAGTCTGGCCTTTGAGTGTGTCCCTTATGGATCTGAGGAATTGTAATCTGGATGGTCCCACTCTGACCCTTGAATACACTGGCTCTTGGATCTTCAAGGAGGTGCTAATTTAGCCTCTACCTGAGGCCACCCAACAGGAGCTATAGAGAGATCTGCAGATTCCTCTTTTTTGTTTGGGTTTTGAAAGTGCCCAAATGAGGCCCAGCTGTGAAACAATGCAAGCTGCTGCAGGGCCTTGGACCTTCTTTTGGATGTTCTGGGTCTCACTGGCTCAACTGCAGTTAGGTAAGTTTAGAATTCAAAGGACCAGGCCATTCATATGCAAAAGCCTCTGAGCTCAGCTTGGATGGGCAGAGTCTCAGAGCGGAGCAAACAACAATGGCTTCCTGTCAGCCCTACCCTAAGAGGCCCCTGGGTCTCAGTGTTTCATGGTAATCATTGCAAGCACCTGTGAGAGAAAGCCATCCTCGAGTTTTGCCCACTGCCAGACAGTCCAGTTTCTCCCCGTTATGAGTCTGGGTCCCCAGAGTCTCACCCAAAACTGGAGTTCAGAGCAGTCGGGAACTTTTGTCTCCCTCCTGATTGAGAAAGCCAGCTGTGTACTCAGTTGCCAGCCCTCTCTGTGCATGTGCCTCAGTACCTCTGCCTTCTGCAACTCCTGTGAGTCTTAGTGTGTTTTTCTCTTTCCTTCTAGTTATAGAATTTCCACTCAGCCAGCCTTCCTGTGGTTCTGGATGATGTCTGTTTTAACTTTTATAGTTGTAGTTTTGAAACTGTTGTGTGAGCAGCAGTTTAGGTGTTTACCTATGCCACCATCTTGGTTTCTCTCCAAATATATATATTAACTCTTTATAGGAGATGAGAGGCTGCTACAGAAACTAAAGACTCTGGAAATTTGCCACAGTTTGGCATTCTAGAAATTTTCCTGACGTGTTCAATAAAAATTGGGCAATACTACAAGCTTATATTTGCCCTTCTTTTTCCTGACTGTCAGGAAGAAAACATAGTATCCTGACATTTTTAGATCAAATGTCCAGTTTTTATCTTGAATGTAGCACCACCAACAGGGACACTAAGAAAAGGCCTTGGTTATAACACATAAGTAGTGTTGCTTTATTATAAAGCTATATCATTTTATTAAAACATAAGGAAAGTACTCAAGATATTAACTGCACAAATATTTATGACAGATGATATTCTGCCACTTAATAAATGAAACAGAAAAAGAACCTCTCACAATAAAAGGACCCAATTTCCTACAGCATCAATGAACAAGGAAGTTCATTGGTGGTCTTACTTCACCACCAAAGAAAGAAAATCTAAATTAAAATAATTTGGACTTTAATGGTGTGTTGTAAAACGTGCCCAGAATCATTCTTTGGGTCTTGGGTCTTGTAAAACATGCCCAGAATCATTCTTTCCGAATCCTTAACTCCATTATAAACAAAAACAAACAAACAAACAAACAAAAACAGCAACAACACACAGACAAAGGTTACCTCTGACAGCCAATAAGCACTTCTGGATGGGCCCAAGGCAGTGCCACCCTATATAGTAAGGCAAGACTTAAAATATGGTCTGTTGACTTGCTAACTTATTCACTGCTTAGGGACCACCTGGAAGTAACTCACTTTCTGCATTTCCTTACGAAGAGCTTATTTTAAATCATTGTTAGCCACACAAATAACATGACTTTTCAGAACATTCCTGACCTGGCTCTTGGCTTCCTGGGCAGCACTCCCTGTACTGGGCACCATCAATGTACTCCTCTTTAAGCACAGTTTGCCTCTCCCAAACCTTCGCAGAAATAAATTATCAACTGTTTTCTTTCCTGTCCTAACCCCATCTAAAGATTATCACAAAGAATCTTGAACGTAAGGAACAAACTCAATTAATTTCTATTAAGAACCGACTAGAGGCACACTAACTAAGAGACTGGTCCTGGCATTTGGGCTTATTAGCTGTGTGGCCTTTGGCAAGTGACTTGACCTTTCTAAATCTCAATTTCTTCAACCAGCAAATGAGGAGGCAGGATTAACTGACCTCAAAGGGCCTTTCCAGCATGGACGTTTTAGTTCTATGAGATGTATACAAGCAGAGAGGCATAGGACACCAAGAAAGTCCCACATTAACAATGAGATTCAAAGCCTGAATTTTCTTAGGAACTCAACCTACTCAGAGAGTAACTTCCAAGACCATTTCATCATTATCTGCTTATACAAAGAATTTAAACTTCCACAAAAGGTTAAATTTTAACAGAATTTCCATCTTTAAGTTAAGTTTGAGGACCTGTACTAAAGTTAAACAAGTTTCTTAATATTTGAGACTTAAAAGGCTAAGTGTGCACTGTAAGTTTCCAGAAAAGATTAGAACTCAGCACTTCCCCAAACTTATTTGCCATAGAAGCCTTTTTATACATACAGCAAAATCCTACAGACCGTGTTCCCAGGGATGCACTCAAACAATTAAGTGTCCACATGAAGATGACAAAAATGAATGAACTGGAAGCACCACCCAGGGCACCAACAGGAACCCCATGGGCCATAGGTCAACATCCCCCTATCTACTGTAGGTTCTGCTGCCAAGTAGTGGTTCCCACTGGACCTAGTTTGCCAGCCTCCCCAGCCCTGCTGGGCCCCACCTTCCCCCAGGCAGCAGCTGCCAGCCTGCCTGCCCCCCAGGCCCAGAGCAGCAGGGCACACAGCCACCTCAGGTTCCATGTCTAAATTCTGTAAAAATGCTGGCTGCAGAGGCTGCCCTCCAGTGACAAATCATCCTCATTTCTACATTATCACATAATGAATATGGGGAATGTTCTAAACCAGTTGCATAAGAATTCTAAAAAAAGAAAATACCAAATTTTCTCCATTGTAGATGCAACGGAAGAAAATGAATGACAAAACCTCTCCTTGAACTATCCTTTTCTTCACAGAAATGTCCCACTTAGGAAATGACACACAAATTCTGGAAATTAGAGGAACAACACAGGTTTCTTCGAAATAAAATTTTAAAAAAAGGGTTTTCTGGTAAGTATTATTGACTGAAAAGCAGTTAACATGTTTGTCACTTTCAAAAAGCCACAAATGAATTTCTCTGAAAAACCCAACGTCTTTTTTAAAAATCCACAAAATTGGGACTCTGCCAAAGCATGAATGTTACAAAACCATGTGGCATATGCCCTTCTTTACGTTTCGTGTAACTGACTAAAGCGAGAATTGAGCTTTGGGCCATGTGCAGTCAGAAAGATCAGACATGAGGTTGCAATGCTGGCTCTGTTGGGTGTATATATTTGGGCGAGTTAACATTTAACTTGTATTTAACATGAGTCTCCTAATTCATTAAATTAGAACAAGAACACCTGGCTCACAGGATGGTGAGAGTTTGAAATAAGATGAAATTGAATTTGCCTAGCAGATTAGGGGCCTGCATTAGGTAGAACTAGGTTTGGCTAGTTCTAGAGTGACAGGAACCCCGAAGTATCAGTGGCTTCAACAGGAGAAGTTTCTTTCTTTCTCCAGGAAGGTGAGTGTCACTTTCATCTATTTTGTTGCTCTACCATGAGTGACCTCAACTTCATGGTCCAAGAGGGTGGCATCTACATTCCATGGAGCAAAATGGGAAAAGAGCAGCCACACCAGAATTTAAGGCTGTCATCCATTCCGAATGTCTGGGCTCCTATGTTGCAAAATTACCCTTGCCTGGATGGTATGGCTCAATGGTTGAGCATCGACCTATGAACCAGAAGGTCAGAGTTTGATTCCCAGTCAGGGCCATGCCTGGATTGCAGGTTCGATCCCCATTAGGGGGCATGCAGGAGGCAACCAATCGATGATTCTTTCCTTCCCCTCTCTCTTAAATCAATAAAAACTTTAAAAAAAATTATCCTTGCCTTTGCAGAATGCTGCCTTAAATAAAAACGATTTCTTTTGTAATATACACAGTTTAGGACATAGTTTACTCCCCTTCATTTTCTTTCCTGGAAAAGTACAGATCCTAGCAACTTGCTTTAATAGGAAAAAAAAAAAACATTTTGTGGGATCATGGTTCTATTTTCAAACACTAAGACATACTTTTCTTTTCCTGCACAGGCGCTCCATTTTTGAGATTGTGGTCTCCTGGAAGCCAAATACAAAGACTTGATGGTGGCCGAGACCGGTTTGGCTCAGTGGATAGAGCATCGGCTTACGGACTGAAAGGTCCCAGGTTCGATTCCGGTTGGGGGCATGTACCTTGCTTGCGGGCACATCTCCACTGTAGGGAATGCAGGAGGCGCCTGATTGATGTCTCTCTCTCATCTATGTTTCTGACTTTCTATCTCTCTCCCTTCCTCTCTGTAAAAAAATCAATAAAATATATTAAAAAAAAAAAAAAAGACTTGATGGTGGAAGAAAGCAGCTCTGTCTGGCCAGCCCAGTGCCCACACGGCTGGACTTCCCCACCTCTTGGTCACTGTTAGGCAAGGATGAAGAGGAGAAGGGACAGTGTGGACTATGATATCCATACTCAGTGCCCATGTGACTTATATGTGGGCAGTATGTGCTGAATAGGCTGTGGTGCATCGCTATTCAAATTAAGCTCCATTAGCCCTGGCTGGCTTGGCTCAGTGGATAGAGCGTCAGCCTGCAGACTGAAGAGTCCTGGGTTCGATTCCAGTCGGGGGCACATGCCTGGGTTGTGGGCTTGATCCCCAGTGGGGGACATGTAGGAGGCAGCCGATCAATGTCTCTCTCTCTCTCTCTCTCTCTCTCTCTCTCTTCCTCTCTGAAATCAATAAAAATGTTTTTTAAAAAATTAAGCTCAATTAACACAAGTGTTCATCTTTTTGAAAGATGAACTGAAGCAGGGTGCCCCAGATCTAGAACAATTTCTTTTTAACCTCATCTTTCTGGACTAATTATCTCCTAGAGCAGGGGGTAGGGAACATTTTATCTGCCAAGGGCTATTTATAACATCATTTGCAGGCCATACAAAATTATCACCTTAAAAATTAGCCTGCTATATTTGCTCAAACATATAACTAACTCAACCCTCATGCCTTGGCGGGGCCAGACCCCATGATTCCGTGGGCCTTATATGGCCCATTGGCCAGATGTCCCCCATCCCTGTCCTGCAGTGTTAATCGGCATTTCCTGAGCTATGTTAAGTTTGCATGGGAAAAAAAAATAAATCAGTACTAGGAATATTTTTCTCCTAAATGTATTAAAATATACATATAAAATGGTTTTAAATAGTTTTAATGGCTGCAAAATAACAAGCCCATAAGAAATGGTGTGCTTACCTCAGTCCTGGCGTACCAGGAGGCCTGCTGAGGATTCATCTGATGGTCACATGAAACCTGTGCCAGCCCTAGGCTCTTCTTCAACTGGACAATTAATTATTTCTGTCCCAAGCGACCTTTACCTTCTAAACAAGCCATTCTGTATCCTGTGTATGTTTTAAGGATGTGTTTTATTTTTCCCTTCATTATTTTAATGATTGATTTTTTACTAAATAATACAAGCACATAGTTACAAGGTACATAAAGAAAAGGCTTTTCAGTGAAAAACTCATTCTGTGTTCTACCCATATCTCCCTCTCACACTATTCCCTTTCATACACAACGAGTCCTACTGTTTCTTGGAAATTCGTGCAGATTGTGTACTAACATAAATACATGCTGTTTTGCACAAAAAGATGCATTTCCAATATTCTATTAGTTTGTCATTTTAAGTTTTGGTCAGCACTCACTGTAACTTTCATTACTGAACACTTCCTATTCCACATGGAACAGTAACATCTGCCATTATAGATAGATACTGTTTGACAGTACATGTGCATCATCAATTATCACTTCAAGTAACATTCTATCCTTGAAAAGCTATCAAGCCATTTTTCTTTCCCGAGATTAACTCACTGTGGAACATTAAACCTCAACATACCACATGCATCTTCCAAGGGAAGGATCAGAATCTGGAGTGGGGAGGGCATGAATGAGCAGCTCTCCACCCATTCCCAGGAATTAGGGCACGTGCTCCTACGTGCTCCCACCCCTCACCTCACCTGTGGAAAATGCCCTGCATTTAGTGAGAATGTGTTTGAAGACAGCTCTCAGTGCAGTGCTATTCGAGGGAAACCTCTACAAATGACAATGCTCACAGCCACGCTGCCCCACAGCACATCTGCCTCCCACATGTGGCTAATGAGCACCCAACTTTGGCCAGTATAACTGAGGAACTGAGTTTTTAATTTAACTTAATCTTAATTTAAATAACCACATGTGCCTAGTGGCTACTAGTGCTGGTCTACTGAATGATGGGTAGATAGAAAAAACATTAAAAGCCCTGTTATACAATATAAAAACAATAAAAATATGTGTCTGAATATGTATGGTAAGCATAGTAAATTAAGCTCAAGATCTCTGAATCTTCTTTCTTAACATACCCAAAAATGAGTGGACTATTTCCAAAAATAATTTCCTTAAAGTTGGAACAAGCATTGAAGATATGTTGCAATTACCTATAAAATCTAGAATTAAAATAGTTTTAACTTACTACACTTCTGTTTGATTAGGCACTCTACTTAAAATTTTTCCTGGCATGATGTTGCCTACGGATCACACTAAATTAGCAGTTACTCTGTTAGATTGAAAAAAAAAAAAAAACGTGGAAGAGAATATACAATATTATGGCAACTGCGCATACATGTGTGCACATGCACATGTATGTTTGGATATGAAGAGGATCCATCTAAAACAGTGCTGTGCAACAGCATGTGCTGCAATGATGGACATGCTCTGGATCTATACTGTCCAGCAGGATAGCAACTAGTCACAGACAGCTACTGCGCCTTGAAAGGGCTCATCTGATTGCGGCACTGAGTCCAATGTAATTTCAATTAGTTCAAATTTAAATCACCACACGCAGCAAGTGGCTATTGTATTAGGACAGATCTAGAAGAAGAAATCTCAAATTTTTAAAACAGCTACTTCAGAGGGATTACAATTAGAGGAAAGAAGGTCATTTTTTACTGTTTTGCTGTTTTGCACATAAAGATGCAAAACACCTTAAAAATTAGCCACCATATTGCTTCGATTTAATGATTTAGTTTTGTATAATGGGCATGAATCACTCACTAAACAAATAAATAAAAAGCAAAGTTGTGCCCTGGCTGGTTTGGCTCAGTGGATAGAGCATCGGCCAACAGACTGAAGGATCCTGGGTTTGATTTCAGTTAAGGGCTCATACCTAGATTGTGGGCTCAGTTCCCAGTAGGGAGTGTGCAGAAGGCAGCCGATCAATGATTCTCTCTCATCATTGATGCTTCTATCTCTCCCCCTCTCCCTTCCTCTCTGAAATCAATAAAAATATATGTATTTTTAAAAGCTGTTATAGTCAACCAGATTGCTTTAACCAATTACCATAGACATAGATGGAATGATGCAAACAACAGAAATGCATTCCTTACAGTTCCGGAGCTGTATATCCAAGATCAAGGCACCAGCATGTCGAGTTCTGGTGAGGGCTCCCTTCCTGCCTTGCAGACAGCTGTCTTCTCAATTGTGTCCTCACATGGCGGAGGGGGGCAAGTTCCATTCCTCTTTCTCCTCTTTCATAGAACTAATCTCATCACGAGTACCCCGCCCTCATGGCCTCATCTAAACCTAATTATTTCTCAAAGGCTCCAAAACGCCTGTAAGCTAGCATCCCCAAAACAGGCCTCCTTGGTCCTAGGCAGCCTGCATGTTCACTCATAATCAAAGTTTCTTTCTTGTACCCCATAAAAAGGTTCAAGGGTTTGCCAGAGTCAGGAGGAGGGGGAATAGGGAATGACTACTTATTGGATGCAGAGTTTTCTGTTTGGGTGATAAAAATGTTTTGGAACTAGATAGAGGTGTAGTTGCACATGATTAATGCATTAAATGCCACTGAATTGTTCCCTTGAAAATGGCTAATTTTAAGTTATATGAATTTTACTCGAGGTTCGATTCCCAATCAGAGCACATACCCAGGTTGTGGGCTTGATGACAAGTGGGAGGTATGCAGGAAGCAGCTGATCGATGATGTCTCTCTCGCATCAATGTTTCTATCTCTCTATCCCTCTCCCTAAAATCAATAAACACGTATTTTTTAAAATCTCCCAAAAAATATTTTTTAAAAAGGTAGGAAGAGGGGGCAATGTTCCAATACTCAAACACAGTACAATGGCCCAGCAACTCAACCCCAACTCCCGTGGGATCCTATCTTCCTGTTCTTTTCAATCCACCTAGTTCCCTTTCCCTAACAAAGTCATCTTTGTCCGTGCTGAGTGACACTGTAAAACCTGTTGCTCTTCAATTGTTCTCTGTCATTATTTTGACATCTTGATCTGTGGTTTCCTACCCTAGTCCCTAAGTAGCTCTCCCTGGACATTCTACTGGACTACAGCACTGTGGGAACTGCCACATTCCCTGTCCCCAGTGGTGAGAAAATTCCTCAGGAAACTGAATGCATCCTTGATGGCTCTGGCTTCACCCAGCCACTGTGGTTGATGGTATTGGAACAACCAGTGCAATCATTATGAGTGCAGTCATAATGATAAACCAACTGACTAAACTGACAATGGGTTGGACTAAATTAGCTGACGTTTCTAATGTATTATACCATCATACAGGAGCCCTTATTGGGAATACTGATAGTATTTTTACCTCTTAAGGTGAAAGTTCACCTACAATCTAAGCTGCTTTCTTGTACCCCATATAAAGGTTAAGATCCCTGCCAGGCTAGGAGGAGTGTGAGAATGAAAGTGACTGCTTAATGGATGCAGTTTTCTTTACAGATGATTAAAAACAGAGGGATGAAGGAAAACGGATTTCTTTATAATCCTCTTCCCATATCCCATCACATCTACTCCAGCAGTCCAGATCATGCTCTAGAACCATGTCTCCAAAACACATCTATATATATAAAAGGCTTATATGCTAAGTATCTGACCATCCGACCAGTCGCTATGACATGTACTGACCACTAGAGGGCAGACACTCAATGCAGGAGCTTTCTAGTTGCAGTGACTTTGTAGTGGTGGTTCTTGGGTGATACATCCCGAAAACAAAGAGGAGGGAGCCCTTGCAATTCCACCTTTGGCCGTGGGTTATGTTGTTGCTGGAGCACTGTCAGCCCAGAATCTGGACACTTACATTTGCATTACACATCCTATACGACAGCAACTTTGCAGAGTACCCTCTCACACTCTGGGACCCCTGGAGGGATGTCAGAGAGCCAGTTTCAGCCTGATCCCTGCATGCCAGTCTGACGGACCCTACCTGTGGGAGGGATCCCGCTCACTCTGAAGATACTGGGGAGGGACTGCGGGAGGTTGGCTCCAAGGGGTGCCTGGCCCATTTCACCCAGTCCCACCCCACCAGTCACCTTCTAATTAATTTTCTTTCAATGTGCATGAATTCATGCACTGGCTGACTAGTTTGACTATAAAATCAATTTTATGCAACACCTACCAACATCTTTCCCTACTGACACCACTCATCCTGCTCTTTCCCCATCTCAGGAAATGATACCTTCCTTCACCTAGTTGCTCAGTCTAAAAATCACAGTATTATCCTTGGCTCTTCTTTCTTTCATACTCCACAAATTATCTACTAGCAAACTGTACCAGTTCTACTGTCAAAGTCCCCAATCTAACCACTTCTTCCAATCCCTATTGCTACCAACCAACCAGGTCTCAGCCACCAACCCCTCCTCTCACCTAGACCACACAACGCTTCCACCTCAAATTAAAAATCCTGACACAACTTTCCCCTCCTCAGAAAGGCTCCCTATGCCCCAGGAATCACTTCTAAACTGGCCACCAGTTTAGGGCCTTACAGGGATCCTGTGGTACTCCCCCATATTCACTTCCAAATGCTCTCTCCTCCATTGCCCATCTGCTCTAGCAACAATGAGAGGGCTACAGAGCTGTTCCTCGGACATGCCAAGCACAGCCTCATCTCAGGGCCTCCAAATTGCAATTCCCTGTGTCTGGAACCTCTTCACTGCCCTCAGTGCTGTGGACTGATGTTTGTGCTCTCCCAGGATTTAGATATGAAAGCCCTAACACCCAAGGGGATGGATTTGGAGATGGAGCCTCCAGGGGTGATTAGGTCATGAGCATGGAGCCCTCATTATTGGGATTCATGCCTTTATCAAGAGATGTGAAACAGATAATCTCTCCCCTCCATGTGAGGACACAAGAGGGCGGCCACTTGAAACCTGGAAGAGGCACTCACCAAGGTCCAGCTCATACTGCCACCCCCATCTCAAACTCCAGCCTCCAGGACTGTGAGAAACAAATGTCAGTTGCTGTTAAGCCTCCCAGCCTATGGTATTTCTGTCCTAGCAGCACAAGCTGACTAAGACACTCGGGTCTTTGTTAAATGTCACCTGCTCAGAAAGACCTGAATACTTAGCCCTGTGGTTGGCAAACTGTGGCTCTCGAGCCACATGCAGCTCTTTGGCCCCTTGAGTGTGCCTTTTCCACAAAATACCATGGCCTGGGTGAGTCTATTTTGAAGAAGTGGTGTTAGAAGTTTAAGTTTAAAAAATTTGGCTCTCAAAAGAAATTTCAGTCGTTGTACTGTTGATATTTGGCCTGTTGACTAATGAGTTTGCCAACCACTGACTTAGTCAAAATAGCCACAAGCCCTTCCCTTCCCATTTTTCCCTATCCTTTTCCTCGGCTGCACTTCTCTTCACTGCGTTTCCTATCATCTGGCATCGGGTCACGTTTGCTGGGTGCCTCCCACTCCGAACAAATGCTCGAAATGGGCAGAGAGGCCGTGTTGTGTTCTGCCCTATCCTCAGCAGGCAAAATGGTGCCTGGCTGAGAGGAAAGCTTAATAAATATTTACTGAATAAATAAACAGTTCTCAAAATAATCTGTGAACTTTTTTGTGTAGAATAAAACAATAAAAACAAAAAGAGCCAAAGTGGGAGAGGGTAGACACCATTATGATCAGAGCACGGGAATCAGCTCTCTGAAAAGAACAGAAGCCAGGCCACAAGGCAGGGCCAGGCCAGCAGGCCTGAGCAGCTTCTGTTCCTCAGGGAAAAGCGGAGTGCGGTTCCCAGCTAACTGTGATAGATGTAACCGGGCTATTAAAGTTAAACTACTATTTCCAGTGATCTAGAAAGGAGTTCCCATAATCCTCTTTCAGATGCAAGGCACTTAAAATGTCAAACCCAAGGTGAAGTATTCTAAGGTGTAAATTTGAAGTTGGCTTTTAAGAAGGTAACAGAGAGGCAAATACAATCATTTGGTGAGAATATGTCACACAGGAGACTCACAGTGCTAACAAATGCACTATAAACTAAATAAAGACAGTATAATTTCAGGCAGAAGAAAGACATGCCTTCCAGCAATCATATTGAAACTGATGGAGGAATAAAAACATCATGTCACATAACTTTTAGCCAGTTAATTCTCCAACTCCTCAATGAGGCCAATAGTCAATGGTATAGTCCATTATATGTCTTGAATGCTGTTATTTGTGGCCTGCCTTCTGAAAGATGTGGAGTAGAAAAACTGTTCACAGCAGTGAAGAGCATGAAGCTCTGCAACCTACACTGACTCTACAGTCCCACTATGTGCCTGCTGTTTAAGAGACTGAGCAAATGCCTTCCCATCCCAGAGCCTCGGTTTCCTCCCCTGTTGTATTGACTATAACCAACAATCTTACAGGATTTTTAGAAGTTTATATAAAACTAGGGGCCCAGTGCATGAATTTGTGCACCTTGAAAGGAACTGTGGTCTAGGAGGCTGTGGTAGGCACAGGGGCAGGTCTCAGCCCATCCTCTGTGCCCCTCCCACCACGGGTCCGGTCCCATCTGCCACAGCCCCGCTCCTAAAGCCCCACTCCTGCTGCTCCCATGCGCTGACCTGACAGTACAGGCCCCACTCACACCTGCTGACAGCATGGAGTGATTGGAGCCAGCGCCAGCAGTGGTGCAAGCAGGGCTGGTGCCGTCAGTGGATGCGAGCTGTGGGTGCTGCTCTGATCACCCCTCAGGAACAGGGAGAGATGGAGAAGCCCTCAGGGGTGATCAGGACCAGCAGCCATTGCTCACACCCACTGATGGTGCCAAGTGATTGGGACCTACACTGGGTACCAGCAGCAGGTACGAGTGCCAGGCAGGACTGTGGCATACAGGAGCCAAGAATTTTCAGTAACCACCAGAGGCTCACCCCAATGACAGTGACTGGTGCCGTGCCTTGGTCGGGTGCCCTCATTCACCTGCTCCACCATCCCACTGTAGCCAAAGCCCACCATGTTCTGCATCCCCACCCTGATGGTCAGTGCACATTATAGCGACCTATTATTCAGTTGTTCCACTATTCAGTCTATTTGCATACTGGCCTTTTAATATATAGGATTATGTATATGAAATGCTCGGTATGGACTTGAATAGTACTTATGATAATGTGTTGGAATTACTATAGCCATTTGGTGTTTCTTATGATCACCAGAAGAATGTCATTCTCACAATCTACATCCCCAAGTGTCCAGCTCTGGATCAGAAGAGTTAATAAGTCAGTGAATAATGTCTACTAAATACCCATGTTTTTATGTGAAAGCCAACCAAAGAGAGGTGGCAGAAGGAGAGAAGAGGGAAAAAACCTGAAAGGAATATAGAGCCTTGAAGGCAGCAGGTGGGGGTGGCTACATTTACAAAGACAACAGGAAAGTGGGCAGCAAGCAGCAAGCTGCCAGCAGCATTACAGAGTCAGCACGGAGGCATAGAACAGAGTACACCTGAGGCTTACTTGGCAGGAGGGGGCCCAGAATCCAGAAAGGCACCGGTGAGCTATACCAAAGAGAATACTTTAGAACACAGTAATAATAAAACTGATCTATCTGGGAAATTCCTGCCCACTTCTAATCTCAAAGATGCCAATCAAACCTTTCCCTCCAGCGACTATTTCTGCAGAGTGCAAAATGACTCAGCAGCAAGGAAGATGGTTGCTGTGCACGGGTTGGCATAGCATCCAGCTAAGATGCAGAGTGAGGCCTGTGCATACACACACACACACAGCAGGAAAAAGCCAGGGGCCCTGCCACGTTGCAATAAATTCCAGCTTTCCTCCAGCAGAAGGCAAAGGACAAAAGCACAAAAAACGTTGTATTGCACTTAAAGAGAAAACAGACATCAGTACTTGCCTTTTGATGGAAGTCAGTTAGACAGAGATGAAGCCAGTAAAGATGACTCAGGCAGTGCAAAGAAAGAAAAACCAGGAAGTCATCGGGTGGTTGCCAAGGGACAGAGAAGGCTCAGTGGCAGGTGGGATGGAGCCCTGCTGCAGGAATCCACCTGACTAGAGTAAGGGGGAGGAGAGTGTCATACATGTGAAGAGTGAAATAGCTTAGCAACGGGTACTATGAACAATCAGAATGACAGAAATCCAAGTAACATGGTGCAACTCCTGCCCAGTGCTTGCAGTCCTTGTACTTATGCAAACAGGGACCAAATTGCTCAGTTGTATGATTTTCTCCCACTCTGCTCAGCAGCCCAGGTGCAAGCAAAAGGACAGCTTGGTCAGGATGTGTACGACTTTGACAAAAGAGTGATTTAAAATCTTGTCCATGGAGTCTAAGTTGGAGGGATATGAAGACAGGAAAGAACTGATGGGTAGGTATAGCAATATTCTCACCAGAAGCAGCAAAATTCACTAGCAGTCTTGGGGAAATCAAAGGAGAGGCAGGATGTAACTGTAAGGGATGAGGTGGATGGACAGGTGAGTGAGATCAAACAGGCAATTTCTGCCTGACTGATAAGAGCCATGAGTAGACAAGGTCGAGGAAGTGGGGTGCTGGGGAAAGCTGGGGAGAAGGTCACAGGTGATGAGAAGCCCAAAACTCATGCAGTTAGGGAAACAAGTGACTCATCCAATGAAGTGGGTCAGGTGGAGAACAGGTGTCAGTGGGCAATGGGAGGAATGAGAAAGCTGGCAGGTAATGGTCACATAGGGACAAAGGATGGTTATATGCATGGCTGATGCTGGAAAGAGAACCTTCCTTTTTACAGGATGGTGGAAGTTGGGCACCACCAATTCTAACTTCTGAGTGATTTTGTATCTCTATAATGATAAAGCTAACTACCTAAGCGATAGGTAATTTTTCATCTGAAAGATTAAATAAATATTTCCTCTCCATTTAAACAAAATAAATACTACTAGATTATTTCTATAGATTGCTACAGGTTTCCAAAGATAAAATCCTCAGTGTCTGGGAAACTCACCTTAATACTTTTAAAAGGGGTCACACATTTACCCACATGATTCCAGAGTATAGGTAAATTAATAATTTCTGTTAGAATTTTTAAGTGCCAAGTTTCTATCATACCTTACACCAACTGAAACCAAAGGTTTGACTTTAAATGGAAGTCTATTTTCCTTGTCTTTTATATTAAAGACTCTGGGATATCGATTATTTTTTACTCTCCCCGTCTCCCAATATTTTGTCACCGATTCAACCAGCTATTTGTGTTACTAAGTAAGTACTTTATGGTTTCTCTACTCTTCTGAATAGACTCGCACAGGTATTGTCTTCTTTGGGAAAATGCCATTGATATCCACCTTTCTAGTCCCCATTTCCCCAGATGGATACTCCCAGTTATGCCAGAGTACTCCCTAAACAGCTGTTAATGCACTTAATGCATTTGTGCTTGACAACCAAAACAAGCTTTATGACCTTACACACGCACTTAGATTCCCTGGGGCTAAAGTTACTCATATGGAAAATAGAGAAAATAATAGTAGCAAACTATAGGGCTTTTCTATCAATTGTGAAAGTAAAATTAATGTCTAGAAGGCACTTAGAACAGTGCCTGATATGTATAGTAAATATTACACAAGTCTTTTCTATTCTTATGGCAATATTTATTTGACTGTCTCTCATTTTGGACTTGTCGGCATCTTTAACATAGAGACAAGATCTTAATCTCCATATCCCCAATGCCTCGAACAGTGACTGGTAAATGGGAGAAACTCAGTGAATGAATGCATCAAAAAGTCTATTAACAAATCCATTTTTTATCTCACAAAAGTGTAGGTATTAAAAGTGATAAGCCACTCTGGCCTTGATCTTAGTGGGTAGAGCACTGGCCCTCACAAATGGTCTCAGGTTCAATTCCTGGGTCAAGGGAAGAATGTACTTAGGTTGCAGAATGGATCCCTGCCCTGATTGAGGCATGTGCAGAAGGCAACCAATCAATGTCTCTCACATTGATGTTTTCTCTCTCTCTCTTTCTCTCTTCTTCTTTCCTCTCCCTTCCACTCTCTCTAAATATCAATTGGGGGTGGGGGGGAAATCCTGGGTTGAGGATTATCAAAAATAAAAATAAAATAAACCAAAGTATTCCCATTTATAACCCACCTTGTTTAAAAATAACTTACAACCGTTCATAAGTTATAGCCTGGCATTTCAGATATATAATTAAATGAAACAAGTTAGAATTAAGGGTAGAAATGCACCATCAATGTCACTAAACTGTCGGTGTCAAAATGGCCTTTTTTAGAATTAAGTGCCCTTACACCGAGTCTAAGAATCAAATATTTTTCACTTTTGCTACAGAAAAAAGCATCCAGAAAAAGCCTTGGCTCCAGAACACAATTTGCTTCCATAATTTCTTCCTCAGATCAGAGGGGGAGGACAAAATTGAACAGCAAAGTCTCCCACAAAGTCTGCCACATGTCCACAGAAGAGTCTCAAAGTTGTTGGCGGTAGAAGGATCATCGGGGGTGTTCAAAAGAAAATTCCAATTTCGGGGGCTACAAACCCCAAATGCTCCTAAAGCCCCAGGGGCTCAGAGCAGGGAGCTGGCCATTTCCCAGATTTAAACCCGTGTTTCATATTTCTTCCCATCACCTGACCTAGGGTCATTAACACAACCCTCTTTGAAAGTAGTACTGCTAATAGCTTAATATTCTGATTCTTTTCAGATTACGTATTTCTAGCACCACTAACAATGGGTCTTGTCAGATAACTAGTAGGATTTTCCTCTTTCCCTGGTCCATGGAAAAGAACCACCTTACTCATTAAAATAGAATTTCAGGCAAGTCCATGTTAACTAAAGTCTGGGAGTGTTAGTGTTTCACATGACAGAAACGTATGTCATGTCCTTGCCGACATCCAAGCAGAAGCCTATATGAAAAGGATGAGGGAAGAGTTTGAGGAAAACCTTTAGCAAATCCCAGCTGTGTCTACTTGGCGGAAAAAGACCCTCATTCCTACAAAGCAGTATGTGGCAGTCATCTGAGATAGAATAAAATGACTAAAGCACTGGGACAGATAAATATAAATTTGAGCACTGAGAGAAGAAACAAATGGTTAATAAACTTCTCCACATCCTGGGATGTCTACTGATGAGGACAAACTCATGCAAGCTCCTGAAAAGATGATCTGCTTTTCCAAATAACTTCACAGCCAAACAAAATTACTTGAAGCGGTAACTTTTTCCTGCTTTCCCAAATGAGCCAGCATTATGTACATGACCATTCCCATTAGAGAGAGAATTCAAAAGATAAGGATAAAGCACAACACACACATCTTAATAGTGTTTTCCTACAATTAAGTGTTAAGCTTTTTACTTATTTTAAATGAAAAAAAGAAAACTGAGATCTCTATCTGACAAGGGGGATTGCATCTGAGGATTAAAATATCCAAGTTCCTACTCCTTAATTCCTCATCTTTTAATACTGCATAAATGGTTGCCTAAGAAACCTCCTGACTGGATGAAGAGGCTCAAATGAACTCTCATTTCCAAGCCTGCAGGCATGACTCACTACCTTTGCTCCCACAAGTTCAATTCTCCTGCATTCTTAGAGGCAGATATTTTTGCAACATACATGATATTAGAAAAGCAAAACAAGAATAATTATTCATTTTGAATGCAGGTTTCTAACAGGAATGGAAGTTGAAGGCAGTATCTATTCGTATCGAGCCCAGAAGAGAAATGTATATTCTCAAATACGCCCGTATAATCTGTATCAGATAATTGTGGAGTGTTATTTTTAGGGCAATATGTTGATGTGACAGTGATTAAACATTACAATAAGAGAGAACATAGATGACATTGAAATACTAAGGCCACAGGGACACCAAAGGCAAACTGAGGGATGTGGCCTCCAAAATCTCTGCAGACCCACCTTGAGGTCAGCCTTCCTCACTTTTCTTGCAACCTCGTTACACTCTGCCCCCGAGCCCATAAACAGGACAAGAAAGGCAGCATAGATCACCACATGCCAAGAGATGTGCAACCTGGGGCAAGGGCACCTCTGAAGGTTCTGTTTTAAGCACCGCAGATGCACTGATGGAGGCTGCAGTAGATTCAGCCAGGCGGACTTCTAAGGAAGGCAGAATCATTTGTAATTATCAGTAAATTAGAGCAGGACTGACAACAGCCTCAAGGCCAAGGCTGAGGTCAGGTGATACCATGGTTTTAAAAATGCTTGTTTTTTTTTGTGTGTGTGTGTGTTTTTAAATGCCTCCCTTTGTTCACATTCCTTTGCAATGAGACTGGGACTGTTCTCCCATCACAAAGGGAAATCTATTTCTTCACTCCTTTGAGTCTGGACTGGTGCTGGGCCTGCTTAGACAAATAGAATGGGGAGAAGATGGCTTGGAGCAGGTTCTGAGCCAGCAAGAAGGGACTTGGCAGCATCTGCTTTCTCTCAAACTGCTTCTGGGACCTCAGGATGCAGATGGAACGAGTGGGAGATGACGGAAATTCTGGAAATTTTACAACCGGAGGAGAAATAGAGGGTTTCAGAGAAAAAACCCAACTCCCTTTGCCCCCACCAAGGGCCCTGACTCCTTTCTCTGAATTCTCACCACCTGACTGCTTCCTCTACCTTCTTTTCATCAATCTCTTTAGAACTTTATTTCTCTTTTACTGTGGTAAGAACAATCATCATCTAAGTTATAACACTCCACTCCAGCTCCCTCGAGGGAGAGGTAGGGAAGACTAGAGCAGAGAAAGCCACAGGCTGCACTCAGAGCCCACATTCTTTTTCCCTAGACAGTCACAATCAATATTCTGCTACCCGCTTTCCCTGCTGCTCCAGCCTCACTACAGCTAGTGCACTGCCCATGCTGAGGGCTGGGCTTTAAAACTCCCTCTTGGTGGCTCCCAGTGCCCTCAGGATAAAAACTCCAAACTCTCTCATCGGAGGTTACAAAGACCTTCCCCCACAGACTCCTGGAAATTTTACTGCACTCTACAGTGACCTTGAACCTGTAAGAGGAAAAACTGGCCCCATCCTGGTCTAGAACAGAGAAGCAAGTTGCCTACTCTCTAACTCATGACACCCTAGAGTACAGTGGTTCTCAACCTTTCTAATGCTGCGACCCTTTTAATACAGCTCCTCATGTTGTGGTAACCCCCAACCATAAAATTATTTTCGTTGCTACTTCTTAACTGTAGTTTTGCTACTGTTATGAATCGTAATGTAGATATCTGTGTTTTCCGATGGTCTTAGGCGAACCTGCTAGCGGTTCTCAACCTGTCGCGACCCACAGGTTGAGAATCACTGTTGTAGAGCCTAAGACCATTGGGGAAAACAGATATTTACATTATGATTCATTAACAGTAGCAAAGTTACAGTTACAAAGTAGCAACGGAAATAATTTTAAGGTTGGGGTAACCACAACATGAGGAACCATATTAAAGGGTCATGGCATTAGGAAGGTTGAGAACCACTGCCCCAGTGAGAAGACAACCGCATTCCGGAAGAAATGTTTCGTGTGTGCTTTTCTAATGAAGTTTTCTAATGAACTGTAAGAAGATTAAGACTTGTTCTAGGGAACTCATTACCATCCACCCAGCTGACTGTCAACTCTAAGTTAGAGTCTAAGGACTTTTAATGATGATTCAGTCGTTCTTTTCTCCTATGATATGTCCCTACTAAGAGTGAATCTACCCAGGGCCTCTTCCTTGCACCACAAAAACTGTAATAAAACGTAGACACATACTCATAACTAAACTGTTTGAGAAATTTTCTTTAACAAACTCTAACCTCAAATTGGTCCTATTTCAATTCCTCCAGAACGACTGACTCTTAGTGTCAGGGCTGCAGGCCCTCCCAGCTGCTTCCCGATCCGAGATGCACCCCCACTGAACATCCTGTATCTCAGGAGACTAGAAGCTTACTGAAGACAGCACTGGCCTTCTTATTTCTGTACCCCCACTCATCACAGAACCTGGCTCAAAATGAGCATGTAATTGTCCTGGCTGGGTGGCTCAGTTGTCTGAATCATTGTCCCCTACAACTAAAGTTTGTGGGTTCGATTCCCAACCAGGGCACAGACCATGGTTGTGAATTCCATCCTCATTGAGATGCGTACAGGAGGCAACCAATCAATGTCTCTCTCACATCAATCTCTCTCTCTCTAAAGTCAATAAGAACACATTTTTTCAAAATGAGCATGTAATAAATATCTGTTTAAAGAATTAATGTTAACTTAGGGCAGAAATCAACCTTACTTTTGGATGCTCTGAGTTTGGACTAAGTCAAAAACAGATAACTTGATATTAGGATTGTGATTTCTGGATCCTAGTGTTAGGGAGACAAAGCTGGAAAAAAAAAAAAAAAGTACTGAAACAGATAATCCCCTGGTAGCCTAGAAGCCATCACTAAGATGCAGTCTGGTTTTGCAGACAGCTTCCCTTAGGCCAGGGCTGGACTGGAAGCCATGAGGCAGCCCACGTGGCCTCTCCTGCAAACCAGCACAGAGCAGGGGCGTGAGGACTGGCTCGAGTCCACAGAAAAGCACAAGCAGGCAAACAGACAGTGGTTTAAATGTAAAATTTCTGGAAATTTTACAACCAGAGGAAAAATACACAGGGTTTTAGAGAAGAAGCAAAATTCAAAGGGATGTTGGGGGGGGGGGGAATAAAAGCAGGATAACAATATTAAAGCATCCTTAAAATGCTGAATCTTCTTGGCATAAGAACATAAAAACTCAGTTTTTCATGAAAATACATTAAGTTCTCTTTTAGATGTAAAGGCCTGAGGGAACCAGGCAAATTCAAAAGAGACTGTTTTCTGTTTGTTTGTTTGATGGGGGTCGTAGGACTTCTCAATGCCTGAAGGGAAACACAGCCTCAGCCTCTGCCCATTTCCCATTTCCCACCATCGGTCCTTCTCTGGAGCACTCTCCTAAGGAACACCCCCACTGAAGCCTGGCATCATGCTGAGAGGAGACCAGGCAGACACCAGGGACTTTGCTTTCTCTCTACCAGTCTTCCTGTCACTTAAGAAGACTTCCATTTGGTACTAAATTTAGCAAGTATGCTTGCAGAGTGGTACAGTGAGTGGGTGGCAAGGGTTTGCTACTGGGGTTTCTCCCATATTCCTGGGGGGACAGGGAGACTGAGCAAAACAGGCGTGTACACGGAACCTTGTCCCCACAGAAGCCATGGATCCTCTCCCAGCTCAGGAAGGTCCAGGCACAGCACAGGTGATCCACACAGATGGTTTTTGACAGACTTTCTCAGAGTATTCTAATTCCACAGGATAGGCCAAGGGCTCTTCATCCCAGTAGTATTTTCCCCCACATGGCTCAACATTTATCATCTTTTTAAAGATCATGTCAAGAAAGTGACTGAACAGTGGCTGTGGGGAAGCACCCCTGCCAGGCCTGAGCAGTGGAAACGTGCCTGACTCGCATAGCACGGGAGCCTGCAGGTCCTGGGAGAGCAGCCTGATGGGGAAAGAGCAGGTACAGGTCTCCTGCCTCAGAAGCTCAGTAGTTTTCTTTGCTCACTGCAGAAAAAGAGCTAGGATACGGCCACAAGGCTGATGCTTAATAGGCCTTTAACCTACCTTCGAACAAACTGGTTTTTTTATATTTTGTTTTACCATGCTCAGCCTTCCCCAATCTTGCACACCCACACTTAGAAAAAAGAATGAGTATTGTCAAAACTCACAGGACACTGAACAGCCTTCACAACTGACTTAACAGACAAGTGGAGCACTAACACTGCTCTACATTCTTCACATACATGAAAACTTTAAAGGAGGCTTCTTTCAGCACACGTGGAAATCCCCCAACACATGAGCTTAAGAATCTGTTGAATGACTGAAAGCAGAATTGAGGGGCCAGGAGAAGGATTTCCCCTGTGGTTGATTCAAAGCACTCTTCTATTTTTGAGTTGTCATACCATGAAGTGAGCTCTCTGAATTTTTTTTTTTTTTTACCTTTTCCCCCAGTACTAACACTGACAAAGACAAAATGCTCGGTCACACGCAAAATAATTTCTTAAATAAGTTCACAATAATGAGAAGAAACATGAATGTTCTAACATTTTGGAAATAGATCTTAACTGGTCTACCTTAATGAAACTTTGGCAGCTACAGATGAAATTAAATGTCTGGAAATGTGGGTTTGCAAAACTGGTCATTTTTGGCATCATAAACTTTATTACAAGGTTGTTTTGAAACAGCAATTTTCCTTAGAGCATATAAAATGATGATTCAACATTATATTTATAATTTCAATAACATCCTATTATATGCTAAAATAGTAATTTATTCTTTCATTCTTATTTATTAATGGACCTGGAGTGGAAATGCAAATAAAAGTCATTTGAGTTAGCACAAGAGAGTAACCAGCCAAAAATAATCAAATTCATTGAGAATTTCGCCTCATGAAAAACACAAAAACAGTGAGCAACCTGTAATCTGAACTTCTACAGTTCGGCTACTTTATAGGTAGTAGAGGTATGTGGAGGGCTAAACCACCTGCTATGATGTCAAAATATGTGTCAGAAAGCATTAATAAACTCATAAATCTTTAAGGCCATTACATGCAGAGAAAACTTCTGTCAAATGCATTGGAATAAACCTATTTTGGTATATTGATTAGATAAGCTTCAGTATGAATAGAATGTTCTTTATGCTAAATTTCCTTCCCCAACAGTAAAAGAAAGATGAGGCTTCCTTATGCTAAAGAATAATGCACCAGCTGCAGCCACCTGAGCAGGATGGAGTGGACCAGAGGCACGAGGATACAATGTGCAGGGTATGGAGATTCTAAAGTAAAGCCAATAAGCTAAATATATAAGGACTGGAGGATAGATTCAGCCAAACTAAATATGTCAAATCCTTCTTGGACCCTAGGCAATTTTTATCAATTCCTAAGGCTTTAAATACAAAATTTCTATAGGGTACAAAAGTAAATTATAGCCATGGTTCAAATACAACAGGGTACCACCGATAGAACGAACAATGAACAAAATTCTTAAATTGATGCCTGATAGGTGAGCTCAGTGGTTGAGCATTGACCTATGAACCAGGAGGTCATAGTCTGATTCCCAGTCTGGACACATGCCCAGGTTGTGGGTTAGACCCCCCAGTGTGGGACATGCAGAAGGCAGCCTTCATCAATTACTCTATCTCATCATAGATGTTTCTATCTTTCTCTCCCTTCCTCTCTGAAGTCAATTTTAAAAATATATTTTAAAAAAATTCTTAAATTGAGTCTACACTGTGCTCAGTGACCTACTTCCAAAGAGCAGTGAATAGAAAAGGGGTAGGGATAAATTGACAGCGGAGGAACCTGGAAAACGCTCCCATAGCCAGATGTCTAAGGTCACATCATCAGAGATAAGTCATGTCGATTTCAAGTTCCCTTCACACAGTGGGATGAGTCCTCTGTGACCTTCCTCTCAAAACCCCAGTCTAATTATCAGAAAAACGTTAAGCAAACTCCAAACTGAGGGGCATTCTACCAGCATTCCTCAACACTGACAAGGTCATCAAAAACAAGGCAAGTCTGAGAAACTGTCACAGGCCAGAGGAAATTAAGGCGACATGATGACAAAATGTAACGTGATATGCCAGGCAGAACCTGGAACAGAAAAAGGACAGGGGAAAAATTAGTGAAATCTGCGTAAAGTGTCCATTTTAGTTCATAGTAATGTACCAATGTTTGTTCCTTAATTTTGACAAATACAACAATGTTAAGTCAGCGATTGGAGTAACTGGGTGAGGAACATATAGAAACTCTCTACTACCTTTGCAACTTTTCTTCAAATCTAAAACTATTTCAAATAAAGGGTTTATTTAAACTTTTAAAAACAAGAGTCCACAGCACCACATAGGGGACTTCAAGTGTGTATGGCTGCATGGGTTACATAACAAACACAGGCTAGGATCCTGACCGCTCTGGACGATGACCAACAGACACTTAGGTCAATTTGGGAACCTAAGATGCCAAGAGACCACAGATGGCATGCATGTGACCAAACAAACATCTCTGAAGTACCTCACACTTTTATATGAAGTGAAAAATAGGCAGTCTTATGCCATAAAAAAAGACAAGAGCTGAATGGTTTGGCCTGGAGCCCTGGGTGTTCTGTGAAAGCACATGACAAGCCAGCCTTCATTCTTCACTTAGCAAATACCACTGCCAGAATCCAAGCAGATGTGCAAGAACCTTGCAGACTTCTCTGCATACCCGACAGGCTTTGTGTATTTTTTTTTTTTTACCATAAAAAAAGGTAAATCAGAGAAAAGGTACAGATACTATTTTCAAGAATCTGCTCAATCAAGTACCATGCAAGCCATGTTGCCTTTGAAGTGCTGCTCCATATAGAAAACATTGTTTTCACAAAATACACATAAAGAATATCTATGTTTAATTGCCTTTAATTTTAATATAAAAAGAAAGCTTGGGATTTAGCTTATTTAACTCAAAACTTCCAGAACTTATAAACTTTCAACAAATATGATTTATATTTTGTTTGAAAACATATACTGCACAAATTTAAGAAGATTAAAATCATACCAAGTATCTTTTCCAATCACAATGGAATTAAACTGGAAATGAGTAGCAGAAGAAACACTGATTTGAGAAATAAACAACACACTCTTGAACTACCAATAGGTCACAGATAAAATCCAAAGGAAAATCAGAAAATAGTTGGGGAGAAATGAAAACAAAACACAACACACCGAAGTTTATGGGATGCAACTAAAGCAATACTGAGAGGGAAGTTTATAGTAATAAACATCTACAATTAAAAAAAAAAGATCCCAAATAAACAAGCTAATTTTATGCAAAGAACTAGAAAAGGAAGAATAAGCTAAGCCTAAAGTTAGCAAAAGAAAGGAAATAATAAACAGCAGAGCAGAAATAAATGAAATAGAGAGTAGGAAGACAATAGAAAAGAATCAACAAAACTGAGTTGTTGTTTTTTGAAAAGATCAATAAAATTAACAAACTTTGACAATGACTATGTAAAAAAGAAGACTCAATAAAATCAGAAATGAAAGAGGAGATATAATAACTAATGCCACAGAAAAAAGAAAAGATAATAAACAACTACATACCACAAATTGGGTAATCTAGAAGAAATAGATAAATTCCCACAAACATACAACTAACCAAGACAGAATCATGAAGAGTAAATGTGAACAAATCTACAACTAGTAAGTAGGATGAATCAGTAAAACTTCCCAACAAAGAAAAGCCCAGAGCCAATGATTTCACTGGTGAATTCTAACAAATACTTCAAGTAGTATAAAAGATACTCTTTTTATCTTGGTACAGGCATAAGGGCAGACATGTAGACCAATGGAAAGAACAGAGAATCCAGAAATAAATCCATACCTATGCAGTCAACTGATCTTCAATAAGGGCACCAAGAATACACAAAGGGGAAAGGACATTCAACTTCAATAAGAAAAACTGGATATCCACATTACCTGCGTTAAGAATGAAATTGGACCGTTCTTGTATAACATACACAAAAGTCAACATACACTTTATTTTTAAAACAAAATACAAATCAAAATATGTCAAAGATTTAAACGTAAGACTTGAAATTGTAAGACTCCTAGCAGAAATCGTAGAGGGAAAGTTTTATGGGATTGATTTTGCAACAAAACCAAGGTAACTCCACAGCGGCTGAACCAGTCTGCATTCCCACCAGCAGTGCATGAGGGTTCCTTTTTCTCCACATCCTCTCCAGCACTTGTCCTTTGTTGATTTGTTGATGATAGCCATTCTGACAAGTGTGAGATGGTATCTCATGGTTGTTTTGATTTGCATCTCTCAGATGATTAGTGACTTTGAGCATGTTTTCATGTCTCTCAGCTTTCTGTATGTCTTCTTTCAAATAGTTTATTTAGGTCCTTTGCCCATTTTTTTGATTGGATCATTTATCTTCCTTTTAAGTTATATGAATTCTCTGTAAACTTTGGAGATTAAACCCCTATCTGAAAAATTGTTGGTAAATATGTTCTCCCATGCAGTAGGCTTTCTTTTTGTTTTGTTGGTGGTTTCTTTTGCTGTGCAGCAGCTTTTTATTTTGATGGAGTTCCATTTGTTTATTTTCTCCTTAATCTCCATTGCCCTAGGTGCTGTGTCTGTAAAGATTTTGCTATAACATATGTCTGCTATTTTGCTACCTATGGAGTCTTGTAGGATTTTTATAGTTTCCCATTTTACATTTAAGTCCTTTAGCCATTTTGAGTTTGTTTTTGTGTATGGTATAAGTTGGTGATCTAGTTTCATTTTTTTGCACGTATCTGACCAAATTTCCCACCACCATTTATTGAAGAGACTACCTTGATTCCATTGTATGGTCTCTTTGTCAAATATTAATTGAGCAAAATGGCTTGGGTCGATTTCTGGGTTCTCTGTTCTGTTCCACTGGTCTATATGTCTGTTCTTATGCCAGTACCAGGCAGTTTTGAGAACCATGGCTTGGTAATATAGCTTGAAACAGAATCAGAAAGGATATATGCACCCCAATGTTCATAGCAGCACAATTTACAATAGCTAAGATTTGGAAACAACCTAAGTGTCCATCAACAGATGAGTGAATTAAAAAACGGTGGTACATCTACACAATGGAATACTACGCCGCTATAAAAAAGAAGAAAATTTTACCATTTGCATTAGCATGGATGGAACTGGAGAGCATTATGCTAAGTGAAAAAAGCTAGTTGGAGAAAGATAAATATCACATGATCTCACTTGTATGTGGGATATAATGATCAACATAATTTGATGAAGAAAAATAGATCCAGAAACAAATGGTAGGGGGAGTTAGAGAGCAATCAAAAGATTTGTATGCATGCATATTAGCATAATCAATGGATATAGACACTGGAACAATGGGGGGCTTGCCAGGGTAGGAATGGCTGGGAGGGAGGGGTCAAGAAGGAAAAAAGGAGATAGTATATGTAAAACTTTACTCAATAAATTAAAAAAAAAAAACAATTATGAGACATTTAAAAAAAAAAAAAACTAAACTAAACCAGAGGGACTACATAAAACTAAAAAAATTGCATGGCAAAGGAAACAATAAACACAGATTGAAAAGAAAATCCACAGAATGGGAAAAAATATTTGCAAACTACATATGACTATATAGTAATTATGGCCATGTTAATACCCATAATAAATAAAGGCCCTACTATTCAATAGTAAGTAAATAATAAAATGATTTAAAAATGGGAAAAGGACTTGAATAGACCAAAATATATACATGACCAAAAGTATATTTAAAAAATGCTCAGAATCATCAGGAAAATGCAAATCAAAACCACAATGAGATATCATCTCACCTGTTAGAATGGTTTTATCCAAAGTAAATGAATAAATAACAAGCATTGGCAAGGATATGAAGAAATCAGAATCCTTATGCATTGTTAGAGGAAATGTAAAATGGTACAGCTACTAGGGGAATCAATATAGATGTTCCTTAAAATATTAAAAAAAGAACTATTATAATCCAGCAATTCTACTTCTGGTTATATTCAATCCAAAAGAATTGAAAGCAGTGTCTCAGAGATATTTGCACCCTATGTTCATTGCAGCATTATTCATATTAGCCAAGAAGTGGAAACAGCCTAGGATATCTATCCACCAGTAAATGGATAAAGAAAATGTGGCATATGAATACAATGAATATTAACCAGCCTTTAAAAAGAAGGAAATCCTGTTGTATTCAACAATCTGAATGGACCTTGAGGACATTATGCTAAGTGAAATAAACCTATCATGGAAGAACAAATACTGCATGATTTCTATTTACATGAGGTAGCTACAGTAGTCAAACTCATAGAAGTTCAAAGTAGAAAGATGGCTGTCAGGGGGAATGAGTGTAGAGTTTCAGCCATGCAAGATGAAAGAGTTCTAGATCTGCTGTACAACACTGTGCTTAGAGGTAACAGTAATGTACTGTACAGTTAGAAATTTAAGAAGGTAAAAAACGCATTGCCATTCTATTTATGTTTAGGAATACATCTGTATGTACTTAGTAAAAAGTGTAAAGACACTAAATTCAGGGTAGTTACCTTGATACAGTAGAAAGAGGTCAGGCTTGTGGAAGAATACATAATGTTTTAATAACCACATAACACTTCAATTCCATAACCTTCCTTATGCTTTCTTCATATGCCTGGAGTATTCCATAATTTTAAAAAGTAACTTTAAAGAAAAGGAACAACTTGCCCCTCTATAATCTACTCTCTACCTTCTTTTCACCACACACAAAAAACACAGGATGGGCAGCATTCATGTGGACAACAGATTATTGTGGATGTCTTCACATTTTGAAATAAGAAGAGAAAAAAAAAAGATCTACAGAGTTCCTTTCTCTTCTATATTCTTTCTTTTTTTAATGTTTTGTTCTCAAAAGTATTTACAAGTTGGTAAATCCTTACAGCATACCAGCAATAATCATTTTATATTGGATATTACACAGATTAAATCCTGTGTAATTTCTAGTTCTCTTTTTCTAGCAATTCCAGTTCTCTTTCTCCTGCTTAAGAAATTATCAGATTTCAAACGAATAAAAGTAAAATTACACAGATAACTTTGCTTTTGTCAAGTTTCAAACATAATGGTGCCATAATTTGAATTAAGGCAATCTGATTATGAACAGGAACAAGCCTCAGAGAAAAATTCTAAAAGTAGGATTCAGATTAAACAAAGATGTCTAAGGTTGTTCTTTCTAAATTCCAACATTTTCCAACACAAAAAGATGCTAAAGTGTAATTTTAATTATGTAAAACACAATGTGTTTTTGTATATGAAAGCTAGCAAAATAAAATGATGTCCTAGATAATTTAAATAAAACAACACATTGACATGAATCATTCACATAACTGGCTTAAAAAATATTTCCCTAAATTAGAATAATTCCACAAGTGCCAACTTCACTCTATTTAGCTCTGATCATCATCTCAAATTTCAAAGTATATTTAAATTACTTCCATGTCCCAACTGGGACAGAAACAATGTCTTTCCATATTCCCATCCAACCTTCTGAACATCGCATGAAAATAAAACATCAGATAAAAGAATTCAGAAGCTGAAACAAATAAAAAGAAGTGTAGAGAGGTTTCCTAACTTACTAATTTAAGGTAAAAAGGTTCGTTACAGATCCAAGGCATCGAGAGCACAAACAACCCAATTTTTCTTTAAACAATATTAATCATTCAGGACTAGTATGAAGAAACTAAATTTTGGCCCTGGCCAGGTGGCTCAGTTGACTCGAGTGCCATCCTGTACACCAAAGGTTCCATTCCCCCCGTCAGAGGACATACCTAGGTTTCGGGTTGAGGCCTTGAACCCTAGTCAGGCACATATGAGAGATAACCAATTAATGTTTCTCTCTCTTTCTCTCTTTTTCAAATCAATAAAGATATCCTTAGGTGAGAATTAAAAAACAACAATTAAATTTTGTGTTCTATAATTGTTTGATATGAAAGATTTATAGACGGTTGTAAAGAAAGGGAAAAACAAAATTAAAAACTGAAAATTCTCAAATAACAAAAACAAAGTTGTTTTACCTGGAATAAAATCTGCAATGACCTATTTATAGCAAAAGCTTTCCTATCTTAAAGGAATTTTAGTCACAAATTCTTCCTTTTTATTCTTTTGTGGATAAAAGGGCCACATGCTGTCCTGACAACTCAGGGGAGGCCTTCATGGCAATCTTCCAAACTCAAGAGACCTAAAAACACCACAAAAGATGGTCTGAAAATTAAATATTTAACTACAAACAGGTTATAGTGGGTAGTCATGTCCTAGGCCCTGACAAAGATCAACTTAGATCTTTACTGAGCCCATTTGCCTTTTTGCCTCTAAGATATCTGTGAGATGTGTGGGTAATTTGTAACTTCCCTTGTTCTGAAGTCCCTGGGGCACAACCAAATATGGTGGGCGCCAGGACAGATACCACAAATTCCTTCATTATCATGTTAATTGTTCCTGCACCCACTTAAGTATGTGTCCGTCATTTTACTTTTTATCCAATCCCAGGGGTTTTCCACCGCTTTGCTTTATCCCACCTCCTTAATCCACCACCATTGAATTTCAGTTAACCCACCTATGTCCCTCCTTTGATCGCAATGTATAAATACAAATGTAACCACCATTCTCCTGAGCATTATCTCAATTTGGTGAGGTTCTGCTTCCCAGCATATGTTGACAGTTGGGCTCAAATAAACTCACAAAATTCTTTACAGGTTTCAATGTTTTTCTTTTTGTATTTTTTTTTTTTTTTTACGTTAACACCTTTATGTTTCCAGTGCCTCTTTCCCTTGACACTGTCAAAAAAACAACAACCTTTTTCTTTCACATTTTCCCAGCAACCCACTGGATCCTAACTTTTCAGGCGCATTTTAGAAGGAAATTCAGACCTCAGTTCAGATTAGCAACAACATAGGCACTCCCTCTTGTGGCACAAAAGGAAACTGCCTGTCACTAGCACTCAAGCTCAAGACGTTATTTCTGAGTTTCACAGCACTGGAGGGGATAGGTACTTCCTTGTCTTCAGCAACTTACTCCCTTAAGGCAGCTCAACCAAGAACACATTTAAAGCAGGATCTGACCCCATAGCACTAAAGGATAAGTCTGAAGCAGTAGGCAGAACCTATTGTTCTGATATAGTTTCAAAGCAACAGTTTAGGCAGTAATTTTGGTTTATATATTCATGATCATTAAAAACAAAATAGGAAAGTGAATAGTGGGCAAAAGTTTTCATAAGAAAGAGGAGTTACTGTCCAAATTATTTTTCAATACTCTCAAAAAGTACAAAAAAAACAGGATATTATTTTGTGTACCATGGATCAATTGTTACTAAAGTACTTTCAAAAAGACAAGGTAGAAATAATTAGAATTTCCAAAATAGTAAATTATCGCCTTTATTTATCCCCAAGCATATGTCATGCTATATCACAGCCCATGCTTCATTTATTCTTGCAGGTATGTATGTGTTCTCTTCAGAATGACTGACAAATATGAGTGTTCCATAAGTCTTTGTTGAATACAGAATTTACATTGGGGAAAGGGAAAAGAAGCAAAAGTAGAATTTGGTTAAATAGCAGATACCTTATTTGGGAAAATGGCTTGATGAATTTCAGTGGAGAAATTGGTTTCTGACATAAATTTTTGTATGTATTTGCATGAAAATGGGTAGAATCATGAGCAAAATGTTCTAGGTTGTTGGTTTTTTCAAGTAATTTTCTACTTGAAGATGCTTGTTTTTACCTAGAGATGTTAAAGTTCAATCCCCTATTTTATATATGAGGACACACAGGAGAAAAGGCATGAGTCACCAACCCCAGGAAGCCTGACTCCTAGTCAAGTGTGAAACATGGCCAGAGCCTGTGGGAAAGTGCCCCAGAAGGGTTACTTTCTCTTGGTTACACTGTATGCCCAGATTCCCTGATGCTTTCACATATATGGGGTTGCAACAGGGAGTAGATGCCCAGACCTAGAAGGATGTGTCCTTTTTGTACCTAAAAGATACAAAGGTGTTAAGCTCTCATCAATTTCCTCCCTGAAGAACTGAAAGGTGAAGGCAACCTACCACCACACATCTGAACTACTTTACAGAGACAGAATATTAATATAAGAAACTACTATTTCTTCAGAAGGGAATGTTAGTAGTTACTAAACATAAAACCATCATTCTAAACCAATATTCATGTGCAGGGAGATACAAAATTCTGGGAAAGATGACTAATAAATATTTCCGTTTTACTACTAGTAGGGGTATAAAACTGAAAGCAACAAATGAGCAAACAAGACCAACAAAATCTCATAGATACAGACAACTAACTGTATGTTGGTTGCCAGAGGGAAGCAGGGTGGAGGGAAGATAGTGAAGGTTAAAGGGGGTCAAACATACGGTGACAGAAGGAGATGTGACTTAGGGTGGTGATCACACAATATACAGATGATATATTATAGAATTGTACACTTGTAACCTATATAATTTTATTAACCAATGTCACCCCAATAAATTTAACTTTAAAAAAATCCAAAGAGCATTTAACATAGAACATTAATTCAACAAGTCTCATTGAAGTATTCCAAAGCAATATGTTCAGCAAGTTATGTTATGTTAAAGATAATTTAAATTTTTTAGTGGCCAACCATTTTTAACAGCTTTATTGAGATATAATTTATATACCATGAAAGTCAACTATTTAGGTGACTTTTAGTAAATTTATACAACTGCACAACTATTACCAAGAACACTTCTGTCACCTCAACCGTTTCCTTGTACTGATTTACAGCCAATCTCTGCTCCCACCTCTGGCCCCAGGCACCATTGACCTGATCTGTGGTTTTACCTTTTCTAAAATCCTATATAATAAAAGCCCAATGACTATAACAACCATAATGACCACTCAACCAGTGCTATGAGATGCACTGACCACCTCTCAGACCCTCCTCCCTGGCCTGCAGGCTCTGATCTCTGGATGGCGAATGAGGAACCACAGTGGGTGGCATGGTGGGGTGGGACTGGAAACTGGTCAGTGGGTGGAAGACAGACCTCTGGGTCCCTCCCCCTGGTCTGCAGACTAAAATCAATGGGTGGTGGCAGCAGGGCGAGACTGGGGACTGGTGAATGGGCAAATGATGTCTTGTAGGCTAGGCCTAGGGACCCTACCCATGCACGATTTTGTGTGCTGGGCCTCTAGTTTCTGCTTCTTTCATATGGTATAATATTTTTGAGGTTTGTCCATGTTGTCATATGTATGAGTAGAATGAATTAGGACTTCTAATTCTTTTTTAGGGCCAAATCTTATTCCATTGTGTGATGAAGTTGGATTGCTTCTAGTTTTTACCAAGTGTGAATAATGCTGCTGTGAACTTTTTTGTTCACTGGTTTTTCAATGGGCACAATCTTTAAAATAACCTCATTAAGGTGTAATTGTTTTATAATAAATTACACATATTTAAAATATACAATTAGGCATGTGTTTATACCCATGAAACTATCATGCATAACCAAGAAAAGAATATATACATCATCCCCAATGTTTCATGTGCCCTCCTTGGAATCTTCTTCTTCCTCATCTCCCAAGCCATAAACCACTGATCTGCTCTCTGTCACACTATTCATTAGTTTGCATTTGCATTTTCTAGAATCACCTAAACAGAATCAGACAGTATGCTCCTTAGGGGGTAAGGGGTGTTCTGGGTTTTTCATGCAGCATAATTGAGATTTACCCATGTTGCTGTTGTTGTTGTTGTTGTTTCTATCAATAGTCCACTCCTTTTCATTGATGAGCAATATATATATATACATACATATATATACACACACACACATATATATATATACATATATATATATATGTATATGTATATATATATATGTGTGTGTGTGTGTGTGTGTGTATATATATATGGCTAATATGCAAAGTGTCCCCTCGGGAGTTTGACCAGGAGATCAGGAGATTGCTTGCTACGATAATGTGCTGACCACCAGGGGTGGCATGAAATGAAGAAAGTCCCCACCAGGTGGCCAGTAACTGGGGAAGGTAGGCCCCAGCCAGCAGCAAGGAAGGAAGGCCCTGACTGGCAGCCAGAGGGCCCCAATCGGCCCTGATCGCCAGCCAGGCCTAAGGACCCTACCTGTGCATGAATTACATGCACCGGGCCTCTAGTCACAAATAAAGCTGCTATGAACACTGTATACAATTCTTTCCTAGGCATATTCTATTATCTTTTTTTTACAGCATATCTAGGAATAGAATTACTTAAATATATATTGAACTTTTAAAGAAACTGCAAAACTGTTTTTCCAACATGGCTACATCATATTATATTCCTACCAGCAATATGTGAGGATTCTGGTGTTCCTACATTCTTGTCAACAAACATATGGATTATAGTCTTTTTAATTATATCCCTTAGAGTGAGTGTACTAGTAAAGTAATATCTTATCATTGGCTTTAATTTGCATTTCCCAAATGACATGTTGAAACTCTTCCTGTGCTTATCTACCATTTACCATTCATGTACCTTCTTCAGCAAAATGGCTATCCAAATCTTTTGCACATATTTAAATGGGGTTGCTCTCTTATGATTGAGTTTTTCTAGATAAAAATCCTTTACCAAACACATATATATATATATATATTTTTTTTTTTTTGATTTTTTACAGAGAGGAAGGGAGAGGAATAGCAAGTCAGAAACATCGGTGAGAGAGAGACATCGATCAGCTGCCTCCTGCATGCCCCACACTGGAGATGTACCCGCAAGCAAGGTACATGCTCCCGACCGGAATCGAACCTGGGACCTTTCAGTCCGCAAGCTGACGCTCTATCCACTGAGCCAAACCGGTCTCGTACCAAACACATATTTTATAAATATTATCTGGTAGTATCTGCCTTGACTTTTCACTTTTTAAAAAAACTCATTTTAGAGAGAGAGTAAAGGAAAAGGAGAGAGAAAAAACATCAACCAGTTGCCTCCTGTATGCACCCTAACTAGGGATCCTGTTTCTGTTCACAGGCGAAGCTCAACTGATCCACACAGGCCAAGGCGATTTTTCACTTTCTCAACAGGTCGTGTCTTTTGAAAACCAAAACTTTAATTTTGATTAAGTCCAATTTATCATTTTTTTCTTTGATACTTCACACTTTTTTACATCCTATTACTACATCTTTGCCTAGCCACAGAGACAAAAACTTCCTGCTATGTCTTCTTCACATTTTGGTCTATGACCCATTTTAAGTTCATTTGTGTGTGTGCTGTAAGGTCAAAGTAGAGAAGTCCATTTTACTTCATATGGATTTTCACTGTTGGCATCCCTGTTTGTTGCAAACACAGTGCTGTCCCTATTTAATTACTTCAGTGAATGACCCCTTACATACCTATTTCTGGATATTCTGTTCCATGGATCTGGATGTCTATTCACATGCAAGATACCATGCTGTTTTTATTACAGTAGCTTTATGGTAAGCTTTGAAATCAGCTAGTTTAAGTCCTCTAACTTCATACTTATTTTTCAAAGTTAATTTAACTATTCTAGATATTCTGATTTCCAACTAATTTTAAAAATCTATTTACCAATCGTATAAATATTCTTATACAAAAATTCTTTCTGAAATTTTGACAATGACCCTGTTGAATCTACGTCAATTTGGAGAAAGCTGCCACATTCCCAATATTGAGTCTTTCAACCAATAAACGCAGTACATATTCCTCCATATTTAGATATACTTTAATTTCTCTCAAAAAAATGTAGTTTTCAGTGTGGAGGACTTACAGTTCTCTTGTTAAATTTATCCCTAACTATTCTAGTCTTTTGATGTTAGTATGAATGGATATCTATTCTTGACATTTCATATCAATGAAATCATATAATCAGACTTTTGTGATGGTCTTCTTTTACTGAGCGTAATGTTTTCAAAGTCCATCCATGGGAGCACGTATCAGCATTTTATTCCTTTTTATTGCCAAATAGTATTCCATAACATGGATATACCACATTTTATTCATCCATTCATCAGTTGATAAAACTTCAATATTCTAAGGGTTGATATTCCTTTTAGTCATTTGTTTGAACTTATAGAATCTGTCTCTCTCAAGACATGTAGTCCCAGATGAGTTTGCTGAGTTTTTAGAATTCAGATTTATAGTTTCTGACCCAGTCCCTATATGTTACCTCTGTCTGCCTAGGTTCATGATAAATCAGAGATGCAAGCAGGGATTATGCCCAAAACTTTGTACTTGTGGGGTTCTCCACTTCACTGATGGAGTTGTTTGTGGGTTTTTTGAAAGTTGCACCCAAGCTTTCTTTTTCCTTTTTTTTTTTTTTAACCTCACACAAAGACATTTTTTCCATTGACTTTCAGAGAGAATGGAAGGGAGAGGGAAAGAGAGAGAGAAACATCAATGTGAGAGAGAGACATCGACTGGTTGCCTCCCGCATGCCCCCACCCAGGACCCAGGCCCATGACCAGGGCCAGGAGCCTTCAACTGAGGTACACGCCTTTGACTGGACTAGAATCCAGGACCCCTCAGTCCACAAGCCAACGCTCTATCTACTGAGCAAAACTGGCTAGGGTGAACCCAAACTTTTGGGGGGGGAGAGGGCCTACCTTGGCTTTCACTTGTTATGTGATTGTCCCCCTGGATATTCAACAGTTATCAGTTGTCACAGATGTGTGGAGAGCTCATCACAGTGTTTCTACAGTTCTCTCATTCCCAGGCTCTCTCTTTCAATTTCTGCTTAGTGGCCCCAAAACAGGACTACAAACATGATACAGCAAAGCTGGAGGTTTTTCTTATCCATTGTAAACTGAGTATGCCAGTTTTAGCCAGCAAAGCTGTGGGGTTTCATCCACAACCCCAGACCCCACTATAAGGTCCCTCACTTCCAGTAAAAACTAAAAGCTGACAAAACTACAGTTCCTATCAACTGAGTTGAGGTTTGGGGGAACAGAAAAGGCCACACGTAAGAAGGCCACACTTCTATCTAAGCACCAGCATAATTATTTTCTGCCTCCCCATGCCCAGAAATGATTGTTTTTTACAATTTTGTCCAGTTTTATACTTGTTTTGTATCACTTACTGTCTTCACATCATCTTTAATGGGAGTGACCTTGGCTACCCATTTTAAATTTCTCAATTTCTCATAACATAATCTCTTATGAAAATAAAGTATGACTAAATTTCACTTCAAGTATCAAATATAGAAATGCTCTCAAGTTTGACATAAAATTTATCATTATAACTTAAATATTTTCCATTAGGAATAAGGCTATTCCACAGAGTTTCAGCAAATTAACATTAATGTGCCAAAATAGTCAGATGGTCAGTAATTTTAAGGCTCCTAGGGAATAAACTGATTGATTGTTTGGATCTCATCCATGGCTCTTAACCACAAAACTCTATGATGACCCAAATATGATTAACTCTGTGGTGTTAACAAAGCTTGACATATATAAAAGGCAAATTCTTGGAAGACTCCATTTGTATTATGTATTGTAGTTGTTCTTAACCCCGACTTTGTAACATTCTATTTATCTCTAGTTATTACAAAAATTGTCACAAAATCCTAGAGCCTAACTTGCTTTTAATACTATCTCTTAATAGGATAGAATGCTTTATAGTTGATGAAGCTCTTTTACCTACTATCCCATTTGATCCTCATAAAAACCTCATCTAGTAGGTAGAACAAATATTATCCTTGTTTTATACCGGTGGGAACTGAAATGCAGAGATTAAGTGTTCCACAAAGCTAGTAAAGCAGCTCTAAGACCCAATTATTCTGGCAATGTTTTATCTTGTGACCTTGGGCATGTCTCTGCCTCAATTTCTCCCAATGCTTCTGGCAACCTCCTTTAAGGTAAAGAAAATAAATTGCCCCTAAACACTAGTTTTCTCAACTCTTCCAGTTGGGGTGAACTAATTTAATATTTGTTTCCTTAAAGTTTTTATCAGAATGTGAATACAGAACCTGAGTAAGAAGAAATGAAGCCAAATTTCATAACAATTACAAAAGCAACTTTTAACACAATCAATGCCAACCTGCGCTCGCGCACACACACACACTTTATAAAACACAATTCTATGAAATCCTTCCCACATAGGTCTTAAGTGTCACAAATCTGGTGGGTCATTTCAGATCTTAAAATCTTGCTGATACATGCCATTGAGAAAATGTGTGTTAATTTCTCTCACTGAGAAAATTAAAACCAGTAATTTCCTTGCCCCCCCCCCCCTTGACTCCACAGTTCCTAAAAAGTCTGTATATTCACCTTCTTCTATTCATTTCCTTCAATTCTCCCTTGAATCTATTCTACTCAGGCTTTTGTCTCCACCAATTCCCTGAAACACTCTTGTCTAGCTCACTAGCAACCTCCTCATTGCTAAATCCAATGATCAATTTTCAACTCACATCTTACCTACTAGCAGCATTTGACAAGGCTGATTATTCCTGCTTCCCTGAAACACTTGGTTTCCTTGGTGACTACAATATCCCAATTCTTGCCTTATGGCTTGGGTCTCATCCACCTTTGCCGAATCTCCCAATCTCCAAATGTTACAGTGGCCCCTGGCTCTCCTTTCTTTTATCTACTCTCACTCCATTGTTGATCTCAAATCTCATCAGAGTTTTAAATGCTATCTCACTGAATTCTTTGACCTTTCCACTTAGATGTCTGAAGAGTCATCTCAAATTTAATGTGCCCAAAACTGAGCTCCTGGTGCTACTTCAAATCTATTGCTCCTACAATCCTCCCCAATTCAATAAAAGGCACTCTATTCTTCAGTTGTTCAGGACAAAAGCTGAGTCAACAGTGACACAACTCTTTCTCTCTCATCCCATATGTAACTTCACAACAGCATATAACTAGAATTCCATCACTTCCTTTGGTTATGGTCTCAGGAACCACCGCCTCTCAACTGGGTCACTGCAGCAGCCCTGAACTGGGCCTTTCTACTGCATTTTTGCAATCTCCCATCCTCACCTCAGAGTATCAGAAACACAGCAGCATCAACAGAAAACCATCTCATTTCTCTTCTCAAACCCCACCAATTTCTTTTCATCTCACACAAAACCAAAATCCTTACAATAACCACAATTCTCGTTTCCTTTCTTCTTTTTCTCTACCCATCACTCACTGCAACCAATCACAAGCCGCCTCCACCTATTCCAATAAGACAGACACAGCCTGCCTCAAGATCTTTGCATTTGTTATTTCTTCTGCCTACAACATTCTTCCCTAAATATCTATAAGGCTCTTTCTCTCACTTTCAAGTCTTTACTCAAATATTACCTTTTCAGTGAGACCTTCCCTGAATACCCTATTTATAATTAAACTTCTCTCTTACATTTTCTGCAAAAAACTTATTGCCTTCTAATAGATTATATATTTCACTTATTTACTTATTTTTAGTCTCTCCAAAAGAATGTCAACTCCATAAAAGCAGAGATTTTTGTTTACTTTGTTCACTACTGAATCCCAGTACATAAAATACTGTTTGGCACATAGTAGGTACTCAGTAAATATATGATGAATCAAAGAATCTTATTCTTAAAACAATACAGATTTATAGTAATTGACCCATACACAGACTAAAAGGTTTAAGGCCTACAGAATGCTGAATAATGAAGGACTAAGAATGTTGATTATATATGATAATACAGACCAGTTCTGTCCATTAGAAATATAATGTTAAACCTCAAGTAATTTTAAACTTTCTACTAGTTATATAAAAAAGTAAAAATTTTTATTTTAATTATCCCCATATATCTAAAATATTATTATATTATTACTTTAACATGTGATTCATATAAAAATTATGAATAAAGTATTAGTAAGGACTAAGTCTCTACAGACTAAGTCTCTGAAATGTCATATTTTACGCACAGCACACCTCACTTGGAACTAGCCACATATCAAATGTCAACAGCTCCATGTGGCCAGCCACTGCCATACTGGACAACACAGATATAGGCCAAAATCAAATACCTCCATTGAGGGAAACATCTTCTGTATTTACTGTTTTTAAACTTGGCATTTCAAAATAAGACCCTGGTACAACCTCATGGTTTCCTAGTTTTGTCCAAATAGTTTCAATAGATATAACAAAAGTAATAATCACTTCCATTCTGAGAAATAATTTATATTAGGACAACTGGTTTAATTCTTTAGATTTTATAGAGATGTTCAGATTGGGAAGAATGAATGCTCTTCTTCCCTAGTGTCTCTGATTCAGAAACAAAGCTAAATCAGAGAGTCTATGATCTTATCTACATTAGCAGGGGAAAAAAAAAATCATTATTTCCCAATAGAACTATTAAAATTCAATTTCTAGTAAAAAAAAAACACAAAAAACCCACAGTATTTATTTAAAGTTAACCAAAATACATTCTGTTAAAAAATATTTTTGTATAGAGAGATAGCTGCATTTACAGAATTAAGAAACAGTTGCCTTACCAATAATTTTACATTTTGTTATATAACTAGTGGCCTGGTGCATGAAATTCATGCATGGGGGTGGAGTGTCCCTCAGCCAGGCCTGTACCCTCTCCAATCTGGGACCCCTTGGAGGATGTCCAACTGCTGGTGGATGTCCCTGTGGGACCAGGCCTAAACCGGCAGTCAGACATTCCTTTTTCAATCCAGGATCCTTAGCTCCTAACTACTCACCTGCCTGCCTGCCTGCCTGACTGCCCCTAACCACCCTGCCTGCCAGCCTGCTCGCCACCACCTGTCCCCACCATGGCCTGATTGCCTCCAACAGCCCTCCCCTGCTGGCCTCAGGCTCCCCTTACTGCCCTTCCTGGCTGGCCTGATGGCCCCCAACTGTCCTCCCTGGCCAGAGGCCCTCCAAGGCTAGGTATGGAACTGTTGCCTCATCACCAGGGCAACGACGCAAGCATTCTGCCCCTGGCCCAAGCCACTGCCAAGACAGCCAGGCCTCCAGACAGAACATCCATTGTCATCACATGCAATTGGTTTATAGTTACTTCATAAATTTCATCCCAACTCCATTCAGTAGGAAATGCCAACTACCCAGAGCCTACGGAATAACACCTGGTGATTCCCTGCATGTGTCTGAGCTGCATATGTGGGAAAAGGTAGTGTGTGTGTCAAATGTATATCCATCTATCTCACTGATGTGTATGCATGTGTGTGCTAAGGGAAAGGATAAACAAAATTAAAAGAGTTGGTATCAACACCTCAGGAGCAATGACTGGCAGGAGACTGGCTCTGTACTGTAACTTCCCAAGCCTATCATAGTACATTTCCAGGATGCATTCTGCCTCTGTCAAGCCACCTGCTGACAGGAGGCTGGCTCCTTAACTGCAACCTTTTCATGTGGGTCCTTTTGACCCCTGACCTCCCAACATCCTCGGCCAGTATGTTAGGCATGCTGGTCATTCATAGGGGGCCATAGCCACGGGTTGTGCAGGCTCCCGAGCTGATGTCTTATTAATCACTCAGTATGGGCAGGCAGAGCCACCCAAGAGGCTGGCCTCTCCCATGGGCACACAGCAGCAGGGGAAAGCAGGAGTGAGAGTCCATCTATACACTGGGTCCGCCCGAGAGCTCTCATTCCTGGCAAGTGAGCATGTGACCCTCACAGGTGGGAAGAGAAGCTGGGCGGCCATAAAAGGTAGGGTTCTCCCCAAAAGGCGATCATGAGGCAGCGGGCAGTATGGGCTTTCCCCTGCATGTGTGGTTTCTGAACTGCATCACCTGTACCTCCAGCCTCTTTAACAGCATAAGACTCAGAGGAGGGCTATGCTGTAGACCTCACTTTCCAAATGCAGTCAAGGCGATTGTGTAGCAGCACTGGCAGCTGCACTTGGGGCTCCATGATTCAGCCCATCCTTGACTCTCCAAGGGCTGTGTAGCCTGCCAGGTGCCCTGCAGGGCTGTCCTCCCATCTGTGCCTGGCCTGGCCGTGAGGCCCACTCATGCTGCCTGCTCTCAACGGTCACCCCCCTGGAACTGGGGGACTCCAGTGGGGCTGAGAGGATTGGGTGCTGCCATCTTTGTGATAGAGTGATAGTTAATTAGCATATCACCCTTTTATTAGATAGAAAAGTAAAATAAAGCACTAAGGAGAATGCTTTTAATTTTCATTTAAATTCTCACCATGTCTCTTGATAGCCAAAGTATTATGTATGGAAATGTTTTCATTAATTTTTTTAATGATTAGGGGATTTCTTCCAGAATCCCATTACATAGAAATATTTACTTATTGGAATTATAATACTTGCCATCATTATTCAACAACAAAATTTAAAGAACCCAATTAAAATGCATAATATTTTAAACTTTTAAAATTATAAAAATTTTACTTTTTTTTTTTTTAACTATAAAGCAAAACATAGCAGCATCTACTTACTCAGCTGTTCAGGGTGTTGTCTATCATCTCCCAAAAACTGGCAGGTTAGGCTTAGGTCAGTCAAGGCCCAGAAACTTCAGGTGGTAAAATAGCCTGCTTTTTCCAACTCTGAAAAGCATTAATAATTGCTTGTGTGAGAAAGAAAACTGGTATTACAACCAAGACAAAATGCCCCCGAATAGATTGTCTAGACAGAGAATAACTTTTGTTTCTTCTATTGTTTATTCCTTCCTTCCTTTCTTCCTTTTTCTTTTTAAAGTGAAGACTCAGAATAGTTAATTCATGGCCTGAAGTTATGGGTGACCTGAGATAGCAATTCTTAGTATTAAAACTGCCCTTCTGCTTTAAGAAATCTCTTTAGGGAAAAGCCTAAATCAGCACAATAAATTATGCATCCAGTTCTAAAACGACCACTTTTTTTACCGATTTGACCTTCAACTAATAGAGATCCTCTATCTCTAACCATATAATTTATCGTGCAAACTAAGATCCTTTGGAAAGTGGAAAAGGGAACTTTTGAAATATTTAACCAATAAACTGTTATTACATTTGCTTTATTTTAAAAAATGAAAATAAGGTACATTCACTACATCAATGCAAAAATTTTAAGTTTCTTTATATTATATGAACATTCAAAATATAAACAGATTAATTATTCTTGGTACATATTCATGTACTCTTCCGTTCTTATTAGATTCTATCTCTAATATTGTGTCACTAGTAATTTTTCTGGACAAAAAGACCGATATGATCTTATTATTTTTAATTTTTCACAAAGTTACCACAATTTTTAGTAAGTAATATTTTCATCTTTTTGTTAAATAATCTGAAATCACTGATATCTTCATCTAACTCTTCTGTATTGGTATTATTTTTAACAAGAAAATAACCTTTTCACAGCTGCTGAGACACTTGGTAAACTCAAAGCAAATTATGCTAGAACAAGGATAGTCTCAATTTTTTTATTCATAGAAAAACTATTTCAGTCTACATATTTCCACAGATACTATCATTTTGCCTAAGTTGGTATTCTTTGTTCTCCACTGTTGCCCCCACTGATCCATTGACCATGACGCAGCAGCACAGATAGTTCCCCCCCCCCCCCGATGCAAACTGAATCATGTCATTTTCTGCATTTAAAAAGTTTCAATGGCTTCCCATTGCTCCTAGGATATAATCTAAAATCTTCATGGCCAAGAAAGCTCTCCTAGACCTGGTTCCTGCCTACCTCTTAGGCCACACTGGCCACCTTCTAAAATCCTCAAAGCACCGACTGTCTCCTCCCCATAGCTTCTGCATCTTCTTTTCCCTCTGCATGGAACACCCTTCCTCCTTTCAATCATGGCTACCATTTATAGCTGGGAGGCCTTCTAATGCTGCCGGTCTAAATCACACTATGGTATTCTTTCTCTCAAAAATACTCTGTACTTTTTCTGCTAAGTTTTCATCACAGTCTATATTTACTTATTGGTATTTTTAGAAAGCTTAACCCCACCAGACAATAAAAGCTTCGTGAGAGCTTTTATTGTCTATGGCTTAGAGGTTGAGCATCAACCTTTGAACCAGGAGGTCATGGTTCAATTCTGGTCAAGGGCACATGCCCAGGTTGTGGGGTACATAGGAGGGGTACCACCAGTGTGGGGTACATAGGAGGCTGCTGATCAGTGATTCTCTCTCATCATTGATGTTTCTATCTCTTTCCCCCTCTCCCTTCCTCTCCAAAATCAATAAAAATGTATCTAAAAGCTTCAAGAGAGTGTAGAGATCATTCCTATTTAAAATCATCCCTTACTCATCATTCTCTACCCAGAACTTACTTCAGTCCTTGGCACCTTGTGAATCATTAATACGTAACTATTTGGTAAACAAATGAGTGAAAGACTTGGAAGGAGAGGGTGGGAAACAAAAGGACAAATTTCATTATTTCAGTCAACGTGGGTCTACAACCCCAACATCTCAATCTTTATCCAACTACATCATCAATTTATCTTCTATACAGGATGGTTCTCATCAGCATATAAACAGTGTGTACTTTCTCCCAACCACAGATAGAGAGGAAAAAAACCTTTCTCTTGACCTCACATTCCCATGGATAAACATCCCATTTCTCTGTCTTCCATTCTTTCTTCCTATTCTCACTTGAACCCACCATTCCCATCAGGCTTTTGTGCTCATGGATCCCCTGAAAACTACTCTTGTTAAAGTCACCAATGACATCTTCCTTGAACTATACAACAGACAGGGAGTGAGGCAGATGCTTTTTAAACAGTTCACCACAACCACGCGATGAGGCAGGTAATTCATTCAAAGCCATTTGGGTAAAAAGCATGAGAGACAATTTTTACAGGTAATAATCAGTTTTCATCATCCTAGACTTGTCAGTGGTATCTGATAGAGCTAATTGCCACCCTTTTTTAAAACATGTTCCTTGCTTGGTTTTCAGGACATCATACTCTTCTGACTCTGCCACTACTTCACTGGCCATTTCTTCTTAGGTTTCTCATTATCCCACACTCTTAATGCTAGAGTGACCCAAGGTTTAAGTTCTCAAACTTTTTTTTATATATACTCCCTCCCTTTTGGCCATCTCAAGGGGTCTTATCCTTTAAAATATCAATGATAAGAGTTTCCCTAAACTCAAGGCTCATATTTTCAGCTGCTTACTTGACATAGTCCTTAAATGTATAATAGACATATTACACTTCACGTGCCCCAGGCCAAACTCCCCTCTAAGACTGATACTCCTCTACGATTCCCATCTCTTTAAATGATAATTCAATCCTCCAAGTCATCACTGACTTTTCTCTTTTCCTCACATCCCAGCTCCAATCCCTCAGCAAATCTTGTTGGCTCTATCTTAAAATACATACCTATCTAAATTCTAGCTTCTTCTCCCTACTCCACCATACTGCCATCTGAGCCTCCATCACTCCATCTGGATGACTGAATAGCCTGCCAGCTGTTTCTTCTCTTGCCTCTCTGCACACTGTTCCAAAACAAAAGGCTAGAGTCATATTAATAAAATGACAACAGTACCCCTCCTCTGCTCAAGACCCACCAGCTGTTTCCTTCTCATTCAAGATAAAGAGCATCTCAAAGACCTTTTACAAGGTCTGTATCTGGCCCCAGGTAACATCTCTCCTTCATCAGCTACTATTCTCTCCCTTGTAAATTCCACTTTTACCCCACTGCTCTCTCAGATGCTCCTCCAGGATATAAACACACTCCTGCCAGAGGATTTGTACTTACTGTTCCCTCTTCACAGACACGTGATCGGCATGCTCCCCACTGACTTCGGCTTTTATTCAGGTGACAAAAGTCAGGGGTTGTGTGGTCACTCTATTTCATGTAACAGCTCATCACCACCATTACACTTTCTATCCATTTCCTCTGACTTCTGTTTATACTTATTCATTCATTCATTCATTCATTCATTCATTCATTATTACCCCCACTTGGTACCTCTACCTTCTTCTATCTCCCCTCTATATAAGCTTCATAAGGGAATAAATTATTGTTTCGTATTTCTCAAAGGGCAAGAAAATATCTGGAGGTAACAGGTCTCTGATATATATTTAATGAATTAAACGAATGGTTGAAAAGAAGTAGGTAGATAATTTAACTAAATCTCCAGGTACCACTGTTCTTAACAGCACACTCTTGAAGAGCATGGGCCATACAGTAATTTGCAGACTTCATATAATTATATCATTCATAACATTTCCCATTGACATTTTAGTTTTCCTATACTATACAAATGTTGCTAACTTTAAGAGTTAAGTAGAATATTTTAAAATGTAACATCTGGGTCTCAATTATCAATACCTCAAATTACACTGCAACCACTCGATCACTTCCTCCTTTGAGATGTATGTTTATTCATTAGTGCTGTCCTCACAGAGTCCCTCTTTAGCTCTCAGCATTATATTGTTTGCTGCACGGCCTGTAGGAAGATCTTGTAGCCATGTACAGGCTTAAACTGGACAGTAGGAAGGACAGTGACCGAGAGCCTAGTTGTGGCTGCTCTCTTTTCACAAAGTTCTTCTTTAAACTTCTCAGGTATATCATAATTGCCTTCATGCTCTCAAAGGCATTTCTCAGCCTATAGCCAATGATTTCAAGGTCCTTTTCATGAGTAAGCCTATCTTCCATGACTCTGACTGGCTGCACCAGTCTGCACACTTCTAATCCTCTGACTCCAGGGCTCCACCTGGGTCTCAGTGGATTCCACATAGGAGTACTTTATCAGTACAACATATCTTTATGTGCTGAACAGATGAAGCTGGAGAAAAGTTGAATTCTGACACAATTATTCGACTCTTGAACACTGTTAAATCTTCTCTCGTTTCATCAAGAAATTGTAAACCATTTATGTGCATTATTTCCTGAGTTATTATCAGCCCATAATTTATTGAATAGAAACTACACTTTCAACACATGCTATTAGTGCTCTTAAGTATCAATATAAAAGAACTCTACTAGAATTAAGATCAATCCCAACATGCCTAAGTGTGTATGACCTAGAATAAAAATTCTAGAACTGTGTCTATGGCCATCATCAATGACATGAAAGAATGAAAAGCAACATTCAGTACCTACTATATGCCAGATATTTTATCCACATTATCATATGTAATCCTATAATTGTTTTGTATGGTAGATATACAGTACCAGACTTCTAAACCTCCTAAGACACCTTCCTAAATCCCACCAGTGCACCCTTTTACATGTTGGCTTGGTGTGACTCAGTCTTAAGAAGCAGAAATTGGTCAGTTTTTACCAGAATAAGGAACTAATACTTAACACCTATAACAGAACTGTTGTATATAGTAAATACGGAAAGATCTATCTTAAACCTATAGACAGGCTAGTGTTTTAAAGTGTTTCAGTTAATTCAGCCCAGTAGGCTCAAGAGATACAAACATTCTTCAAAGAAACTGCACTGTGAAAATCAAACAAGTTTTTCAGTTCAGGTTTTCAAAAAATTATAGTTTGTTGTATCTGTCCCTCAAATATTTCAGGCGAAAGTTGTTTATTTCATGTCACCTAAGTTGTGACATTATTTACTATTATGGAAATTTAAATTGAGAACAAGCTCCTTAAAAAAATAGATTCCATTTTCTTCACTCTAAAGTGAACTAAACTTCTGAATGGGCAAAACTAGAAGTCCGATCCTTAAAATTCCATGAAAAAGGTGGCTTGCTTCCTTTGAAGCTTAAAAGCTTCACATTAATCTCCAAAATAAAGTATCTCCGACTGCAGGTGTTTGCCGCCTTGAGATGAATAGAATAAATAAAATCTCAATACCTACTATTTTAGAGAAAAAACAATCAATAGTTCCTATGGAGAATCAAGATTTTCTAAGCTCCTTTCCTGAGTATTGCTTCAGGCTAGCAGAGGCTGTGGATGCTTGGCCCTGAGCCCTCTGCACCGGCCCTGCACCCGGCCCCCTGCAGCCAGCACACGCACCTCAAGCATGTTCTGCAGACTCCTTGACTCTGCCTCTGGAGAACCGAATCCATGTGAATGGCACTCCTGGGCCTTTTACATAACTGTGGTTGGAGATATTTTTCACTGGGTTCTTTAAACAAAGATTCACGTGATAAATTTCTGCTCAAGTTTAGTTCCAGGAAATGTTTGGTTTCTGCAGATGTTTATATGCTTCCGGTTGTCAGTACATGAAAACGATATAATTCTGTGCTTTTTTTTTTTTCTCACTGGAGCATGCAGAAAAAGTCAAATAAAAAATATGACCCAAACCTACTGAGCACTGACAAATGGGAGTACTTAAATCTTTCAGCTTTAGATGAGGTTGGTTTTATTTTTTTATAAAGTTACTTTACCTTTTGGCCTTATATATGTAAGTTGCTTTAACTGTTTTCAGAACCAAGAAAAGCTATAAAAATGTAAAAGACATGTATCATGTTGACCTGCTTCTAAGTTCCAGAATAAAATGGGGAAAAAAAAGAGAAAAGCACTGTGGGTTTTTATACTGAGAACAGGTATAACTGCACAGAATTAAATTTCCTGCTACCCAAAAGATATGTTTCCATAGAGAAACAAAACAGCATTCTCCCTGATTTATTTGATGATCTGGTTCACTGGTTCAAATACTCAACTATTCTTAGTTCAATTTCCCTCCTAATACAAAAATGCCTGAAAACTTTACAAAATACTTTAAGAGAGTTCTTCAAACATTATTTTGAAAATCTGAAACATTTTAGAAAACTGAATAAAACTGAACATGACAGGTGAACTCAGTGAGTCACTTCACTTGGAAAGCAGTCAGAATCCATGTGTGGGGCTTGTAAGCCTACTCAGCCAAGAACTGTTTTTAGCTCCTTCACCACTTTTCAGGACTGATGTTCAACAGTAAGTGGGTCCTAATAAGTGACTAAAGTAATAAGTAAAAAAGTATCCATCAAAACCTTGAAGCTATTTATTTATTACTACACTAGAGACCTAATACACGAAATCCATGCATCGGAGGGAAGGGGTCCCTCAGTCTGGCCTGCACCCTATTGCAATCTGGGATCCCACCGGGCCTAAACTGGCAGTCAAACATCCCTCTCCCAATCCGGGACCTCTAGCTCCAAACTGCTCAACCTGCTTGCTTGCCTGATCACCCCTAACCACTCTGCCTGCCTAACTGATGACCTTTGCCTTGGCCCCGCCTTCATGGCTTAGTCCAGAAGGACATCCAGAAGGTTGTTTGGTTGCCCAGTCTAATTAGCATATTATGCTTTTGTTATTATAGATACTTTGCCTTCTTTCAACAAAGCATTTAAGACAGCCTATAAGAATTATGACATTACAGTAAAATCCTATTTTATAAATATAAAAATTCAGAGAAAGAAAAAAGCATGCAATTATGTAAGCCAGAGGTGTCTTAACATTGACCATAAATGTGGCCCTACACTATCTATTTGATAAAGCAAAAAGAGAAAAACAATTACAAAATTCACACAGGCCAGGATGGATTGGTAAATCTCAGGAGAAACAGAATTTGTTCTAGTATGCAAATCTGAGAAATTATTTCCCTAGCAAATTATTTTGTAAATAATATACTGGGGTCTTCAATACTGTCCCTGAGAGAGATCCTAATTGGTTCATCCAACAGTTTCTTATAGTATGTAACACATACAGTCAAAATATAAAGCTCTCTGATAATCTAGATGAATAAACAATAAAACTTAGAAAGTGTTCAACAGAATTTTATGCAATGATGAAAATGTTATACATCTATCCAGTTCAATATAGTAGCCACTAATTGCCTGTGGCTATTGAGCACTTGAAATGAGGCTAGTGCAACCAAGAAATTGAATTTTTAATCACATTTCATCTTTATTTTAATAATTATATTAGGAGAGCAAATATCTAACCATTGGACTACACAGGTCTAAAACATTAGCTGGTAAAGATATTTTTGGATTGGCAAACATATACAGACTCTAACAAAAAAGAAATGTATATTATATGTACTTATTTTTTATAAGTTTTAACTTATAATATTAACTAGAGGTCCAGTGCATGAAATTCATGCATGGAGGGGTAGGGGTGTTCCTCAGCCCAGCCTACACCCTTTCCAATTTGAGACCCCTTGAGAAATGTTGGACACTGCTGGCTCCCAACCCCTCACCTGCCTCTGCCTGATTGGCCCTAACTGCTTCTGCCTGCCAGCCTGATCATCCCCTAACCACTCCCCTGCCAGCCTGATCGATGCCTAACTGCTCCCCTGCTGGCCTGGTCATCCCTAACTATCCTCCCCCTGACAGCCTGATTGTCCCTAACTGCCCTCCCCTGCAGGCCTGGTCCCCACCCCAACTGCCCTCCCCTGGTGTCCTGGTCATCACCAACTGCCCTCCCTTGCAGGCCTGGTCCCCCCTAAGTGCCCTCCTCTGCTGGCCTGGTCACCCTCAACTGCCCACAAATGCCCTCCCCTGCAGGCCATCTTTTTGGTGGCCATCTTGTGTCCACATAGGGGCAGCCATCTTTGACCACATGGAGACGGCCATCTTGTGTCTTGGAGTGATGGTCAATTTGCATATCACTCTTTTATTAGATAGGATTATAGTTCATGAGAATTAGTTTTCCAATAAATAAAAATTAGAAATTAAAGGTTATATGTGAGTTACAAACTTTGATCAGTCCCAGTAAACACTTTATTTCTTTATTTTGATTGAATGCATGGTGCAATGCCCACATGGGACTTCTCACTACACATTCTGAGGTAGTCAATTACCAAGGGCCACACACACAATAGCCATCTACTCAGAAAACATAAGAAAACACAGCATCCCAACAGGGCAGTCTCAAGTGTTTCTCTTCATGGGAAGGGCTTTTCCACGAGTCCACATGGCCACTCTTTAGCATTTAAATGAGAGCTCAGTTGCAAGGAAATGAGAATCATAGGGTGAGTACGGAGTCAAGCTAGCTTAGAAGCCTTTTGTCCCAAACAGAACCCAACACACCTCACTGGCCCAAGCCACAGGCTTCCAGGATCCTCACAAAGTTTACACCAATCTCTGAAATGTGCTCCCAGGGATGCCCAAAGCTATTGCTTCTAACCAAGAATGCAGGGTTCATGTGTAGTTCCTCCCAGTGAGGGTACATCTACCAAATAAAGATCCCTTTTACCATAAGCAATGTTGCCTAGTAACATGGTTGACTTTCCATTTTTATTAGGATTTAGAGGAAATGAGTAAAAAGTTCACCCAAGGTCAGATTTGTCCTTAGAGAATGAAAAATGGTTTCATTAATTCTTTAACCACTACTCATGATTTTTTAAAATTCCAGCATATCAAGAATAGAAAAGAATTTCCTTAACAAAATCCTAAAATAAAAATCATACTTAATGACTAAATAATAAAAGGATTTCCTTTAAAAACCAGGAAATGCGACCAAGGTGACTATAACTATCACTTTTATTAAATAAGGTAGAGATCCTAGTAATGTAATAAAAGAAAGGAACTGAGATATAAACATTTTAATGAAGTGACAAAATTGTCCTAATCTCCAAGTGACAATTGTAGAAAACACTTTATTTCTATAGAGAATTATGAAGGAAAGCTATTAAAACTAATAAAACTAATTCATCAATGTTGATATATATATATAAGGTTACTATACTGAGAATGGTATATACCTAAAAGCCAAAAAACACTTTTAATAATTTTAATAGAAAAATCTACTGCTTAAAATAGCAATTTAAAAAGCAAGACAAAAACTAAACAAAAAAGAACTCTTGAGAGCTCATGGAGGGTGGATAAAATGGGTAAATGAGGTCAAAATGTACAAATTTCCAATTATAAAATGAGGAAGTTATGGGGATATAATATACAGTGTGGTGATTATCTTCTATAGTAATAAAAGGATAATATGCTAATTAGACCAGGAGACCTTCCGGATGTCCTTCTGGACAAAGCCATGGTAGCAGGGCTGAGGCAGAGGCTGTTAGGGGTGATCAGGCCAACAGTGGAGGGCGGAGCAGTTGGGGACAATCAAACCAGCAGGGGGGACAGTTGGGAGCAAGCAGGCCAGCAAAAGAGGGCAGTTGGTGGCAAGCAGGCTGGCAGGGGGTGGCATTTGGTGGCAATCAGGCTAGCAGGCAGAGTGATTAGTGGTGATTGGGCAGGTAGGCAGGTGAGCGGTTAAGAGCCAGCAGTTCTGGATTGCAAGAGAGATTACTAGCAGTCGGACATCCCCCGAGGGGTGCCAGATTGGAGAGGGTGCAGGCTAGGCTGAGGGACAACTGCCCATGTACAAATTTCATGTACGAGGCCACTAGCTTATATATATATATAAAAGCCTAAGTGACCCTTACGACTGTATGACTGGAACAACCAGTTGACCAGTTGCTATAATGTGCACTGGGGGCAGATGCTCAGTGCTCCCACAGCCAACCTCCATGGCTCCATCCCCACTTCCAACCCCAGGTGGCCAGCCAACCGCCTGTGGCCCATGCCCCTGGCTGGCCAGCCCCAATCAGAACCTCTGGCAGCCCCTCCCTGCTGGCCAGGCCCTGATCAGGACTGGGGGAGACACCCCCATGCACCAGGCCTCTAGTAGTTAATAATACTGCATTACATACTAGAAATTAGCTAGGAGAGTGTATCTTAAAATTTCTCATCACAAAAAATATCTGTAACTGTATATGGTGACAGATGTTAACTAAGCTTATTGTGGAGATCATTTCATTATCTTATACACCTGAAATTAATATAATGTTATATATAAATTATATTTCAATGAAAAAAACAACAACACCAGAACCAAATCTGAATCAAAATCAATCATTTGTAAACTTTCCCTTAGTGCTGATTTTGTTCACGTTATTTCATTTTACATATCTTTGCTGTAGAATCGCTTCAAACCTTCTCTGAAAGAAAAGACAAGCTATTAATAATTTAAAAAACAATTCTTTAACAAATCTCACTAAATCCATGTCAGTAAACACAAAATAGAAGAATAGTTGGAAAGAAACTAAACAGACATGGCAGCCCTGGATCAGGTGTCAGGACAAATTGTTCCATCACAAACTTTAATAGAAAAGGCTACAGAGGGGATCCAAACAGGGCAGGCTGCCAGGGTGCTCACTTCCTTTTGGGCCACAAAACAAATCAATCACAAATCATTAAGGAATATGAGAGTAATAGGATCAGGTCAGAATCTGGGGGTGGAAAGTATATTTTTAATTTAAAAAATTCTCCCACATGATCCTGATGCACTTTCCCCTCTAGTGTATCAGCAAAGCCCCAACCTCTGCCCCAGCCAACTTCCTGCCCCACAAATGGCAAGAATGAAACCTTGATGATGTGGAGTCTGGGGTCCCAGCCCATCTTCCTCAAAGTACATGGACATAGAGAGAAGAGTGGATTCTTGAACAAAACTGAGTTTCTGTTAAAAAAGAAGAGAGTGGACAAAGGCTACAGGGAAAGTTACCAGAAGTATGTGTTACCCTTTTACAGAATATTATATTTAGCACTAAAAGGAAATATAAAGAAAACAGACCACCTTATTCTTTTTTTTTTTTTTTTTTACAGAGAGGAAGGGAGAGGAATAGTAAGTTAGAAACATCGATAAGAGAGAGACATCGATCAGCCAACTCCTACACACCCTCCCCAGGGGATCTGCTCGCAATCAAGGTACATGCCTTTGATCGGAATCAAACCCGGGACCTTTTAGTCAGCAGGCCGAGGCTGTATTCACTGAGCCAAATTGGTTTGGGCAAGACCACCTTATTCTTAAGTAACTACATATACAAATTTCAATTTTTAAGTTTTAAAAGAGAAAAGCTAAAAAAAAAAATGAATCTATTAGAGTATAAACTAAGTATGACAAAGGCTGAGAGATTACACAGACATTGAGGGAGATCAGGTTTGAACAACCAGTAGCTCTGAAAGAAGAGAATTATGAAATGACCAAGTGGCTGGTTTATATTTGAAGGCAGAAGGGTACAAATTTAGGGATGAATAGAGACTCTATGGAAAATACTGAGAAAATGCATGAGCAAATATAACACCCACAAATGTCTGTCTTGTTGCATAAAGGCACTCATATCTATGTGATGAATGAATGAGTGAATAAATAGGTTTGGATTTGAATAATATTTGATTGGAAACTACCAAAGGTTTCTAATCAGAGAACACATATGATCAAAACTACTTCTGATTAAAAAAAAAAAACAACTATTGTTTTTAATAAGAATTGACTGAAGGAAAACGTGACAAAAGTGTAATCCTTTTGGAAGCTACTGAAATCTTCCAGACATAAAGCAATCAGGGCCTGGATCCAGGGATTCAATAACTAACCACCAGAATTACAATTTTAAAAAGAGGTGATCATACAGACTTCACTTATTTACAATGCCACAAACACAGAAAGTAGTAGTGTTGCCTATCTTAGATTCATTTTTTACTGCATTATGAAAAATAGGATGACTAATCTTTAATTATCTTAAGTGATCTTGCATTTGAAGAAGTTTTTACTGCACTTCATCGGGCTTTCTACCGGAGGTTTCCTTTTCAACTCCGACAGGAAAGATACACGACTAAACCCAAGTCCATTTGAATCGTGGTCTCTGTGGCCTCCTAGTGCTAGCCGTCCAGAATGACACTTCTGCAGCAAATATTAAAGTGTACAAGCATACCTCATTTTATCACATTTCACTTAATTGTGCTTTGCAGATACCATGTTTTCTACAAATTGAAGGTAAGACCCTCCACCAGCAAAAAAAAAAAAAAATTATAAATTTAGGCTCAAATAATGGTTAGTATCTTTTAGCAATAAAGGGTTTTCTAATTAAGATATGTACAGTTTTTAGACATAATGCTATTGCAGACTGAACAGACAACAGTATACTATCAATATGACTTTTATATGCACTGAGGAACCAAAAAATGCATGTGACTCACTGTATTACAATATTCACTTTCTTTGGCTATCTGGAACCAGTATGCCTATACAGATTCATTCTGTCCTCTGGTTTTTCTTCTGTATTTACATAAAATAGCCATGACATCTGCCAAAATAACATCTCAGACATTATTCACAAGCATACTAACCTATGATAAAGGTTAACAAAACACCTGTAAAGCTAAGCGTCACTAGGTCATTCACACTTACGCCACCAGCAGTATTTCTTACAACAATCTGTCAGAAGCTCCTGATAGGGATCTTTCTGTTTTGTTTTTTATTGTTTTAAACAAGATTTTAATTATTGTTTACTCATATCTCATATGCCATTTAGTCTTTATTTTATGCCTGGCAACTTTATTTATCCACTCTGCTTCTCCATGATTATTCACTATAAAAGGCGAGTACTTTATACCTGTCAAAAGACTCAACTAACTCTTCCTAACCAAAGAATCTCTGATCTTCTGGCTGGACCTGGGGGATTTCTAGCTTATTATTTGTACTTAGAAGAGCTCTTGCTGACAAGCAGTCTTGATCACACACAAATGCAGCTCCACTTCCAGCCAGCCAGACCTTGAGTCCCCCAACCTCTCCCTCTGGGAGGCAGCAAAGATGCTCCAACATACTAACCTAAGAAAAGATCACCCGGTCAGAGAGGAAGGCCGTGTATGAGCTGGCAATGTTGTCCACTAAGGAATGACATGACAGCACAGAATATCCAGGCGTCTGTTCCATGGAACCATAAAGTTTTAGAGATACAAGTAGCCTAAGCCTTCATGTCATCTGGACCATTCATTCTATAAATGACAAAATATTTTATCAAAAGAGCTAAACTGGTCCCATATCCTAACTATACTTAGACATCTGGGGAATAGCTTAGGAATGAATAAGTGATAAATAAATAAAAATCTAAGCAAACTCTTTTTCAAAAAAGCAATTAATACCAAGAAAAAGAAAAATAATTGTTAGAAAGAATAAGTAACCACGTATTATATGCCTCAGCTGTGAAAGTTTTTATAGTTTTGCTAATGTAACCACTGATTATTATTCAAAATTTAATTATAATGAGCATGAAGGAGGGCCCTTCACATGGGGTAAGGACACATAAGAAAGATAAATCTCTTCATCTATCATGAGAAGTCAAAGGTATTGCCTAAGACTGAAATATTAAAAATCGGAAAGAGCAACGGGCTATCTAGAGATTTGGAAGTAATAATAAGAATCAGGTCTTAGAGTTGAATTCCCAAGAGTAGCCTGGGGAGGGAGGAAGGGTGAGAGGTGGGAGACTGCTGATTTTTACAACCAGCCTCGTACAACTCCTGGACTACTGGCATTCTGTGCTTTTACATGTAACTGAAATTAAAATTAAATTAAGTGGCCAATCAGAAAATGGAATCTAGAATTTCTGACTATGTAACACACACCCTTTTTTAAATTATATCTTTTTCACTCAAATAAAATATAGAGAAAAAACTGATATTTTACCTGTTTAATTTTCTATTGTTCTTGTGACTGTTCATAGAAGAAAAAAAACACACAAATATTCATCAACTAGATTGGGGATGTTTGAATCTGCACTAGGTGCTGGGAAAACATGACCTTCCCTGAAGAGGATTACTCTGTATTAGAAAGACAGGTAACACACAAGTAACCAAAAAACAAGTGAGATAAGCACCCTAACACAATTGTTCTTTGAGCCTTGGTTTCCTCTTTTGTAACATGCCTCATTAGGTTTTGGTGAATATTTAATGATTCAGCTCATATAAATTCTTACAACAGTGCTTGCCAAAACCAAAGAGAAATAAGGCCAAAGGACAAACCCACGCCTGCCTGATTTTAAAGCCCGTGCTCATTCCACTACACTACATTTCCAAAATAATCCTCTTCTTTCCATAAACAAAAAATTATTTTCCTCCTGAATCCAAATGGAATCCAGTAAATGGACAAAAAGTGATTCATTATGGATATAGATAAGTAAATAGAACCTATTAGTAAGGATTAAAAAAATATTTTCCAGCTTTTTACTTTTCTCAATTATTTATAAATATTTGATTTATTTGAAAATAGTTCTTGCCCAGCCAGTGTGGCTTAGTGGTTGAACGTAGACCTATCAACTAGGAAGTTGCTGCTCAATTCCCGGTGAGGACACATGCCTGGGCTGCAGGCTCGATCCCCAGTGTGGGGTATATAGGATTCTCTCTCATCATGGATGTTTCATTCTCTCTCTCCCCTCACCCTCCCTTCTTTTCTGGGCTCAATAAAATATATTAAAAATAAAATAAAAATAGCTTCCTATGTCTTACGAGTTAGGAATGATTAAAAATAAAATTCCTGCCAAAACCGGTTTGGCTCAGTGGATAGAGCGTCAGCCTGCGGACTGAAGGGTCCCAGGTTTTATTCCGGTCAAGGGCATGTACCTTGGTTGCCAGCACATCCCCAGTAGGAGGTGTGTAAGAGGCAGCTGATCGATGTTTCTAGCTCTCTATCTCTCTCCCTTCCTCTCTGTAAAAAATAAATAAAATATTTTTAAAAAATAAAAATAAAGTTCTTGATTTATCAGGAAGTCAAATGTGATAGTGAACTATTTCCATTAATTAGAAAACAAATTATTTATTACTATATGGCACTGTATTAGACAATTAAAATAAATTTTTAGCACAAGATCCAACTTAGCAAATTAAAAGAATGCTTCCTTTCTTGCACAAAAGAATAAAGATTATATTACTCCTTTTTTAAGTCATTTCATGGCTTTAAAAATAAACATATGATTTAATGGAAAAAATAATTGTATAATCAGGTTTAATTTTATTTTTTAACTATTCTGATATCTCAAATATCCTAGATATATTCTAGAAGAAAAAATTCTGAATGTCTCTCTTGTTTACAATACAACAAATAAGTATAAAAACACATGTGATTTGAACTGAAGTAACTTGGGTAAGGTGGAACTATTTCCCAGAATTCCCTTCTGTAAGTGGTTCTAGGTCAGAGTTGGCCAAAAGAGGAATTTACTTGAGATTTGAAAGGAGGAACTATAGCAGCAGTTGTTGCCCTCTGAAGTCATTCCTCGCTTCTAGGTTAGACATGGTGATAGTCCTGGACTCTGGTGGGTTCCAGCTCATCCTCACACCCCTTTGGTCTGTGTTCAGCTCTTTCCCCTAAATACTGGACCTACTGACCCACAAGGACCCCAGGCCCATCACCAGACATTTGGCATTCAAGAAAATATTTAATGACTGACCAATGTATACTAAGCTATAACAACACAGTAAACGATTTAAGCTCCTTGGCACACACAGTATCTTTAATGTCTTGATAATGTATATAGAATTATATAACCTTTTGCACATATCAAATATTATATAACTTTTTAAAGAATAAATCACCTCACAGGGTTATCAGTGATATTAAATATTTGGAATTTGAGATATCTGAGAAAATAAACATATGGTTTAATGGAAAAAAATAATTGTAAAATAAAAAAAATAATTGTATTTTTATAATAATTATATTATAAAAATAATTTCTTTGAGCTAAGAAATCCAACTATGCCACTTCCTTATTATTTACCAAACTAGAGGCCTGGTATATGAATTTGTGCACAGGTAGAGTCCAGCCAGCCAGTCCTGATTGGGGTGATTGGCCAGCCGAACAAGGGGAAGGGATGCAAAAGGTTGGCCGGCCGGCCCCACCCCCTGGTTGAATTCCTAATTAAGGAGCAATTTGCATATTAGCCTTTTATTACATAGGACTAGAGGCCCGGTGCATGAAAATTCATGCACTGGAGAGGGGTCCCTCAGCCTAGCCTATCCCTTCTCACAGTCCGGGAGCCTTCGGGGGTGGGGAGTGACCTGGCGATCAGGGGAAGGCAACACTCCATCACACCTCTGCTGCTGCCACTGCCGGCAGTACAAACTTCACCTGAGCCTCAGGTGGCCCTGGGCAGCTGGGGAGCTGAAGGGCCTGTGGGACTCCAGAGGCAGATGTGTGGGGCAGGCCCAGCCTTGCCACGTGCCTGCTGCCCTGGCAGGGCTGAGAGGACTGGGCACCACCATCTTGTAGCTGTGGGTGCTGACATCTTTGAGGGCGGGGCAGTCAATTAGCATATTATTCCTTCCTTATTGGCTGTGGGAGCCATCATCTTTGAGGGTGATACATCAGTTAGCATAGTCCTTCCTTATTGTGGGCACTGCCATCTTTGCTATGGTGTGAGGGTCAATTAGCATATTCCCTCTTTGTTAGATAGGATTATTTAATAGTTTTACCCATTTTGCCTGAAAACCCTCAAACATTTATAGCCACCTATCTTTAATAGCCAAATGTCTGAGTTTGAAAGACAGTCATCAAAATGGCTCCTTAACCTCCTATGTTTTCAGCACTGATAAACTAGATCTAGTGCTAGAACCCATGGGAGTGAATATAACAGGCTCCCTAATCGTGTATCAAAAGAATTGATGTGATGTCTTCATATTGGTGTCAGTCTGATTCAACTAATTTAACATCTGAGTTACCAGAAATTAATACAAAACATCAAAGAAAATAAGAAATATAATTGCTAGACCACTTTTTGGATTAAAAAAATATTTCTTGGTTTTGTCCTGTTATTTCTTGTGTTTGCCTTTGGGAACGTCATTCAGTGTCATACAGTCTAGGTGATTGCTTCCATATAGAAAACACCCCAAGTCATATCTCTAACACTGAACTTCAAGCAAAGTCATAATGCTGTGGGCCCTCAGGACAACATTCTCTTCATCTGTGTGTGTGTTGTTAATGTTTATAGAGGAATTCCTATGTTCTAAATCCTTTACAACTATTATCTCTTTAGGCCTCTGCACTCCTGTGAGATAGGTACTATTATAGAGATCAAGGTGTTGACATGAACTAGATATATAGCCTAATAAGGTTTAGAGAGACTGAGTAGCTTTTCCAAGGTTTTATACATAGTGCATGTCAAAACCAGGATCTGAACTTGGGTTGGATCTGACTGCAGAATGCAAGGTCCCAACCATCATTCAACAGACAGACAACTTGAGAATGAAATGTCTGTTTCTGATTCATTTTAGTATCTGCTTAAAGCATGCAATGCACTTGTATTTAGTAGGTATCCACAGTTATCTGCTGAGTAAATTTTTCTGAGTGAGAAAGCTAGCTGAGATATTGCCTCATATCAAAGAATAATTCCAGCTTCAATTTAAACTAGAGAACACTGTACTAAGTTTCATACAATTTAACAGTGCAGATAATAAAAACAAAAACCAGAGGACAATTAAACTAGAATCATGTAACCTCTATACCTCAAATCTATCCTAGCCTTTAGGATTCCAACTACATTACAGGACAATCACATAACATTATCGTACCTTCAGACACTGCACATTCTATTGCCTCCCCTGCATTTTCTTTTCAAATGAATAAATAAACTCCAGGTCTCTACCTCTCCTGAACCTATTGTGGTTAAAGAGGCCATTTTCTGAGTGATAATAATTAGAGAATAACTTTAAGGATCAAATGTTATGTAAAATAAAGGGTACTTTTCTGCCAAGGCTCCCTGTCCCACCCTGAGATTTGGCACTTGGGTTTTGTCAAATTAAATGCATCCGAGTTTTGTCCTGTGAAGACAACATATCGTGATTCTTGTCTGCTAGCGAGAATCCCCTACTGGGTACTTCTAGTGAATAACAGACTGACAGTTTGTTCAAATAGACCAAGACATTTACCACTGTGCACCTTGGGAATAGAAATGCTATCCGTTTAGACTATGTTTTAAGCACAATAATCTCACCATACCCAATTTCATGGTATGTCTAGAACTGTGGTTGGCAAACTGTGGCTCTTGAGCCACATCCAGCTCTTTGGCCCCTTGAGTGTGGCCCTCCCACAAAATACCACGGCCTGGGTGAGTCTATTTTGAAGAAGTGGTGTTAGAAGAAATTTAAGTTAAAAAAATTTGGCTCTCAAAAGAAATTTCAATCGTTGTACTGTTGATATTTGGCTCTGTTGACTGATGAGTTTGCCGACCACTGGTCTAGAACATTAAGAGGACTCTCTTAAGGTCATCCACAGTATTATTCTCCCCCCTTACTAGCAATTCTTTGGAGTTAGTCGTTCTGTTTGGCTACCCTACCACCACTCCCAGACACGGCTGGGTTCTTCTCTCAAGGCCCGAGGTAAAGAGAACATGTCCATTTCCCTTTGAGCCCCAGAAACTCTGCAGGCACTTGACCTCCACTAAACACTCAGTTTTCCTTCTCCTTCAGCATATTCTCAGCCTCACTCCTGTTCAATTTAGCGTGGGTTCTCATTCCTTGCTAGAAGTCAGTTTTTTTCTATAACTCTGCCAGCATCACCCACTCACCTGACTCAGCAAGCGTCACACAAATTGCATGCTTTAAAAATACCTTAGCTGCGTCTTGAACATTGTTCTTTCCTTTACACTTGAAGAAAACAATAAGCTGAACATCTGATTACAGTTTAAGTCCCTGACTCTAAATAGGCAAACGCAACCGAGCATACGCTTTGTCCATGACCTTTACAATGAGGAATTTTTCACTGGCCATTAATTAGTTGCTTTTAAATGGATGCAGTGAGAACAAGAGAAGAGCCCTGAAATAAAGCAGAAGAGATTCTATACTTCCTAATCACCTGGACACTAAACTACTTCAATGTAGCACTGGAAAGTTTCTAATTCTGTCAGTATTGGAGAGAAAATAATGATCTGTCATCGAAAATATGGTATTACTTGCCTGAAGGAAGAATGCAGGGTGTTTTACAGGTTCTCTGATTTATTCTTTGTTTTCATCATTACTTTAGAAGGTAATCTGATCCACTCTAATGACCCCAGAAAACCACTTATCCTTTTCCAAGCACCCACTCTAAGACTGAATCTGGCTTCTGGTACTCTTCTTCTTTAAACTCATTCCAGAAATGAGCCTGAGGATGACTTTCTAAAGTCAACATAAACTTCAGACTTTGGGACTCTCCAACAATTGGTCACAGAATGGAGATGAAACTAAAAAACTCAGTCATGCTCTCAAAGCTTTCAAAGCACAACAGGGAACAAAGATGCCTCCAAAGCCCTCTGGCTGACTTCCATGCAAGTCCTGAGTTCTAGAAATAACTGCTCTATAATGACTAGAAAATAGAGATTTGACTCCTTTAGAGTAACAGAATTAGAGAACTGAAGGGTGATGAAGAGCACAAGGAGTCTGGTATCAGGATGATCAGGACTTGAATCCTGGCTCAGTTAATTTGCAAGTGGTGTAACCTTAACTCTCTAAAATTCAGTTTCTTCAGTTCTAGAATGAAGAAAACTGCAATCTCCACTTCACAGAGCTGTTGTGAAGACTGAATGAGTCAAATGCAGCATTTACAACTAACTCAGCTCCTGACCTGTGGTCAATGGGATATATGTACTAAAAGTGAATTCCTATCTCCTACCTTCCCTTTCCCTATGTAAAACTAATGTGGCAGAACTTGAGAACTTAACAATAGTTGTCAAATAGCTGTATTCTTGACAAAAAGAAGTGTGTTTAAGTCACACTCTAAGAACACTGAAGGAAATTGTGACACATGCTACAACATGGATGAAGCTCGAAGACACTACAGTAAGTGAAATAAGCCAGTCACAAAGGGGCAAATATTGTATGATTTCTCTTATATCAGGTTCCCAGAATAGTCACATAGACACATCTTACCTAATAGAGAAACATGTAAATTGACCATACCTCCGCTACACCCACAGCCAATCAGAGTGAGTATGCAAATTAACCCAACAAAATGGTGGTTAATTTGCATATATACCTGGGTCCTGGGAACTTCCTCAGCTACCAGGTCACTCACAGCTGGCCATTAGAGGGGCGAAGCCTGTGATCGGAGGCATAGGGATGGGTGGGATGCTTTCCAAGCCTAAAGCCTGGAGCTTGAGAAGGGCGGAGCCTGGAACCAAACACAGACCATCCAGAAGTCAGTGCTGGGTTGCCCAACACTGACTGCTCAGGAGGCTGAGACCCAGAAAGTGAGTCTGGGTCTGATCTGCAGCCTCAGTGGAAGCTGTTGATCAGTATACTTACCTCTCTCTTTCTCTCCCTCTTTCTTTCTGATTTTTGCCAGTAGCCAGGCTTTTCTCTCTCTCTCAGTCTCACAGGGGGCTGCTGTTAAGCCCCACCTCTTTGGTCAGGCCCAGATATAGGCCTGGAGATACTGACTTGCATAAGAACCAACCAATTAGAACCAAAGGTGGGTGCTGTGGGGAACCAATGGCTGCCTAGGAGGCAGAGCTTCTAACGCTGACTGGCATACGAACCGACCAATGAGAACCAAATCTGGGTGCTGTGGGGGAGCCAATGGCTGCCTTGGAGGTGAAGCTTTTGACACTGACTGGCATTGAAACTGACCAATGGGAACCAAATCTGGGTGCTGTGGGGAGCCAATGGCTGTCTAGGAGGCAGAACTTTTGACAGTGGCAGAGGAACCGAACAATGAGAACTAAATCTGTGTTCTGTGGGGAGCCAATGGCCGACTAGGAGATGAAGCTTTTGACGCTGGCATAGGAACTTACCAATCAGAACTCAATTGGCCAGCAGAGGAGGGCAGTTGGGGGCAACATCAGGCCTGCAGGAGAGGGCAGTTAGGGGTGATCAGGCTGCAGGCAAAAGCAGTTAGGGGCAATTAGGCAGGCAGGCAGGTGAGCAGTTAGGAGCCAGTGGTCCCAGATTGTGGGAGGGATGTCTGAGTGCCAGTTTAGGCCAAACCCTGGGATCAGGCCTAAAATGGCAGTCAGACATCCCGCAAGGGGTTCCCAATTGGAGAAGGTGCAGGCTGAGTTGAGGAAATCCCCTCACCGTGCATGAATTTTGTGCAACGGGTCGGGGTGGCATGGAGAGTTAGTATTAATGGGTACAGGGTTTCAGTTGGGAAAGATGAAAAAGTTCACCACCACAGATGCATGGTGGTGATGGTTGCTCAACAATGTGAATGTACTTAAAGACACAGAATGGTACACTAAAAAGAGTTAAAATGATCAATTTTATGGTATGTGTATTTTATCACACAAAAAAGAATACTTAAAAGTACTACTTAAAAACACATACACCTTTTTTTTGAAAAAATGATTACTTAGTAAAATAAATAATCATGTCGCAGTTTACTTGTTCCGGCCCCCAGGCTAGACAGAGTGCTCACTATGGGAGAAAGATCAGGTAACTACCATTTGGTGTTGTACCTTGCTTTCTACTTCAACCAGGCCCTTGTTCCTGGGCAATCTCCCACAACTTTCCTTACTTGGCTCTTTCTCCGTTCCTACAATGGCTGTTCCAACCATATGTAGATACACTCAGACCATCACAGCATACTTATACTTAATACTTATCTATACTAATAAAAAGGTAATATGCAAATTGTCCCTATGGGAAGTTTGACCAACCGAGAGTTAAGATGTGCACCAACCACCAGGAGGCAGTGTGTAACATGGCAGGTGTTGGCAATGCATGCTGGCAGCCAGCGGCAGTGGAGGCACTGCCAGCCCTGATGGACCCCGACAAGAGTGGGGCCACGGTGGGATGGTAGAGGTGAGCAGGCATTAATAGGCCAAGGCGGGTGTAAGGGAGGCCCTGGCTGCTGGTGACAGCAGGCAGTCAGGGGAAGGGAGGCCCTGGCTGGTAGCTGGCAGGTGTTTGGGACCCTACTCGTGCACAAATTTCATGCACTTGGCCTCTAGTACTAAAATAAAGGACTTTCCCTCTACCCTTTATCTGAAATGTCTCTACTTTAAATTCATTTTTTGAAAATGCAGTCCATACTCATTGTCTCTACACGTTTAGGTCCCCAGCACTTGGTCTTGAAGCTTCTAATGCTACTACTATGTTACAATTGTTTTCACCAAAAGCCTCTGACTTGGTCAAATCCAATGGCCTAAATTTTCTTCCCATCACAAATTGACCACTTGGTGACCTTTTGATATTCACTACTTCCCTTTAGGAATATGTTCTTAGCCAGTCTGTTCCTGAGTATGTGCCATTGAGCGCTGTAGTGCCTGGAGTCCTTTACTTGGTCCTCCCTCATTGCTCAGCTAGCTCTGTTTTTGTGATCTCACCCACTCACCCATGCTTAACTTCACACTCCTCTCTTCAGTCCTAAACTTCATTCTCATTTCCAGCTAGCTGATAGTACCACCATTTGGATGCCCCATTTTCAAAAGTCCAAACCAAACCCAATGCTGCCTTTCTACTCTCCCATCCAGTAGTTAGAGGACTGAAGAATCTACAAACATCTTCTGTCTTCCCGTTTCTCTCACAACTCTATGTAGCTCCAGTCACTGAATCTCACAAATTCTATCCACCAAAATCATACTCTACGCTTTCTCTTCTCTTCCACATCTGCATTCCCTCAATCCAGGCCCTTCATCTCACTCATCTGGACGGTTGTTGCACTGGTCTCCTAACCAGTTTATTCCCTTCTAGTCCAATGTTTATATGTTCCAAGGTATTTTACTAAAACGCAAATCTGTGCCATTGCTCTGATTTTAAAACCCCCAATGGTTCCTCACAGCCACTGGGGCAAAAACCAACTACTAGCTTTACACACACACACACACACACACACACACACACACACACACACCTCCTTCCTATCTCATTTTCCCACTCCTCAACACTCATGAACTTCAAACACTCCTTCTCGCCTTTTCAAAACAAGATCCTCAAACCTCTACAGCTTGGCAGATACTCCTCCTCCTCCGAATGGTGAGCAACTACATACTCTTGAAGATTCAACTTCAAAGGCCAGTCTTCCCAGGTCTTCCCAGGCCAAATGCATCACATGCTTCCCCGGGCGCTTGTATAAGAGGCCTACGCAGCAACCCTCACCACACTGCACCAACTTGTTTCTTACTCCCGAGCCATCACGGACCTCCTCAATGGAGCACCTCGAGACCAGGATCTACCTTACTCATTGTGGTCCACTCCCAATTCTTAAAGGCCCATGTGGTATCTCTCTCTAGTCACAGATCTCCTAACCATCAAAGCTTGGTGATTTCACCGCCACACTGATGGACCATGGTGTGTCTACCACAAGGCACAGGAAAAGCGCTCATCTGTTTATTTAATGTTTATTAGATGTGGGACACCCAGATGAGTAAGCCTGGACCCCACCTACCGAGGAACTCACAGTGTAGTAGGGGAAACAAGCTCATAAACATGCACATATAACAAGTTGTGGAAGCCCAGTGATAAGAGTTATTCCAGGCCATTCTGGAGACAAAAGAGGCGGGGACAAGGGCAATTAATCCAGCCAGTGTCAGGCACTGGGAACAGAAGGCGCCACTGGAGGGAGCTTCTGGGACTGCTGGCGCCCGAAGTGAGCTCCAGAGAAGGTAAGGGAATGAGGACAGGACAGGATGGGTGGGAAACAGGAAGAGGAAAATACACCAATTAAGCACATTAAGTTTTTGTCAGATGCCCACATACAAGTAGAAAAAGTCATGATATAATTTTTGTAAATATATCCAGCTCTTGAATTGCGAAAACAAACAACACTATCAGTGACCTCCTGAGACACCCTTTCTCACTCTATTTCTGTTCCTCCCTCTCACACCTACTGACAGAAAGAAAAAGCTTAACATGTGTAATGAAAATTGCATGTGAGACCCTCCATAGCTGTACCAACACGTGTAGAGTCAGTGACGCTCTTTTTCACGCCACCTTCACTTATCTTCTGGGCTGTGCAGAAATCTCTCAGCTTTTCCACACGTCCTTTCTTCCTTCCCATGGCTTTCTGACCCCTTTCACCTCTGCCAGAGCTCCCCCAGGCATGCTGCAGAACTAAGCGAAATCAAGCAAGGCCCCTATTTATTCAAAGATGCAAGCATATCTTTTTGTGCTAAAAAGAACTGATAACAGCAGTTCTTTTTTCCCAGCATAAAGTTTACCCTTTAATTTGAAACCACAGTTACTGTTGTTACACTGATTTCATTTCTTTAAGTCTTGGTGGACCTAAAGTTTTTTCTTCTTAAAAGAAAATAACCTGTCAGAAAAAAACTCCACCACCTAACCATGTAGCAGAGGAAACTCAAGATTTAATTTCTGGTTTTGTCAATGTTTTACTACATTAATTCTTTGGCCCATTTAATCTCAAATTCTTATAGATATCTTGAAATATACTATGTCATATAAAGTGATTTTTTTAAACTATTTTCTTGCTTTTGCTACATCTTACAATTATTTTACTAATTGAAAACTGATTCAATACATGTATAGATATAAAAGATAAAATCCATCTATCAGTTACTATTTTACATTAGTCAGTTAGTAATTTTAGTATTTACTAAATCCCTACAAGTCCAATGAACAAAGCCGATAAATAACAGTATTATGCTTGAAATTGGAAGGTAAGGGAGAGCAAGAAAAAGGCAATCCCTCATCTGATATCTGATCTGGAATAGTCATACTAACAGGGTTGGGGAGAGAGTACAGATAAGGGTAATTAAAAGCAACAGGTGAAGTTAAAAAAAGTTATCAAGTACATTCATTTCACTTACCGTTAAATGAGTCCCTGAAAGCAAGACGTAAAATCCTACTTCTTCCCTCCAGCGGAGAACTGAGTAGCAGTGCCATTCTAGGGAGGCTTGGTGATGCTAAAAGGAAGCGAGATGGGTGTTAAGATCTCAAAAGCTGTGACGAAAGGCGTGTCGTGCCAGCCACTCATCCTCCCACTTTGAGCACTTTTTAGAAAGTGAATCATCACATTAAATGTTATAATCCAATTTCCAAAATTGTTCTACTCTACTTAAAGTGCCGTCACCTCTAATAATCTGACAGGCAAATGCATGCGTTTCAAACGTCATTCTCTTCAGATTCTGTAACACGTGACGCTCGGCATCAGTCCACCTTCTCCTTTCCACCAGGAACACAGCTGGCTCTTCTTTCTCCAAGGCCATAGATCTAGCTCCTGCGCATCATGCTCCAAACCCCTGCTCCCCCCAAAGGCTGAGGCCTCCATGCTCTGGCCTATCTGTGGACTCATCCCTTAAAAAATTTGGGATGACAAATGTGAACTTTCTCTCTTTGGCTGGACATTTCAACTTAAGCCCTGGCTCTATAGTTTCAACTGCCTGGGAATTTCCCCTTAAGTGTCTAAAACCAAACAAGCACCCAGATCCCCTCAAAACTTGTTTCTCTTTCCAGTTATTACATGCCTGACCCTTCTTTAGACTTGGAAGCCTGTAGACCATTTCTGCCTCTCATTTCCCTCTCTCTCTCATTCTGCTGCATTCCTCAGGTGCCCTACCTGTCCCCCTTGCATCTCCCTGGACTAACTCCATCACTACTTCATTGCTGGATTACCTCGCCAGCCCTCCCTCCCCTTCTCCCTTTCTTCAGGTCATCTTTGACACTGCTACCAGATTATTCTTCTGCTAGACACCATGCTTTCTTCCTTTCCAAAATCGTACCATCAATCCTCCCCTCCTTCAGAACACAGGCAGTGTGGTAGTTTTAAAATGTCCTCCCAGATTCCGACACCCCTCTCCTTGAAAGGAGGAAACTAGTGCCCTCTCCTGGAATGTGGGCTGAAGGCACTGGCTTGCTTCTAAGGAACAGAATGTGGCAATAGTGCTGCCTGCGCCCAAGTCCCTGCCCCATAGAAACTGCTAAGAGATCATTAATGTGTTCTACACACTAAATTTGGGGGTCAACTGCTACATGGCAGGAGAGTACTAACTCAGAAGAGCCCTCTGCTGCCGAGTGGACCAAATCCACACCTTTAAGGAGGCTCCAGGTCTTCCACCAACTGTCCGTACTTTCTGAGTACAAGCACACTGCTTCAGTCTGAGGCCAGTTACTGCGCTGGCCTCACATGACATGGTGAAACTCTGCGTTGACGTCAGCCTATGCTAATCTCACAGGAAACATCCTTCTTGATTCTCTCCCCTAAACTATATTCAATACTTTTAGTCTAAATTCAAAGTCTACTGACCAATGAAATTGTTGTTTTCTAATGCATATAAATAAATACATATATATCTGATTTCCAAAACTGTATTTAAGTTAGGGAAGGTGTAAATCATGTTTTTACTCTCTTTATATTCCCCATATCAATGGACAAGTAGATATACACTTTAGGATTAACTTTTATGAGGCTTCTTTCAAACAAGATTTTGAAGGTCTTTTAACAACAAACACATAAAGTTTACTTGGTTTTAAAAGCGTCCAATAGTTTTGAGAGGATCATGTGGTAAAATATGTTACCAAAGACATATACGTGGTCTATGACTAAGCAATTCCATTTCCAGGAATTCATTTTACAGATATAGTAACACATAAGTAAGCAAAAATATATGTACAAAGGTATTTTCCTCCACACTTATCAAAACAGGAATACATTAGAAGCAACATGAAATACATCTGTAGAGAAAAATTAAATTAGGGCACAATGGATTATCATGGATCCATTTTATATTTTTTACCTTTACTGTTGAAAGTATTACATAGATCCTCCTTTCTCCCCATAAACCTTACAGCCCGCTCCTGACCTCCCCGACTGAGGCCCTCACCACCCCATTGTCTGTGTTCACAGGTTATGCATATATGCACACAAGCTCACTAGTTGACCATGAATCCATTTTAAAAATGAAATACGTTTGCATGTACTAACCTGCATGTACAAGTCAGATCTCCATGATATAATTAATGATAAAAGCAAGTTTCACAAAGAAAATAAAGTATTTAACAACAACTATGTAAAATCCATCTGAGAAAAACTTCTAAAACATTCCTAAAAAGGCACAAATGAAGATTTTAACAGACAGACATTTCTTATTTGGGTATACAATAAGTCAACATCAAAAAATGTATAGCATATGCCCGGTTGCGGGCTGGATCCCCAGTGTAGAACATGCAGTAGGCAGCCAATCAATGATTCTTTCTCATCAGTGATGTTTCTCACTCTCACTCTCCCTTCCTCTCTAAAATCAATTTTAAATATATATATATACATATATAAATATATATATATATATTTAAAAAGTATAGATTTGCCCTAGCCAGTTTGGTTCAGTGGATAGAGCATCAACCTGCAGACCAAAGGGTCCTGGGTTCAATTCCAGTCAAGAGCACATACCCAGGTGGTGAGCTCAATTCCCAGTAGAGGATGTGTGGGAAGCAGCTGACTGATGATTCACTCTCATCATTGATGTTTCTATCTCTTTCTTCCTCTCCCTTCTTCTCTGAAATCAATATTAAGGTATTAAAAAAAAAACATTTTAAAATAATAGATGGACTCTGTATTTAGATAATATTATTGCATCCATGTTAATTTCCTAATTTAGAAAAAGAATAAACTTAATAAATTAAGGGGGGAGTAAGTTCTGGCCAAGAATGCAAATTGTGAACCTAACAATGAGAAAATATCAGACACACACAAATTGAGAAACTTTCTAATAGAAAAAAAAGATTCTAGTCTTCCAAAATGTCAATCTAATAAAAGATAAAGAATAAAGGACTTTATTACCTCCACTGACAAAGTTGCGATACAGATAGATTAGATGAAAATATTTTAAGAATATAAATATCTGAACTATTATGTATTTTTAAAAAAATATATTTTATTGATTTTTTACAGAAAGGAAGGGAGAGGGGACAGAGAGTTAGAAACATCAATGAGAGAGAGACATGGATCAGCCGCCTCCTGCACGCCCCCTACTGGGGATGTGCCCGAAACCAGGATACATGCCCTTGACCCCCTTGACCGGAATCAAACCTGGGACATTTCAGTCCACAGGCCGACGCTCTATCCACTGAGCCAAACTGGTTTCGGCAAATATTCTTATTCTTAGGAAATACACACTGAAATATTCAGGAAGAAAGGGCCGTGATATATATATATGTTGTATATATGTATATGTGTGTGTGTGTGTGTGTGTGTGTATATGTATGTATATATATATATATATATATATATATATATATATATATGACATTTTCAATGATTCAGAAAAAATATATACATATATGCATACATAAATATAGAGAGGAAGAAAATATGCGTAAATGATAAAGTCAATGGGGAAAATGTTAATATGTGAATCTAAATAAAAACAGTTATTCTTTGCATTAGCCTCAGGGTTTTTTGCAACTTTTCACCTTTTTAAATTTATCTTTATTGTTGTAAGTATTACAGATGTCCCCTTTTTTTTCCCCACTGACCACCTATCCCTTACCCCCACCTCCTCCTCAGGCCTTCACCACACTACTGTCTGTACCCATGGGTTATGGAGATATGCATATCAATTCTTTGGTTAATCTCTTCCTGCCCCCCTCCCCTTCCCTTTAAGAATCTTCAGTCTGTTGCATGCTTTCATGTCTTTAGATTTATTTTGTTCAACAGTTAGTTCATTAGATTCCACATACGTATAAGTGAGATCTTGTGATATTTGTCTTTCTCCGACTGTAAGCTTACTTAGCTTGGTTAGCTTCATTCAGTCTCACAATCCCCATCAATTCTGAATGAACTGATAAAATCAAATTTCTCCACCTGCAAAGTCCCATCCTGGACACCTGATCAAACAGTGCAGAGTTCCTCTGGCTCCTGAAGGCCTGCTTACCTGCCTGAGAAGTCAGTGGCTTCCCTCCCTGACAGGAATTCAACTTGCACTGTTGAAATGTTAAGTTTCCAGAAGCATCTGTCAAAAGCAGACCATCTGTCTCCATTAACCTCAGGATGCTTAGCAGACACTGGGAGCAATTCAACACTCACTGATTAATAAACACTGAGAGCAATTCAACACTCACTGATTAATAAACACTGGCCTTCAAGAGAAAAAGTACTAAACCAATCAATAACTTTTTGTTAATCTTATGAAAACAGAAAATAAACGGTGTCTGAGTTAACTCTGAAATTAATGCAATCTATTTCAAAACAATGCAAAATCTCAATTTTTAAGAATAAGTATAATAAGTTTACCATATAATTTTATAAGAAGTACCATACAAAATAATCAAGTAGCTATTAATCGAAAATAATTTACTAATATTTACTTGAGGTTTTCTTTTAAACTTGCATATATTCTTTCATATAAAACCCAAAAATCTTTTTAAAAATAAAGAAAATAGCTAGACATTACTCTTTTTAAAAAGTAATTTATTGATTTTCTACAGAGAGGAAAGGAGAGGGATAGAGAGTTAGAAACATCAATCAGCTGCCTCCCGCACACCCACACGGGGGATGTATCTGCAACCAAGATACATGCCCCTGACTGGAATCAAACTTGGGACTCTTCAGTCCACAGGCCAACGCTCTATCCACTGAGCCAAACCGGTTTCAGCTTAGACATTACTCTTAAATATTCATTTTCTTTTAGCAGCTTTTTAAAGATAGTTATCTTTTATCATCAAATATTTATGAGTATATATGAAATGTAAATTCTGAGTCCCATTTGCCATCTTCTAGACTTTTCTACTGAAACAAACTACAAAATTCTATTCGTTTCTTAGAAGAGAAAAAAAAATCCTTTACTCCAGTGATTTTCAACTAGTATTGCATCATTTTTAAAACTTGCAATACCTATTTAGTTAATAAAAAGATCACAACAGCCAACACAATAGCTGTCCAGTGCGAATGCCCTATCTTGAACCATAAATATATAGGTCACATGACAAGAGTTGCATCTTATTGGCCACATCACATAATAAGGTTGAATCTGATTGGTTAATTCTTGGTACAAGAAGTCCTTATATACAAGTGTAGGTACCTGATTTTTTTTAAAAGTCACTTTGGAGTAAAAAGAGTAATTACTATTTTTTATAAGTCAATCAAAATTATGCCAATATTTTGTCAGATTGGCAACAAATATTTTGGTGTGCCACAGAATTTTAGTAATTAGCTTGTGTGTCATGAGATGAAAAAGATTGAAAGTCGCTGCTTTACTCCAAGAGGAATATGTAATCTTCCTTTCTTCTTTTCTCAAGGAAATTCCCAGCCTTCCTGAATATCAGGCCCCCATCAAGTCCCTCCTCTCTCTACATCAGCAGCTCCTGAAAAAATATCTTCTTACATCATGAACATCCTTTTTCAGAAAGTGGCACAAGAAAGCAAATCTTCCTTCAAAAGTGAAGAGAATTATTTTCCTCTATCTTTCCTGTTTTAGATCCCATTCTCTAAATTTCATCAGGATATAAAGAGAAGTATTGCCCTGATCGGTTTGGCTCAGTGAATAGAATGTTGACGTATGGACTGAAGGGTCCCAGGTTCGATTCCAGTCAAGGGCATGTACCTTGCTTGGTTGTGGGCACATCCCCAGTAGCAGGTGTGCAGGAGGCAGCTGATTGATGTTTCTAACTCCCTTCCTTTCTGTAAAAAATCAACAAAATATTTTTTTTAAAAAGAGGATTATCCTACCTGCTACAAAGCTAATGCTAACAGTATCAACATAAATCCACGCTTGCTATTTACTATTTATTTTTGAATAAGTAACTGTTATCACTCAGTAACCCAACTATGAGATAGCAGAGCATAAGTAAAGACAACAGCATTTTTTAAGAACAGTTGATATTTTCAGATATAAAATATTGACTTCTAAATGCACATTTGATTTTACAAGCTGCATATTCATTTGACTTTTTGGTGTTAGTTATTACAGTTCTATATCTATATCAAAAAAATGTACTATATTCAAATAGTTCAAAATTCAAAAGGTAAAAGGGAGTATTAAGGGAAAAGTCTCCATCCTCCAGTTCCCTACTTCCTTTTCTAAAACGCGCACACACACACACACACACACACACACACACACAGAGTTTATAAATTTTTTATAATCTTCTATGCCATCTCTTTAAGATTGTAGCTTTAAGAATACAGCATATCAGAATATTAATAAGCTTTCTCTTTCTATTTTTATGGCTATATCTGACTTATTAAATATGTGCTCTAATCTCTTGTCCCACCAATTCATTCAATACACATTGTGCCAGACAAATATAGCTCATTTAAAAAAATAAATATACTTTCTATCCCCAAATTTAAATGTTTTCTATATTTGACCATGTTATTATATCAATCCTAAACTTCTTGGGTATGATAATGTATTGTGTTTATACTAAGGAAAGTCCTCTTTAGTGGGTACTTAAAAGTGAAATGTCATAGTTCCGACAACTTATATTCAAATGGTTAAGAAAGTAATACAAACATACATACCACATTTGACTCAAAACGTACATACAGTAGAGGCCCGGTGCACGAAATTTGTGCACGGGAGTGGGGTGGGGAGGGTGTCCTTAAGCCCAGCTTGCTCCCTCTCCAATTTGGGACCCCTTGAGGGATGCCCAGGCAGTCGGACATCCCTCTCACAATCCAGAACGGCTGGCTCCCAGCTGCTCACTTGCTTGCCTTCCTGATTGCCCTTAACTGCTTTTGCCTGCCAGCCTGATCACCCACTAACGACTTCTCTGCCAGTCTGATTGATGCCTAACTGTTCCCCTGCCAGCCTATTTACCCCTAACTCCCCTCCCCTGCAAGCCTGGTCACCCCTAACTGCCCTCCCCTGCCAGCACAGTCACCCCTAACTGCTCTCCCTGCAAGCTTGATCACCCACAACTGCCCTCCTTTGCAGGCCTGGTCCCTGCCAATTGCCCTCCCCTGCTGCCCATCTTGTGGTGGCCATCTTATGTCTACATGGGGACAGGATCTTTTGACCACCTGGGGGCAGTCATCTTGTGTGTTGGAGTGAGTGATGGTCAATCTGCATATTGCTCTTTTATTAGATAGGATAGAGGCCTTGTGCATGGGTGGGGGTCAACTGGTTTGCCCTGAAGGGTGTCTTGGATCAGGGTGGGTGATCCCTTGGGGCAGGGGATGGCCTGAGCAAGGGGCCTTTGGTAGTTTGCAAGCCAGCTATGCCCCCAGTGACCTAAGCTGAGGCTCTGGTATCTGGGATTTATTTATCTTCTACAATTGAACTTTGTAGCCTGGAGCAGAGCCAAGCCTTCTGCTTGCATAGCCATTGAAATTTTGTTGCCTTAAGCAGAGGCCTTCGGCAGCCAGCTTATGTGGAAAGCTTGGCTTTCTCCAACGCCAGAGGCAACCCAAGCCTCCCTCCTGCTCTCTCTGTGGCTGTAGCCATCTTGGTTGGGTTAATTTGCATGCTCATTCTGACTGGCGGTTGGGCATGCTTGTGGATGTAGCAGAGGTATGGCCAATTTGCATATTACTCTTTCATTAGATAGGATGGAACATGGTGTTAAGTACAGCTATAAGTTAACAACCCAGAAGAACAAATATACTATTTTTCTAAAGATTTAAAATTTTCAAAATAAAAAAGCTCTGGTACTTCCATAAGATAATATTATTTGTCACTTAAAACATACAATGGTCATTTCCCAACTCCCAAGCCTATGTCCTAACACAACCCAGCCACATCCCTTGCACTCTCCCAAAAGAAAATTAGTATCAGTTCATAAGGAGCAGCTATAGGGTTAAGCCTCAGACTGACCTATTGGCAAAGCCACAAACAAGTTCCAGTTTAGAGGGCACAGCCCTCTTAGCATAATTAAGCTTGATCTTATGACTTTCCCTAGATCATTCCTGGGTAGCTAATGGGCTGTGGGAGTTTCAGCAAGTGCTGCCAAAACAAGTGAAACTCACAAGAACATTGTATCTATGTTGACCACTACCTTGTTTGTCTCCAACTATAAAATAAAGCCTCAGCTTGCTGGCTGGATCTCTCTCTGTGGCCTCAGCCAGACATAGAAGATCCACCTAGCCCCAGCTTACTTCTCTTTGTCTTTTCTTTTAAATTCTTCTCTGCCCCTCCAAAACCCCACCCCAGGCTCACTGAACCCTTCCTTGACTGCGCTGGCCTTTAGCTATTTTTTTTTTTTTTTAGTCAGCTATTTTTTTTTTTAATCCTCACCTGAAGATATGTTTTTTAAATTTATTTTGAGAGAGAAATACTGTGAAAAACATTCAGGTGCCTCTTGTACACATCCTGACCAGGGATCAAACCCACCACCTAGGTTTGTGCCCTGACTGAAAATGTTACCTGCCACCTTCTTGCATACAAATGATATTCCAACCAACTGTGCCACCAGCCAGGGTTCTGTAGCTATTCTTAACTATTGGTCCTTCAAACTGCTCAAATGTCATGGCTCCTTGGGGTCTTCCTACTGCTTCAGTCCTTCTCCTTCCCTCTCCTTGTGTAGACTATTCTTTGGGGTCCTCAGACATTTACTGTATCTCACCATTTCGTGATCTATGCATTGTACACCCAGCCAGAGAGAAGCTCCAGATGAGTAACTCTTGTAATTTCCAGTTAAATGTGATGCACATAATAGGTGCATTCAATTTGTTTGAAAGAATGAGCTTTCTTAAACAAAAAAGCATGGGAACTACTACTGAGCAATGAGGGAAAGTCTCAAAGCTCAGTCTTATTAGAAAAGCAGCTCCATCCTGCTAGATTGTCACAACTGTCTTCTAACACAATGACACTGTCCTACTGAGAATGGAAAAACCTGTTTCACAACCCCATTTAAAGCCATTCTAGAAGTTAAACAAGCCAAAGTATCTTAAATTTTATTTATATGACATGACTTTCTAACACTATAATAAACAGTAAACCATTTGGAAAAAGCACTTCTCAATTATCTGTCTATGGGGCATTCCTTTACCATACCCTTTCACCAGTTTGAAGCTAGTGACACCTGCCTCTAAATGTGTTTACTTTAGTGAGTCAAGGTAATGCTAGAGGCACCTGAACACAGAGGCAATTACGATGTTGACAAAAACCTGTCTCTCACAACACTACACTTTGGAAAAGTTTATTCACAAAACACAAGTGACACCTACTAAAAAATAGGAACAATATTTACTTGAAATAAGACTCAAATTGAAACTACACAAATGTACAATAGGAAGAATCTATATGAATATCAATTTCCTCTCGTCAATTTCCTCTCCCGAGTATAGTCACAGGCGTGCAAGGGGCTTTAAAATCCAACCCTCCCAAGACTGAGATCAGAGAGGTTAAACATCTAGTCCAACATCTCAGAACTAATGAAGTCAAGCTAGGTTTAGAACTCAGGCTTCCCTGCCTATTTTGCCTCTAAAGTTCATAAATTTAATTTTCTGAAAAAAAGCAGAGTGGATAGAGAAGTAAAAGACCCAATTGTGATCAACTATGCCACTAAACAAGTGTGTCAAGTCAGTAAATTGTCTCATCTATAAATTCAGATTGAATTAAACTAGCTTCAAAGCCTCTTAGAGCTCTAATATACTCCGATCCTTGGTAGTGGCATAAATATCATTAGGGTATTGAAAACAAATTTGATTCTGTCACATTTTTTATAAAGAACTTTGTTATAAATAAGGCCATTTAAACACATTATTTTAACCCAAAAGTATCTGTTTATCAAAATTTTCATAAATAAAAAGAATCCTAAAAAAACACCATCTACATGATTACTATTACCTAATTTTGGAAGAATGTCCTTTTGCACAAAATTTAAACTTCTGAAACCCACTGATTGCCTATTTTATATCCCAAAGAGTCTGGTAAGTTTTACATTTCATATATCTTTTCCATTCACCATGAAAAAATGCTATATAAATACATTAAACTCTTTAGAAATAGTCTGCACTAGCATGGAATTTTACAGTCTACAGTAACCTTAAATGTCAGATAAAACTTATCTTAAGCTTTGGTCTGCCATTAGTCAGGCTAAAAAGATGCCTGTGATAACTGTGGGATGTTATGAGGCTCTCCATACCAGGAATGGGACAAAAGAAAAAGAGTAAAGATGAAGAACAAAGGTAACAGAGAAGACCCAAAAAGAAAAAAATCAGGGTATAGGGAGTTGGGGAGGGGGGTATCAAGAGAATAAAGAACATGGAAAGAAAAAAAGAGAATAAACAAACAGGAGAGGAATGGCCAGAAATGGCCTGTCAGTACCACGGGCCAGGGTGCGCCAACATTCCACCAGCTGTTTAAGTGCTTTTGTTTGTTTGTTTTCTTTTGTTTAGTTTTGGACAGAAAGTCTGCCCAGGACATGTTTACTTGTTCCTGTTCTTAGACTCCCTGTGGAGAATTAGGAGGATTCAAATGTGTGAAAAGTAACACAGAAAGAGCTGCTGCGATCCAAGCACACTGGGCTGTTTACCTGGCATGTCCAGGACCTGACATGTTCCTGATGAGTAATTGTCCCAGAACTTGGACCTCTGAACTTCAGAAGAGCACAGTGATCCAAAAAGATGTTTTAGCAAGTAATATGTATACTTGTAAAATTGCAACTCAGTGCTTTCAAACAACTGGTACTCTCCAAAACCAACAACAAAGTACAATCAGAAGAGGGCATTTCCATTCAGATTCCATTGCCGCTTCAACACGGTCCCCTGCTCCCCAACAAGGAGCGGGGACCACTGGCCCAGAATGAGCCCAGGACATTGTCACCCTCAAGTATTCACATGAGAGCTAATACTCTCCAGTTGTTATAAGGCTCTTCAGCTCTAGCATGGATAATAATTTTTTTAATCTTTTTAAAAGCAAACTAGCTGCCTTAGACAGCTTGGCTCAGTGGATAGAGTGTCAAGGCTCAACTCCAGTCAAGGGCATGTACTTCAGTTGCAGGCTCAATCCCCGGCCCTAATCGGGGGCATGTGTAGGAGGCAACCGATTGATGTGTCTCTCTCACATTGATGTTTTTCTCTTTGTGTCTATCCCTCTCCCCTCCACACTCCCTAAAAATCAAACAAAAAATATCCTCATGTAAAGATTAAATAAAAACACATTTTTTAAAAAAAGCAAACGTATTGTTGGGATATTTCTATTGCTCAGAATTTCAAATAATCTTCATTCTACAGATAACATAAGTTGACTCAATAAGGTGTTGATTCATTAAGTCTATAATATAAAGTCCTTGTATGACAAAAAAAAAATATATATATATATATACACACACATATATACACACACACATATCAAACTCCTATATGCCTTTTCAAAATAATTGGATTAGTAGCAGAAGGAATCTTAATTCCAAAGCCTTAAAAATGGAAGAAACAGAGGATTTTTATGTCTTTTGCCATGAAAATAGAAGCCTACAAACATAGCAAGCACAGTACCCTTACACTTACTAAAAGGCATAAAATGGAAAACAGATTTCAAATTTAAAATCCAAAGAAATGGCATTTTACTTAAAAATACTTTTCACTTTTTATCAAGTACTTGCATTTCAGACAATAATCGCTAAAAACTGAAGAGTCATCACAAAAAGTCTTTTGGGATAGCCTGTAAGTATAGGTATTATATGATTTTGAAATGCTAAAAAACAAAAATGAAGAAATAGTTACTTTCTGGAACATAAAGAAACTAAAATATAATTATAGATATTTAGAAAATGGACAAGATGTACAATGAACACGTTACACCAATATAATCACAGAAAACAAAACACAACTGTCAGTGACCTTGTCAATGAACAGATAAGTAGCTTGGTGTCAATGTGAGCATTACAGAAAAGACTCAGTACTAACAAAAATTCCCCTTAAAATAAGAAGCAAGCACTCAAGGTCACAGGCCATGTACAATTCTGCAAGAGAAAGATGTGAGATGGCATTTTTTATGAGTTGTTTAAGAATAAATAGAAGTATTCAGCAGGTTCCCGGAAACTCGCCCAGTTGTGTAAATACTATCAGCAGAAGGATGCTTCAGAAGCCCAGCTCTTTCATCATGGAGATGAGAAGCAGCAGAATCTCCTGTCAACAAGCCTTCCTAAGTGGAGCACTCAGGTTCAACTTTCAGGTTATGCAGACAGCACAAGGATAGAGAAGAGCACCCTGAGACCCACCCATCCCTAACTCCTGAAGGAAAAAGCAGCAGGGCACACTGCAGAGTGTCTAACGAGGGAATCCTGGATCTCCTGGTCCTGTGTTCAAGCATCACTCTATACTGAGGCCAGTCTTGTTTAGCAAGTATCTTTCAAAAAGCTAAAGTACTCTTAGTAAGGATTTACAATGAGACCATGAGGTGAAATCAACTCAATCGTAGCCCTTTAGGGCCAGAAACTCACTAACCCCTCATTTTACAGATGAGGAGCTTCTGGCACAGACTGGGACACTCTTCCACAATCCAGTAGCTAGTGGGAGCTGGAATTAGTGGAAGGAATGTAAAGCACTAGCACAGTATCCAGTGACAGGTACCCATGAACCACCAATGCAAACACTATTCTACTTCAGTACTCTTTCCACCAGGAGAAGGAAGACCAGCCACAGCACAGAAAGAGAACTTCTGGCAGGGAAAGGAAGAAGAGGAGGAGGAGGCAGGACTGGGAAGGTAATGCACAAGGAGGTCCGGCTTTCCAGAGGCTAGAAGGCTGGTGCGAGAGAGAGAGAAATGTCAGCAGTCTCAAGAGAGTACCCACCCACAGGAGATGTGGACACCAAAGGCAGATGTTGCCTAGTGCTAGTGTGATTACATTGAAGAAAAGGTCTTCACTTCTAAGACACGGGAGAAAGAGGTGAAGGAGAAACCTCAAGAAAGATGTGGGGAGCCCTGCTGAAGTGGCTCAGTGGCTGAGCATCAATCTATGAACCAGGAGGTCATGGTTTGATTCACAGTCAGGGCACATGCCTGGGTTGCAGGCTTGATCCCTAGTAGGGGGTGAGCAGGATGCAGCAATCAATGACACTCTCTCATCACATTGATATTTCTTTATCTCTCTCCCTCTTCCTTCCTCTCTGAATTCAATAAAAAATACTAAAAAAAAAATATGGGGAGGAGGGGATCATACAAACGCCTCCCTCCCTCTGCTGCCCATGGGCCATGCCCAGCACTCATCATATAGACTGCCAACCCTACCTTCAAACTCTGAAGTCTAAAGAAGTGACAACAGTTTCACAGATTTAGTTATGAAGATTATGTCACAGATATTTCAGTCGAGAAATGACTGCATGTCACATGTCATTCTTCTCAAAGCAATACACAGTAGCCCAAAATCCAACGCTGTATCCATGAAATACAGTTTAAAATCAGTAATATGGATGCTAAATCAACTCTAAGATTTAAGGTTCAACCATTTTATAAAAGCAGTTAGAAAACAGAATTCTAAGATAAAATTAACACTAGTCGATATAAAAAGCAGTGAGATCTCCTGGCTTCAGCCCAGCTTTGTGGCCTGTGCTACACAAATGATTTGTTTCCTAATCCATAAAACACACCCAATGATAGGGATC